>CM076570.1:72376852-72883695 GCA_034641835.2 Pinus albicaulis
ACTATGTTAATTAAGAAACCCCAAAAGGAATAAGTAATTAAACTATAATTTAATTATTATTCCCAGTCATGTTTAACCCAAAAACAAAGAAATTAATGAGATAAACCCATAGTTATCTTATTATTTTCTAGGAATAATTATTTAAATAATATTCCTTGTTAAATGTGACCAAATCAACCACCATTAATCAACTAAATCATTATTTATTTGATTATATCCCAACCACTTCCTTAAAAAGATAAATAAATCATTTATTTATTTATTTTTCACTAATCAAGGGATTTGACCCAAGTCAAACACCCTTTCCCTCCAACAAATAATAATAAAATATTCCATAGAGGTGGATCTAGATTTGGTTAACATTATTTTAATCATGCACCAAGATCTAGAATGACCCAATATTTTATTATAAATAGGAGGGTTTTCCCCTTCATTCTTCACCTTTTGTTGCATACTAGATCACTCTGGATCTATACACTCGGTCTCATTTTCTGCCATTGTTGCTCCCCTTGAGCTCTACCTTCTACATTGGGTTTTCTACATCTACAAGAGAGAGAAAGCTTAGATCTGAAGTGCTGAGGACTACAAAGAACCCATCCCATTGAGGAGATCTGGATACACCTTCTTGTTTCCTCCCAGGTGCCCTGTAATGTAAAAATTCATTCAAAAATCGTGTTCTTGTCTTGTCTGTTGGATGCATGGAGCAAACTCTTTACTTCACTGCTTAATATCTTTCCATTTATAGATCTGTTTGTTGCAGCACTTTAACTACTAATTGCAGATATGAAGATGTTTTGCAGCCATTATTGTTGTTAGGGCTATTAGTTATGCGTAGCTAAAGTGGTTCTTTTTCGTACGCTTCGACAAAGAATTCATACTAACAAATGGCGACTCCACACGGGTTTGAAATTACGACCGCTGTCGTTTTTCATATTCCTGCATATCCAGCTACTTCAGGCCCTAGGGCTTCTTTTTTAGCTGCTTAGTTTTTCTCTTTTCATGTCATTTTTCTCACATAAAACCCTAAAAACCTAAATTTTCTAACTTCCGTGTGTTTCTGGCCCTATTGCGCAGGTAAGCGACACCAGCCGCACCTGAGACGGCAATTTTTCAGAAAATCTGCCGCCGAAACAGCCGGAACGGGGGGGTCGCATCTTTTGGCCCAAAACCTGCGACCTGGACGCACTTTTCAGCCTGTAACCTGCGACCTCAACCAAAATCAGGTCAGAACCTGCGACCTGCCTTTTTTCCCGCATTTTTTCTGTAATTTTTCTGGGTTCTGCTGCAGCCTCTGCCAGGGTTTTCCAGCCTCTGTCTCAGCCCGCCTTGACCAAGATCTGATCTGTTTTTACTCATCTAAGTGGGAACCCAGCCCCTTAGGGCTTTAGTACCCTCCACTTTTCGTGGAAGAGTTTCAGCTGTTTCAGCCGTCGGTTTCAGAGCTTCAGCCCCCTCTTTTTCCAGATCTGTGACCTCACTTCCAGATCCTTTGAAATCAGCCTCTTTTCCTTTCAAATCACCTCTTGTCGTTTTGTTTGGACCTCCTCTAAAGGCCTCTGCCTTGCCCCCCCCCGGTTTTTTGCTGGTTTCCCTTTTTCCAGCCACCTTGCCTCTGTCTCTTGGCTGTGATCTGCACCCCTTATCTGCAGCTTTATCCTCCGGATCTCTGTCCCCTTTGACCCTAGATCTGTCGAGCTTCCTTTGTGTGTGTTTCCATAGTTTTTCCCTTTCTTTTCAGCATAGTTTTGAGAGACCCACTTTCTTGGGTTTGATAGATGCATATGTAGCTGTTATTTTTCTGTTATTTCAGCATCTTTATTCTGTTCTTTGTAGGTTTATTTTCAGCTACGTTGCACACTTTTTGCTCTCAACAACGGAAAGGGTTTAAAAATTAAAATTCACGCACACCACACACTGACCTTAAGTGAAGAAGCGCCTGGTTTACACCGCCTGGCAAAGACTCTAAAATCAATCGTCACTGCACCTTATCTGCCCTTGACCTTCTTTTTTTTGTCCCTTTCTGCCCTTGTCGGTTTCCTTCTTCCTGTCATCATTGCGCCCCCGAGGCGCCTTTCCCGGAGACTTCTTGGCCTTCATCCTCAGTTTCCGGTTGATCGACCTGCTCCGCACCACCGTCGTCGAGCCAGTCCACCTTCGAGTCCGCACTCCGACTCCTCTCCTGATTCATCGGGTCCCCCTTCTCCTTCCGGTTCTCCCCCTGTTACCTTCACCATGTCTGGATCAGGGCCTAACGCTAGCGGTTCTCTCGGCCCCAATGCCGGCCCTACTTCTAGCGGAACCGTCACAACCACTACTCCGGCCACCCCTGTGCTGCCGTACATTGCAGGCCTCAGCCTCCCCGATTTCCATCGGTTGATTAATGACCCCATTCACCATAATACTACCTGGCCCGCTATGCCCACCAAGCTACCCTCTGATATCCCTAAGTTTGAGGGCCTTAATGGCGAAGACCCCACCAATCACGTCCGGTCTTTCCACATGTGGTGTTCCTCCAACTCCATTACCGATGACTCCATCCGTCTTTGTTTGTTCCAACGCACGCTTACCGGCGAAGCTTCTAAATGGTATGTCGAACAGGCCACTTCCTCCCATACCACGTTCGAGACTCTTGCCCAAGCCTTTTTGTCGTACTTCCAGCTCCCTCTCCGATACGACACTGGCACGGAGCTCTTGACTTCATTTAAGCAATCTCTTCCACACGCCTTTCTGCCCATGTTCAGGAATGGCGACGAAGACGGAGCTTATGTCGAGCCCCTCCCTTTGAAGATCGGGTTTACATGGACTGGTTCCTTCGCACCCTCCCATCTCCCATCGGCAAAGATGTCGCCTCTCACTTTCCTCAATCTGAAGAAGCAGCCCTCCAAATAGCTTTAAAATATGACCTGATCTACGCTCAATCTGGTTATGTTTATACCGTTCTTCCTGACATCCCCAGGCCCGGTGGCGCTAACGCCCCGGGGGCATCTCATTCCGGCGACGGTATTGTTGGATCTCTTTCCCACCCCTCTGCTCACCCTCCTATGAGCCATGGCCTCCTGGGGAGGGGACGACACCGCTAGCACTACTGCCCCCTCCCGGCAACATGTCAGGATACGGGTGCCTCCTCCTTGCCCGGCCTCATAACACCCGATGGCCGCTGACAACCCTTGCCTGTCACGCGGCCGGTGTCGCTCCCTCCGGCATATGCGTAGCCTCCTCCTCACCACACGGCCCACACAACCCCCTCCAGGGCAAGTATTTGCACAGCAGGGTGCGTTCATTCCCCCTTCTTCTCAAAGAAGGCGGAGAGGCAACCAGAACCCATCTGCCCCCGGTAACCGAGGACCCAATTCTGGTATGGACCCTAACACTAGCAACCAGCCTCAGGGCATCCCGCCCAGGCCGGACAGGCCGCTTCGCACAAACAAGCCCTGTTCGTGTTGCGGTGATTACGGTCACTACACTCACGATTGTCCTCTCTTACCCCAGATGCGACAGATGTGGGAGTCTCAAGCCACATTGCGCGGACAACACGCCTCCCCTCACGCTCCTCCTAATGTGGCCACTACCCCGCCAGCTGTGTTCACTGATCCTTTCCCTCAACAGGGATTCATGGCTACCCAACCCCCCGACAGCCATGCAACCACACCCTCGTCCATTTCTGGTTCCTCTGACTACCAGATCCTTATGATGCGCTCCGATTCGTCCCCTTCCGTCGACCTTCACCTTCAAACTCGGTCTCGCCAGTACCCCAAGCCTCCTGCTCAGTCTGCTCCCGAGCCTCCATCTTCAGGTTCTACAAAGCCTCTTTCGACACCCAGTGGCCCCTTACACATCCCTCAACCCAAAGTTGAGGTTCACCCAAAGATTCCAAAGGGTCCATTACGCCGAAATGCTGCTTCTGGTCGAGCCGCCCAATCGTACAGTATAGTAGATGATTTGGCACAATCCCCTGCTGCCATTTCCACACTGGAACTCCCCCAGTCGTGCCCTTCCCAACGGAAGGCTCTACTATCTGCCGTGGGCGCTGTTGATCCTGCTGATGACCAAATGATTGTTTTCGACGCCACTCAATCGGACCACCCACCTCTTCCTCCTTCCGTTGCTTTCCAAATCCCAGTCAAAATCCGGAACGCCACTGTATCCCGGTGTATAATTGATGAGGGGGCATCCACCTGTGTGATGTCCGCTTCGGTTTGGAAGCAACTCGGATCCCCTGAGCTGGCCCCTTCCACGATCACCCTTCGAGCATGGGACGGTCATGCCTCCTAGCCTATTGGCCTGTTTCGTAACTGTCCCATCACCCTCGCCGGTAAGACTGTTTGCGTTGATGTCGAAGTCATTGACGCCCCTCTAGACTACAACATTCTATTGGGGCGAAGCTACACCTATGCCATGTCGGCTGTCCCATCCGCGGTCTTCCGCAAGATGTCTTTTCCACATAACGGGAAGATAGTCACCATTGACCAGCTATCGTATCATGAGCCGTTGTCTCAGTCCTCCTCCGAGACGACCATCTCTTCTGTAGCCAACAAGCAAACCGTCGATTCCTTGACCAGTGTCTCCCCCGCCGTTTATAAAGATTCTACCCTGCTTGGTACTTTTCCTCACCTTCCCCCCCCTCCTATTACGGATCCCAGCTTGTCGAATATTTGCATGATGCAATCGTCTCAGGCTGCCCATAAACGGCCTGCCTCGGCTAGTCCGCACTCTCCCCCCCGCCCTCCGCAACCCGCTCCTAGCCATTCATCTCCGCCAGCCGGACCTCCTCCTTCCGGCCCTCCCCCTACAGCTGGTATCCCCGAACCTCTGTATCCCCTTTATCCTCCGAGCTCGGTTCCCCCAGGCCCAGCCTTCTGTCTCGGAAGCCTTCCTCCTGGTCACTACCTGTGGACGGATCCCCTTCTTCACCGGCTCCCTCTCGGGTATGTTACGTACGAGCTCAGCATTTCTCTCTCTCCCTAACTTGACCTTGGGTATTCGGGTTTGGCGGTTTGGTGCCTTGACCCCCCAACGCCACCCCCACAGATGCCCCAAACCTTACGTGAGCGACATGGGGTTCAGCCGGTCCCCTGCTTCCTCCATAGCCACGCTGCCCCCAGCACCTCCACGGAGGACCGCTTCTCCTGACGCGGCCGGCTCCGGGAAGCCGGGCAAAGCCGGGGAAAACGACCATCCGTACGCTGTAATTACGCATCCGTTGCCCCCGACTTTCCAAGCCGCAGCCATTCGATGCGCTTTGTGTGATGTCGTGGATGCGCCCCACTCACATGTGTCACAGATGCACCCCACCTCGGGCTTAGGGTCAGCAGACATTCCCCGACTCTGATCTCCCAGAAGTACATGTCACTATCCCCGACTCCCTCCCAAAACTCCAACACGTGCGCACAAACCACCCTTGTGCCTTGTGCGATTTTCACGGCCATTACACCCACCTCTGTCCCCGCCTTGACGAGTACCGTTCCTCCTTGGACTTGTACCGCAAGTTCAAGGCCGCTTCGATCGGACCAGAGGACATTCACATTCCGCCTCCCGCTGTTAAGCCAACGGAGCCCTCAGTCACCATTTTGTACCTGTCATCATCCATGAGACCATTGGGGAACGTTCCATCTGAATCCTCCCCTATTGTTTCGCTTGACCTTCCTTCAGCGGTCATCTTGGGCTCAACATCGGTAGATCCGTTATCTACTTACTCTTCGGTCACCCATTGTGACGATGCGCATGTGAACCTCTCTGCTCATGATGATGATTCAGGCCACTTCACCACGTCAGGTAGTTCTTCTTCCACTAGTCACCCCATCTTCTATCACGATGACGACATTATGGAAGAAATTTCCACCCCTGACTTCATCTTACATCGAACCCATGCGTTCACACCACATCCACCTTGTGGTCATTACATCGAAACCCAATGTTTGGGTAAGGGGGCACCCACATTTGAGAGACCAAGAGAAGCCATTCTCCACCACTCTCCTAGTGTATCTGGTCGTGTTGACTCTAGACCCCGTCTTCGTCCACATTTAGAAGAACCTCTAGAGTCCCATATCACTTCAGATCACTCTCGGGACGATACCCCTTATCGTTCCCTCATCTTACATCAGCAACCCAGTCTCTTAGACATTATTATTGACCAACCTATAGCTTTTCTACGAGAGCATCGGTTCATTATCTCCAAATCCTCCTTTTGGGATAGTGACACCAGGTATGCCAATTCGGAAACTTAAAGTCCATTTGATCCCTATATGCAGTACCAAAAGAGATTTGTAACACTCCATTTCCTTTCTCAAACTGCATAACCATAACCAGAACAAATGGCACACCACATCATTAAAATGTGGTTAGATTCCCCTTTTTATAAATACATTTTGGCATGCCCACCGCATGTCACACAAACTCAAAAAATGGGGGCACCACCTGCCCCTACATACATCACTGGGGGCACCATACGCCCCCCCATACATATACATCTGACACGCCCATAGCATGTTACAAACAAAATCCAAAAACTGGGGGCACCATATGCCCCCCCATACATTCTGGGGGGCACCACTTGCCCCTACACACATCCGAGAGGGCACCATATGCCCCTATATCTGGCCAATACACGACGAACGCCCTGATCTGCCTGGATCTCTGTCCGAAGTGTTCCCAGATCCCTCTCTCTCCGATTGACCCGCAACTCTGCCATACCTGCACAACCACATTCTTTTTGTCAGGGTACAGATCGGGAAAACCGTAACCACACACCACAACCCAACTCCCAGCCATCAAACAGCACCAAACCCCCCTCATCTCCCAGGTCGCAGTTTTCTGCCATTTTCTGGACCAGGTCGCACTGGTTGCCCTAATACCTGCGTCCTGGGTCGTACTTTTTGCCCCAAAAAAGTGCGACCCGGCCATAGAGATGAAGGAGGGGCTGTTTCTGGGGGTTTTGGGCCCTAAACTGCAAATGTCATCCAACAACATGCAAGAGCAAGGTTAGGCCTCGTACCTCCAACTGACAAATCTCGCTTCCAACGGTCGGTTTGTCCGCTACGTTCGCCGCAAGATTTAGGGCCTTCTCTCCACATTCACCACAGCAACAATAGCAAATGAATGATTTTGGAGGGAAAACTGCCTCATTCGAGAGAACCCATGTTTCTCCTTTCGACTGCTGCAACCACACCGTAGCCCCGTTCGACGAACCGTCAGCACCGCTGGACAGATCTCACCGAGCTCTCAAATGGGTTTTAGTTAGTTTTTGGTGATTTGATACTTCACCCGGACACATTTTTTCCCACGAAGGGTCACTTCACCGCTCCTTAAAATCGAATTTCCTCACTTACGACACTTGTACTTGGGGCACCATATCGCCCCCTTACTTGTCCATGTTCGTGTTGATTTTCGTCATGAGTGCCCACCTTGTACTCATGCTTCCTTGGTCCCCAATTGGGGCCTTTACTGTGTGGCAGCACTATCATGTCGCCCTTGTTTAGAGCATCCGAGTTGAGTCATCATTGCATTCATGGAGTCTATCCCGCGGCCTTTTACACCCTACTATAACCCTCCATTCTTTTTGCTTGGTTCCTCTCTTGTGTCGCATCTCATGACCTTCAGCCCCACTGTCCCCTGTCCCTTTCGATATTGTGTCAGTCGCTGCCATGTCATTCATGCCCTTTATGCTCTAACAAGGGAAGTCGTCCATTCGCCACTCCACCCTTCCCATTTCCGCCATCATCATTAGTGTCAGTCTGTCCGTCGCTCTATTGCTATTCTCTCGTGCCTTAGTTGAGGATCTCTCATTGCCTCACCTAAGGCGGACCTCCTTCTGTCGACCTCAACACATTTATTCCAGAAGCAAGGTCTAGAGGGCGGTGTACCTTGGTTCCAGCTTCCACTTTTGTTCGGTGCCTCGGATTAGGCAAGGGGATTTCTTACCTCCCTTTGACTTGATTGCTTCTCCAACTCCTTTCAGCATGATCGAGATTCGTATACTGGACAGTCCAGTGACCCAGCAGCAGCTCTTGATGATTCCCGGGCGTGTGTGAGATGTCTCAGCCCTCATGAGGGGGTGGCCCTGCAGGTAGCCCCCCACATGCCCGGATGACCTCTTCATTGCGGCCTTTGATGCCGCTCCAGATTTTGATGATGTTGGCCTTAGCCACTTGCAGCACCTCTATGATTTGCATGTATCGGTCGATTTTGCCAGGCCCCATTTACGAGGGAGCATTTGGGTTGTATTTATCTCAGCTATTGCTCAGATGATATTGTACTAGTCTGGCTGTTATCCCAGGCACGGCATGTGTGTGAGACTCTTCATTGTATTTTTATGCGGCTCTTGGTCTGCCGGTACATGCTCTATGGTTCGGTCCCCTTGTTCCTTTGGACACACTATTCTTTGTACTTTGTCACGGCGAACGCAAGTGCCTCCCCGCCGCCTTCGACACCCGGTACCCTCTCATAACGAACTTGTTGCACTCGGTCTCGGTCTCCTCGAAGTCTAGTCACTTGACACTATCTACCTCATATTTCTCTCTTTCCGACTCTCCTTCGGTGTCTAGTGATTGTCTTCTTACAACGTGCTTCGGTCATACGATTAGCTCCTAACACTCACATGTTGGAGGGGAAGTCTGTTACACCAATTTTTGGTCATCTAACCTATTACTATTAGATGGAATAAAGTACACCATGTAAGACTGGAGGTTTTACCACAGTGGCCAAAACTTTCCTCTCATGGAGTAGAAACCCCAAAAGGAATAATTAATTAAACCATAATTTAATTATTATTCCCAGTCATGTTTAACCCAAAAACAAAGAAATTAATGAGATAAACCCATAGTTATCTTGTTATTTTCTAGGAATAATTATTTAAATCTTATTTAGATAATATTCCTTGTTAAATATGACCAAATCAACCACCATTAATCAAATAAATCATTATTTATTTGATTATATCCCAACCACTTCCTTAAAAAGATAAATAAATCATTTATTTATTTGTTTTTCACTAATCAAGGGATTTGACCCAAGTCAAACACCCTTTCCCTCCAACAAATAATAATAAAATATTCCATAGAGGTGGATCTAGATGTGATTAACATTATTTTAATCATACACCAAGATCTAGAAGGACCCAATATTTTGTTATAAATAGGAGGGTTTTCCCCATCATTCTTCACCTTTTGTTGCATATTAGATCACTCTGGATCTATACACTTGGTCTCATTTCTGCCATTTTGCTCCCATTGAGCTCTACCTTCTACATTGAGTTTTCTACATCTACAAGAGAGAGAAAGCTTAGATCTGAAGTGCTGAGGACTACAAAGAACCCATCCCATTGAGGAGATCTGGATACACCTTCTTGTTCCCTCCCAGGTGCCCTGTAATATAAAAATTCATTCAAAAATCGTGTTCTTGTCTTGTCTGTTGGATGCATGGAGCAAACTCTTTACTTCACTGCTTAATATCTTTCCATTTATAGATCTGTTTGTTGCAGCACTTTAACTACTAATTGCAGATCTAAAGATGTTTTGCAGCCATTATTGTTGTTAGGGCTATTAGTTATGCGTAGCTAAAGTGGTTCTTTTTCGTACGCTTCGACAAAGAATTCATACTAACAGCAATGATGGATGAAATATTTATAATGAGAAAAAATATAAAAAGGCTTCAAACATGACATGGATCAAGAGAAGTAATGTTTGAGCATCTTGCAATTGACAGGACCCCCAAACAGTTCAACTCCATTCAACTCCTGTAAGAAATAAGCATTGTTACCAGCAGATGAATGAATGAGATAAGGGCCAAGCCATAAGTTGTCAAATTTTCTGTGCTTTCCCTTGTCTTCCCTCCTTGAATCCCATTTTAACACTTTGTCCCCAACATTGAAATTGCTGGCCTTTGTTCTTCTGTCAAAAATCTTTTTGATGGTATCCTGCTTTTGTAATGCTTTGTTATAAACCTCCTCTCTGGTTTTCTAAAGATGAATGGTCTGATTTATTCTTCTGATCATGTCATTGTCTTTAGACTGCACCTCTTGAATGAATTTCATAACTGGTACACCAAGGCTGGTTGGAAAAATTTCATCTGTACCATACACAAGCTGGTAGGGTGACATCCCAATAGGTTTCTTCAATGTCAGTCTATCAGCCCATAGTGCATGCATTAGCTTTGTGTGCCAAGACTTCTTGTTATCCTCCAATAGCTTCTTGATTATGTTCACCAATTTTTTTTTTGAGGATTCTGCTAATCCATTACCTTGAGGGTAATAGGTCGTGGAATGACCCAATGTTATCTGATATTTGTTACAGAATTCAACCATATTATTAGATCCAAGTGCTACTGCATTATCAGTGATGATCTTCCTAGGACAGCCAAATCTAGAGAGAATATGAGTCTCTATGAATTTTATGATGACTGAGTCATTGGCCTGCCTAGAAGGGATGGCTTATGTCCACTTGGTGAAATAGTCTGTTGCAGTGAGAATCCATTTATGTTGGGTAGATGAGGGTGGATGGATTTTTCCTATGAAGTCAAGTCCCCACTATTGAAATGGAGCTTAAACAGTGATTGGATGTAGAGGTAAGGGAAACAACTTTCTTTTGCCTTCAAACAGTTGGCATTTATGATAGGCAATGATCATCTTGTGTACATCAAGAAAGAGAGTGGGCCAATAGTAACCAGCCCTTAGGATTTTGTTGGTTGTTTTCTTCCAATAGAGGTGGCCTCCACATTCTCCTTCATGGAACTCATGCTTAACCTTCTCTACATCATACTCAGGCAAACATTTAAGCAGTATCCCACTTGCATTTTTCCAATAAAGACATTTATCTATAATGCAATAGTTTACAGCTTTTAACTTCAAAAACCTTGCCTTTGTTTTTGATAAACCAGGAGGTGTATTAAAATTAAGAAAAACAAATAAAATATCAGCATACCAAGAGGAATTCATAAAATTTTCTTCAACCATGGGTGTTGACAGTTCCTCTTGTTTATCTAAAGCATTTATCCTATTAATATCAAGAACTTCAAAATTTGATTCAGCCATTAATCTAGCTAGACCTTGGCCTTTGATGAGCTTAGTGGGCTTGATCTCTAAATCATATTCAAGAATAACACCCATCCACTTACCTCTCTTACCATCTGGGTCCTATGTTAGAATGTCTTTCACGACTAAATTTGGGACAAAGGCAATGATGTGTGATTGAAGGATGTATACTCTGAAGTCTTTTAAAGCCTTGACCAAAGCAAAAGTTTGTTTTTTCATGATGTTATACTTCAAAGGAGCATCCCTCAATGCCCTTATAAATAATGTAATAGTCTGATCTTGTCCTTGTGGATTTTTCTGTAAAAGGACAGCAGCTATTGTATGTTCTGATGCAAATGAAAAAATATAAAAATCTTTTGAAAAATTAGGACTTATTAAAACTGGTGTTTTGGTTAATGTTTGTTTCACCAGCTCGAAGGACTTTTTTACCTCCAAGGTCCATTTAACCCCCTGCTCCTTCTTCAGCATGTTTGTTATGTTCCTGAGGAGCTCAGCCAAGTTGGGTATGAACCTTCTCAAGAAATTAATATTCCGATGAAAGACTGTAGTTCCTTGATGTTTCGAGGATGAGAGATTTGCAGTATGGCCTCAATCCTCTTTGGATCTATCTTAATACCTTTTTATGAAATAATGTGCCCAATAATTTTACCTTCTTGGAGCCTGAAAAGTGTTTTCTTAGGGTTTAAAAATATCCCAAACTTTCTGCATTTATCGAAAACTTTTCTCAAATGTTCTAAGTGCTCTTCATCTATCTTTGAAAACACTGTAACATCATCAAGGTAAATAATGATGAAGTAGCCTAATTCTTCCGAGAATGCTATTTCCATGGCTCTCTAAAAAGTTGCACCAACATTCATTAGACCAAAGGGAATTTTCACAAACATGAAAGTGCCCCAAGGTGTAGTAAAGGCTGTCTTTAATTGATCATCAGGATGAACTAAAATCTGATTGTAAAAGAAATTTTTTTGGAACCAAATACCCTTTGTAAAATATGGTCCATCTTGGGTAAAGGGTAGTTGTCCTTAAGTGAAGCTTTTTTAAAATATCTAAAGTCTATACAAAGCCTAATCTCTCCCGTTTTCTTCCTAACTGACACCAGATTAGACACCCACTCAGAATATCTAACAGGGACAATAATACCAGCTTCATACATTTTCTTGATCTCCTTCTCAACAAAAGGCAAATGAAAAGGGTTTATTATGTGTAGCTTTTGTTTGAATGGTTTTTGGATTTCCTTGAGAGGGATTTTGTGCTGAATTATTTCAGTGTCGTAGGATTTCAGATCCTCATAACTCCACGCGAAAAAATCAGAAAATTATTTAAACAACTCTATATATTTGAGTTTAATGTGAGCTGGTAAAGTCTTAGACATTTTAATCATCATAGGTTTCAGTTCATTGCCTATATTACACTCTTCAACTTCAGTCTCTACAGGCTCTAGTTTTGGCTTCTTGGCCACATCGTTGAAATCAAACAACTCTTCTAAAGGGGCCAGACCCTTTGGAAACCTCTGATTGTTAGACTGTAGGGTTTCTAAATCCTCTGTTTCTAAATCTACAATAATTTCTATTATGTTTTCAAGTTTTCTTGACAATAGATTTATATCGGCAATCTCAGGAGACGGTTCTTCTTCACCAAGAAAAATTTCTTCACTAGGACAATTTGTCTCATAATCTGAATCCAAACTTGGTAGTTCGAATTCGTTTCTGAACTACATGAAGTCTTCTATTTGTTTGTCTCCATCAAAAACTTGCCAATATTTGTCGTTATCAGGGACAGTTGGTCTAAATTTAATCTGAGTTGTACATTATTTGGTTTCATATGGCATTAAACATGTTCTAGCTACAAAAGCTAAGCTGTGGGCCATGATATTTTTTCTTCTCGGGACAAAAATCAAATGGGATTCCTCAAAAGTTTTAAGTAAATCCATGACATAGTTTCGATAGGCTCTAAGTCTGGGGTGATTAGCATTGTATTCCCTATTGACTTGCCTAATGATTAATTCTGAATCCCCATGCACTTTAATTCTCTTGGCTCCTAATTTCTTCAACAAATGCAAGCCTAAAAGCAGGGATTCATATTTCTCTATGTTATTCGAACACTGAAAGTTTAATCTACAGGAAAGGCTTTTTGTGTGGTTGTTTTCAGTGTTGCGTATCCAGACCCCTGCACCAGCATTACTCCTAGTGCAGGACCTATCAAAGTACATACTCCAAAGAGGACTAGTCTTGGGTTCAACGTTTCGGTTACTGTCCTCTTCAAATAAAATGCTTTCATATGGTTCTTGAGTATCAACACTTAGTTGAATTTGCTTTAACTCCTCAGGTTTTTCATTAAGTTGAGGAATTATTTCTTGACTCTCAAGGTTAAAAAGTGATGGGTGCATTATTTTTATTTCAAGACCTGTGTTTGGTTTGCTGTGGTCTAAAGGTTCAGCAAACTGTTTAGACACTTCTGTGTTGTCTTCCTGCTCCTCTCTATCGGCCATTAACTCTATTAAGGTGACTTTTTCACTAGGTTTTTCATCATTAAAAAGGATAAAAGAATCGAGGTCTGTATTTACAGAATACAGAGGAGAGTTTTGCGGTCTGTCCTGACTATTAACCATATACTACATGAGACTCCCTGTAAAGTCTTCTTGTTTGATTAAACATAGGGATGGTCGCATATGTCATGTCCATATGCATATTTCCTTGTAACTTAGCTCCCCAAGACCTAGATAATAACATACCATACTTTGGGGGCACATCAGCCACAACAATATCCATGACTAAACATTTGGCTAGAATCTATGCTAAGTTAACGCAGAGGTATTTGATTAAACCTAAACATTTTACTCTGCTTGAGTCAAAGGAGTAAAGGTCTTTATAAGGTCTGGTGATTTCGAGACCTAGGCTCTCCATTACAGCTTTGGGCATTAAATTGTGAGAGGCCTCAGAATCATGCATAGCATTGTGCAAAATTTTGTGATGAACATTTAAACTTACATAAAAGGGAGGAACATGTCCCTCTTGATATCTACCTTCAATCTTAGGACCAAAAATAAGCTCTGGCTGGTCATCATTAATATTTACTATGTCATTATTCTCTTCTATATTTAAAGCCTTCAAAATTTGGGTTCTATATACATTTTGGGCAGCCAAATCAGTAAGGGGAATATAAATTTTAAATCTTGAAATTTCCTGCTCCAAACTGAAAGGAATCTGATTCTTTGAAGTGCTTGTTTCAGCCTTGTTAACTTCCACTGTGTCAGCAAAATATGTTTGTTGATTCATTCTATTTATATTTGACAAAATTGTTTTAACAGGAGTACTAGCTGAAGCGTTAGTACTGCTAAGGTCTGCACTCTGTTTTTCATTGTTTTGAGTGCCTTTCTCTTTACTTTTATCATAATTTCTAGCCATTGTTTTGACTTTCTGTTTTACAATTTTGGGTTTGTTTACAATGTTGTTTTGTGAAGATTTGTCAGAGGTTTTGTTGTTGGGGGTTTCTAGATTCTTCTTGCTTCTAAGGTCATATTCCTTTTGAGGCTCTATGATAAAATTCCCAATATCTTGATAATAACTTTCATCATCATCTCTTTTGTCATCATAAGGTGTGTATAGACCTTGTTTTCTATCATAATGAACTTCAAAGTCATCATTATCTACTCCCAACATATTGATATCATCATCCTCTCTTTGCTCATCTATTACTTCAACCTCGCTCACATAATTTTGGTGAAAAGGAGGAGTGAACTGTTGATCATCTTCCTGTGGTATATTTTGAGGCTGGTTTCTCCTAAAATTCTGATTCTGGTTTTGATTTCTGTTTTGAGGAGAATTTTGGTTTTGACTTGCTTGTGCTCTCTCAAGAATGCTAATTTTATTCATCATCTCCTCCATCATTTTTTCCATATTTGAGCTGGAAGTAGAAGGTGTGGATTCCTCTCTGAAGGAAACTGTCTTCTCATTTTTCATTCTTTCTCTTTTCTCCATCAATTTAACTTCCACATCAAGAGCCCCTTTTTTCATATCTTCAAGGGTTAGAGGATCTCTTTCTATCAGCTGATAGTCCATTTCAGGGTCAAACCCTTCAGGAAAATTGTTTAAAGCTGAGCCTTGTGGAGGTTTTAGGTCAGGAGGGAGTGCATTATACACACTGTTAAATCTAGTGCAATAGGCCTACACACTTGCCCCTGCGTTTCTTTGGATATTTTTGTAATCAGAAAATATTTGAAGAGAGTTTTTCCTTACTTCCCATTTGTTTAAGAATGTCTGATGGAATCCTTAGAGGTCATTTATACTATGGGGGGCCAAGCCTTTGAACCATTTTCTTACTTCTCCCCCTAAAATCTAAGCAAACAGTCTAAGCTTAATAGATTCATCATCAATTTCATTTCTGTCAAAGTAGTCATTCATCTTATCCACATGTTGTGATGCAGTTGTAGCATTACTGGCATCATACAATGGTATTTTGGACTGATAGTCCTGTGGAAGATTGACCAAGGGTACACGAAGGACTAAGGGAGCATAACATGCTGCCATGATATGTGGTGGGGGTGGATTTACAAGAGGTGGTTTAACAAGAGGGAAAGTGGGATGGAGTGGAGTGGTTTGGACAGTGGATGTAGGATGAGCAGAAGTGGATGAAACAATAGTAGATTGTTGAGCTGATCTTGGATGAGAGACACCTAAATTGTGAAGGAAATGTAAATTAGGTGGTGTTGTTTCTCTACTACCAGGATGTTCACTTTTTTCAGGAGATGAAAGTGAATACTCTGAATATAACTGATCTAAATCATCAAGCGACCTAGTTTTAAATGGATTTCTTAAGTCTACTTGTGATTGTTGCAGAGCTGCGAGATTTTCAGGAACTGAATTAGCTCTCAAGGTTGATTTGAAAAAAATTGAAAATTTTATCTTAGGAGACTTCCTAAGGATACTTTCGGGGTTATCAACTATCTCAGGTGGGTTTGGGTCAGGGTAGTCTCTAGTATGAATCTTTCTAGGAGCCACTATGCTGTGTTTTTCAGACCCAAATTTAAACAAGAAAAATTTAACCAGATATGACAATCTTTAAGAGGCTAACTGATCTTTTAAACAAGAAAATTTTAATCCTAAAATCCTCTAACTAAGTTAAAATGATGTTAAGATGATAATGGGTCTTCCTAGTGGAGTCTTAAGGTCTGTTTTAGGATTTTGGAGTTGCCAAGTGGAATTTTTTAGCTCTTTTGGAGGTAACAGGTTTTATGGTCCACCACCATGTTTATTGAATACCAATTTGAAATATTTTTGGGTTTTCTGAGTTATTTTTTAGTCCTATGGGTTCTAAGAGTATCCTAAATCTGTTTCAACACTTAGCTACAGTGATGAGACAAAGAAAATTCACTCTTATGGCTAAGCTAGCTGGTCCTTCAAGGTTTGATAAGATCTTATGAGAATCCTAAGGTTTCCTTAGTTTTTCACTGATTCAAATACGTTTCATCATGATTACCATTTGCTTGGTAGTGCTTGAAGAGGGCTGCTTTTACTCACTGCACAATGTTCTTGAATGAAGGGTTTCCTGAGGTTTTAAAGGTACCTAGGCTGAAAAAACACTTAAAATTCCCCAGTGGAGTCGCTAGAAATGTTAGTTGCTGGTGGCTTAACTGGTTAAAATACCAATTTTTCGTGAGTCAAGGGATTTTAGGAGTTTTAAAGTATATTTAAATTGTAATTTACCCAGAAATCCCCAGTGGAGTCGCTAGAAATGTTAGTTGTTGGTGGCTTAGCTGGCTAATAGAACAAAGGTCATTGAATCAGGGGTTTTTCTGGAGCTTTAAGGTGTACTTAGAATGTTATTAACTCATAAATCCCCGGTGGAGTCACCAAAAATGTTAGTTGATGGTGGCTCAGCTAGCTAATAGAACAAAGGTCATTGAATTAGGGGTTTTTCTGGAGCTTTAAGGTATACTTAGACAGTTATTAACTAAGAAATCCCCGAATGAGTCACCAAAAATGTTAGTTCCCTGTAATTTGCAAGATTGGCAAAGTCAAACTGTAGAGAGAACACTGTTTCAACCACTTTGGGATTCTAGGATCTAGCCCTCCTGAATCCGGAGAGGGATCTCTCCAATAAGTGCAAAGATTGATTTGTCTTTAAGGCTTTTGGGTATGATATTAGGCTAGTTATGAAGACCAAGGGTTTTTTTTTTGTTTTGGATGGTTGAGCATGATTATTATTTGGGTGGAAAGTCCTAAATGGAAAGAGTTTCAAAGGTGTGAAGTTGCAAGAAATCGGAACAAGATTTGGCTAAAAAGATAGATATAATGTTGGTTTTTAGTCCATTGGGCTATGGAGTCATAGTAGGATTTAATTGAACAACAAGGTTCAAGAGTTGTCCATGGGGCAAGTCATCTATGTCTAAGGATCTCTTTAAATTTGATTTTATGGAATGAAATGATACAACAAGAGGGGGGAATTAAACAAATGAAGAACAAAGAGTAGCCTAAGATCAAGTAAGTACTTTAAAACTATCCTTCTTTCGGCATACACTTAAGAAAGACATAAAATTAATCTAAGATCTAGTAAGTACTTCGAAACTAACCAGCTTTGATGCACTTTCAATAGAAAACATTTTAAAAACAAAGGGAAACTTTAAGAGCAAATGTTGGAGAAGAAACTAGAGGACAGGGCTCACCATCACTTCCTTAGCTCTTCTTTACTTAGTAACTTTCAAGACAAAGACATAAGATAACGAAGAATAGTCTAAGATCAGGTAAGGACTTTGAACCTAGCCTACTTTCAACACATTCTTAGGGAAACTTTCAGATAGTTTTTGGGGATAAAACTAAAGGACAGGGCTCATCATCACCTCCTTGGTTCATCTGTATTTAACATAAATTGAAAATAACATTCAAGAACAACATTTAGCTTAGATAGTAGGACGAGGGAACGCTAGCATTCCTAACTGCTTAAACTGAATTAAATCGTTCCTAAACAGCACAATTTGGAAGAAAACATGTAGATAAAGCTTATCAGTCAGAGAAGGGTACTGATAAACAGTAAATCCTAACTCTATGCTTGCTGTTCTTTATTAGAGAAGATGAACAGAGCGAAAACAGAAATAAAATAACAATTTACAATAAGAAAAAACATCACCGTTGACATAGAACAAGATCCCATAAATCAGCTTGTATTGATGCTTCAAACCAGTTACAATCTTCAAGTCCAGTGTTTTAGTTCAGAAAAAATATTCACTTCTCAGACTAACTTATTTAATCACAAACAGAGCTTCAAGAGCCTTTGAACACTATTTACTAGTAGAATTTTCGAGCACAAGTATATTTCAAAGTTCAACAACCAACATTGTTTCATCTCCTACAGAAGTATTTATAGAAGAAATGAGGATGTGGGATGGGATAAGAGATCTCCGAGGTTCAATTAATACAGATTAATACTTCTCAGCCTTTGAGGGGCTCGATGGAGAAGTTTACAGATATTTCCTCTGTATTAATTTTTTTTACATTTTAAGAATTAAACTCTGTGGGGAGCTTTTGTTGACTTTAAGGCTCTGTGTCATCTTTTGCAATAACTTTGTTTGGCTTGGAATAACTGTTCGGCTGTATTGAGGAAAAGATACTCTGTTATGGTAATAACTCGGCCCTCTGTTGAATGTTTTGAGGCTACAGGTGGCAATAGGTAGCTGAGAGGAATCAATTAGCCTCTAATGTGGCAGTGGAGGCATACTATGTCTAACAAATATTTTGATTTTTCCTTAAACACTGTTAAATTTTTTTGATTCTGTGTATTAGGCTTAATCAAGCCTAAACTCTGTATTTTTCTCTTTAACTGTGTTTAATTTTTGTGGATTAGGCTTTGATTATGGATATTAGCTGTAATCCACCAAAACTATGATTCATCCTTCAATTCTTCAGTTCTGCTATGATTAGCTCTTCGACACTAATACTCTTTGTTTCAATTATGTTTCACTGTGTCTTGTTGATGTGCATGTGTGACGGGGGCTTCTTATGGAGCTGCCAGTGCTCATGAGACACCGAAAAAACGTGGTGTTGAAACCTATAGATGGCTTCTCTTTTATGAACAAAGGCGTGGGGATCGTCATCCCCGGTCTTTGGTTTTTTCTTCAATATAATGGAAAAACCATTAAAACCTGCATAAGAAAATAAAATTTAATAAATCCTGTGTTTATTTGGGTAAGAATACTTAGGAGGCTACGGTTAGGAGAATGGCCATTGGATGAGGGCATCCAACGGTGTATATCATGCGTAGAAGGTCAAAGAGGAAAGAAGTGAAGAATTAAGTCAGAACCATTGATCCATGTCGAATCAACGGTCGAGATTGGTTGTGGACATACAAAGTGAATGAGTCGCTTTATAATGACATAGGTGAAAATGTGAATAAATTACAAAGAAAAGGGGTTTAAAACCTTTTGCGGAAGAAATCTGTGTTAAAATGGAAATTGGGGCATTCGAACGATCGTAGACTGTCGGATCATATTGGACCCCGCGATCAATGGTGGAGATTGCTCGTTGAAATTATTTGGTGAAGGCGGAGGGCGATAGTGTAATGGAAGATTAGATCTGAGTCGTTAATATGTAGAGATCAACGGCGGGGAGCACACGTGATAAAACATAACACCAAATGAGGAAGGCGGTTTCGGGAGGGAAAACCACGGGTTTCTCGTCGCCAAAAGAGGGGTAGGTGGTTTTACCTTTTCGAATGCGATATGAATTCCTGCCCGACACGTGGCATTTGAAAACATCTTATATCATGCAGCCCTTGGGAAATTAACCTTCGCACTTGAAGTTACGCGAAAATGCACACCAGCCATTAGATCTGGGTTGTCAGATTGAACGGTGGGGAGTGAGTGCGATATCGACTAGATGTGCGGCGGATAAAAGGCAGGGTGGTTTCATTATGGATCGTCCGATCAGGGGATCGACAGTGGAGATAAGATCTGGAGGGAGGCAGGACCCATGGGGGTTGGGCTTGTTACGATTTATATGAGCCATTGGATGAATGAAATGGACGGCTCAGATTGATCTTAGAGGTTAACAAAATAATATACAAGGCAGAGAAAGGTTTAATAAGAGCCGTTGATATGCAGAGATAAATGATTGAGATCTGCTCGGAAAAAATTATAAAGCGAGGGTGTATGTTTTTAACCAAGGTCAAGAGATGCAATTTGGACCATCCGATCTGGACACGTGGATGGCCCAGATGTAATCAGAGCTTTGCAATCAGAGGAGGCAATGGATATGGGGGCTCCGAAGTGATTGACTGTGGGTCGTCGATCTACAGATCAGATCGACGGTGGAGGATGGATCGGGGGACCGCAAATCGGAGTTGGTGAAATAAAATATTAACATGCCCAATGAAAACTTCCCGATGTGACATAGCGCTGGCCATTGATTGGTACAATGATCAACGGTGGAGAAGAGCCCCGACCAATGAACGACGGGCTTAGTGAAAAACATAAAAAATGTATTTTTTATGAAACACAAAGGTTTTTATTGCGTCAGGTGGGTATTTATAAGAGGCTTGGTGCCCGATTGCGGGGCCTATGGATATATGAAGAGGTTTAAAGGAACCAGGGTTAAAACATATAAAGGGCCAATCGGAATCGGGATGATGGAGTGGGCTTTTCAATATACCCATTAGAAATCTCTAATGCGAGAGTGTATGGACTGTTGATCGGGGAAACAAATCAATGGTCTTTTCATTAAAAAACATTGCACTGGTGCGTTTAGTTAAAACCATAGAAAAATGGGTTCTTATGAATATACAAGTGGAAAAAGTGATCGGAAATGCTTTATTCACAAAGTTTAGCGCCCGATTGCGGGCTTTCGATTTTTGAGACTTCAGCACGGTGAGGAAAATCCATAACAAAATTTTCCTCTTTACAGATTATGCAGGGATAATGAGGTTTCCGTGGTCCTGACGTTTGATCAGATGATCGTTCCTGCAGGTTAGAAGTTTGCTTTTTCTTTGATTTCCCCTTTTTCTTATTTCTTGGTTGCTTATCACGTTTGCCTTTGTCAAATGAGATGGCATTAATTTCGTAAGTAGGTGTAGGATCAGATGCAGTAGTGTTGTTTGTATTTTCAGTGCCTATCAAGTCGTCTCCGGCATGAGAGTCCTTTATTTGAGGAGGAACATTGAAATTATATCGCGGAGCATTTGGGATTTTCTCATAGAGTGTGCCAGATTGAGTATAAATCAAGTCTAAATATTGGGTAGGAGCGATAACTTGCTCTTCTATGACGATGCCACCTTTAGCCACATCCTCTGTTATAGATGGTAACATGGATTTGATGAACCATTCAACAAGGAGCTGATCGGGAAAAAATGTCTTAACCATTCGTCGACGGTGACACCACTCATGAATATGATCTGAAATGTGAGTAGCATTACTCTGTTTGAAGTTGGTCAAGAGTTCCGTTCCAGTTTCGTATCTGATTGGTAACTAGAAATGGGTCAAAAATATAGTAGCCAAGGCAGTGAAATTTTCGAAAGAAGCTCTAGGTAATTCAATGTACCATTTAGCTTCCGGACTTGTAATTGTTCGCTGAAAAAGACATAATCGAACAGAATCATCATTTAGGGAATTTGATGAACACCATAAATGATAAGTCATAACATGAGTTGATGGGTATTCTCCAGGGTTTCCATTGAATTTAGGAATGTCAGAGGGTAATTTGTGTGGTATCACCGGCCACTAGGGAGAATAATTGATAGGATCATTGGTTAAGCAGTTTAAATCTGGTAATTCCAAGGTTGCAACAAAAGACAATTGTATATTAAGGTCAAGTTGAGCATAGCCAGGATAAGATGGAATTGCTTGGGAAACAGGTCTTTGAGCACCAACATATGGGATTTGATGTTGGTAACCCAGATAGGGGTTGTTTTGCATGGAAAATGCCTGAGAATTCTGTTGACCAAAACCTGGATATGGTACTTGTTCATATGAAGTTTGAGGAATTTGCGCCTGCGGCTGCCAAGGATTTTGTCCACCAATATTATAACCCAAATTAGTATAAGTTGGATTTGGTTGATATGTATAACCAGATTGTGTTTGTGACATAACATAACATGGTGGACTAGCTTGTGAATAAATGATCCCTGATATAGGTTTTTGTAAATTAACCAAAGGATTTTTAGTCTGTGGACCCAACATTTGATGATATTGAGTTGAGGAACTCGCTTGATAAGGTTGATGTACAATATTTTGATTCTGTAACAGGGGTATAGATGTATTAACAAGTGGTATTGAAGTGGGTGTAACACGTTGAATTGGTTGATATGATTGGACAACCGTTTGTGGTTGGATAGGCAGAATGGGCTGCCATTGACAAAAATTCATGTCAACATTAGTTTAACCAAAATGTGACTGAGTACTGTCGTATTGGGTGACTACAGGTTTCCCCCCAGCATAAGGAGGATAATAAGACGGAAAATATTGTTCTCCAAATGCTGGGAGTCCAGTACTTAAAGGAATTTACCCATAGGGACCGACTTGATATTTCCCTGATGATGGATGTAATGATTCAAGTCGTTCAGTACTAACTATAGGAATACTAGTTAAAACACTAGATGATGACATTGGTAATGACCATGGTCTTGAAGATTGACCAGAGAAAGTGACAGACAATGATTTGTAGCCTGTTGGGACCGAAGGGCTGCCATGAAAATATGACTCTGGTGAGGTTGTGAACATCGACGAAGTAGCGAGGGCAGGAGATGACGTAATTGGAATAGTAGACCCAACAGAAGATGTTGGTTTAGGCATGGTTCTATGAACAAATGTATACTCTCTGAAATCAATGGGAGATTGAATGGAAATGGGATCAACAAAAGTAGATGGAAAAAATTGAGGAAATGAACAATACACGTAAAGGTCTCCCCTAAAGTGGGTTTGACTTAAAGGTGTATCAAGTTGTGGGATTTCTTCAATCGCGATTAAACCAGGAGGAAGAACTTCATTGTCAAGCCCAAAATATATTTCAAATGGTTGACTGTGTGATATAGGAGTTTCAGTCGCTACAAATATTTGTGGAGTGACCAAGGTAGGAACAACTTCCAATTGTTTAGGATTCAAATTTTATGGCAAAGAAGAGACATGATCTGGATCGATTTGTGTTTGAACAACTTCAGGTCCAGGAGGTATGGTCTAAGAGATTGAATGGATCATGACCACATGTAGCTGTGAAGACTCTGTTTCGACAACAGTAGATGAACCGGGATGTGTCGAAACAATTTGAGCTAACTCTAGTTTAAATGATGATGTTTCGCCAGAGGTACGAATTGTACTTGATTCGGCAGATCGTGATCACCTTGGCCTACCAGAAATAACTTCCAGTGGTAAAGGTGGTTTTAAAGCTAATCTACCGGAATGACAGGAGGTAGGATTGTGTTCTTCCACGATTACTGATTTATTTTATCCAAAAAGAAATAAACGAAAAGAGGGTAATGTTAGGAAAAAGGGTTTACCAAGAAACTGTGAACTGCAGAATACCTCCTGGCGAACCAAGAAGTACAGGCAGGTCATCTCCTCGAATGCTGTGTTCGGTGTATCACAATTTCAGGGTGTCCGACTCAGTTCACTATGGATGGATAGCACCTAAAATTTGTCCTCCCAAATATACCCGAAGGTATGTAGAGGCCCAAGTCCGTATTAGCGCTGTCTGATGCTAAATCGCACAGTGAGAGAACCCCTTTATACTTATCGTACTGGAACACCACCCAATATACCCGAAAGTACGTGGACGAGCTACGATATACTTACGTGCATGGATTGAGGTATCACACTCAGAATGTATCGCAGACATGTTAATAATAACTACTATGTTTTACGACGTCGGAACACGTCTCTAGCCTAGACCTTCTAAATGTTATCTTTAATGTTCCAAAGCATTGTTAAGTAAATTGAGATTTATTTTATGTTGATCTTGCTTAATAGTTTGCATTTCAAGTTCACCACGATGATGTATATAAAATTCCTAAAATTCAGCTAAGAATGATAAACAAAATTTCACTTTCATCTTTTTCAATAAAGAACCTAGCTACTAAGGTAAGAGAACGCTAGTTTTTTGGAAAGAGAGAAAATAATTTGTGAGCAAACAAATCAATGAACAAAACAAAATCAATGAATCACAAACTAAATGCAAATTTCCTAATGTTCCTTTTGCCAAAAACACACAATCCTACATGCAATGCAAGTTTTTCTTTTTAGTTTCGTTAATGTTATCAATGCAGAAAATAAACTAAGTGCACTAGATCAATAATCAAAATTATTTTTAATTTCGAGAAATGAAGAATACAAACTACAATTTCTCTTTTGAAGGAAATATGAGGACTTCAACAACAATTTATCCTATCAAGGAAATGAATATTTTATGACAATTTCCTATTTCGAAAGCAAACGATTCTTAATGCGACCATAAAAAGTACTTTGAAATCAACTTGTCAATGATAATGAAAAACTTTTTTTAAAACAACATTAAACAAATTTTCAGTCAAAGGAGAAGAAATATATAGAGTTACTGGTCAATATAGCATCAAAATTTTTAGAACAAATCAAAAAATAGAACTGAAGCAAAATACAAAGTCAGATTCAAGGGGATTTGGTCCCTTTCAGGAGCCAACACAGTCTCTAAGGGGAGACAGTGCTCTGCAACGCAGGCTGAGAAGGGAGACAGTGCTCTGCAAAGAATTGTGCCCTGAATAAGGGTGCGTTGGGTGCAATAAACAAAGAAAAAACTACTATTTGGCTCACTAACTTTGCAAATTAAACTCTGAAAAAGTCTAATATTTATATGAAACAGCTACTGAGTGGATTTAGAAAGCAGATCAGAGACTAAAACACCTAGAAACAAGAGAAGTTATCCCCGGTGGAGTCGCCAGTTTGTTGGGCCAGAATTGTAATATACGGATAAATTACACTTCCCTAGGCAGGTGTTAGCCTAGAACAATAGGTGAAAGACTATAATACCGTTTCTCCTAACTCAGAATAGATACACAGAGAGGATTGGAGGCTTACTTGTTTCAGTCACTTCCAAATGGCTCCTTTCTGTCGCTTCCACTACAGCTTCAAATTCAAGCGGTTTTAAATGGTTGAATGCTTCCTGCAAGAAGGAACACTGAAACCACAGAAGATGCAATAATATAGATATCTATTCAAGCTAGTTAGCTAAATCAGTTAAGCATAAACTACATTCATCAACCAAGATATTGCAATATGGAAAATCAAAGTAAACATAGATGCATGTAGGGAAAAAAAGAAGTACTCTTTATTGATGATAGAAGGGGAGGTTACAAACTAGTGACTGATTTGTAGTGACCTTCCAGTAGAGTTCCCAAGTCTCATCACAGCATAAATCTCTCTAGCAGTAGCTCCAAAAATCAAACTCTCTATTGAAAATTCTCCATCATTTCCCTACTCAAATTCTTCCTCCCAAACACTTAGATCTATGTTCAATTTATAGATGAACTATAGGTTGTTTTGTAATCAATAACATTCCAAAAATAGGCAAGACATGTTTCCATTCATGTAGATGTCAAATGGACACTTGGATATGAAGCTTGACACATGTGAACCCTTCTAGAAGATAGTAGCCAAGTGGAGATTCCGGAACAATGAGACTTTCACTCCCAATGTGACCAACGCACCTTTGAATGTTTGGAAGTGCTTTGCAGAGAAAACTTGAATGGGGCTACCTGCATATGCAACACACTTAGGCCCCTTAGAGCCTGTGTTGGTGAGCTCCCACATGTTTAATAATAAACTTCAAACCATGGAAAATCCTTGCTTGATGAAAGTCTTGTTTGATTCATGTTGTTTCCTGTCTTAGGGCATATAGCAACTGAGATGATAGGAAATGATAGACCCTTGACCATCGGTCCTAGAGATGATGCCCAGTTAACCAGGTTATTGGGAATGGTGCCCAAATTGACCTATAACAGTAATAATTTCCAAGCTGCTTGTTGACAGAGATAAACTCACCTATGACAAAAACTAGACTCAGAACTAAACAGAGAGTGGTGGCATCAAGAAGCTCACAAGGATGAGAAAAGAGTGTATTTTAAACAAGAAATCGAAATGAAAGCATCAAAAGGGAATATGATGATTAAACAACTATGATGCATGCATTCAAAAATGATGGAAAATGACCATAAGTTGCAATTATGAGCCAATTTACTTTGAAAATACTATGATTGAACCTTTTTATGAAACTTGGTATCCCTTTTCCCACCGTTAATAGAAAAACTGAAGTTCATAGCGAATTTAGTGCTACAGAGCGTAAATTCTGTTGAAAAGTCAACTAGACATGTGTGTATAATTTAATTTTCTCTTAATTAAATTGGACAATAAAATGGAATATTATCTCATTATCACTTGTAATAGTTAATTGAGTGTGATAAACTCAGTTAGATCATGAATTTTGAGTTGAGGGTGGTTGGTCAGGAATGAAGAGTGATTCTATTAGTTATTGAGTCCAAGTTGCAGTTAATGGATTAGTTTAATGCATGAGAAATTAATTAAATCAATTAATTGAGTTAAAATCAGTTTAACTAGTTGTAATTATTTTTTGCACTAGTGAGAGGTCCAGTGAATTAAATTAGATTTAAATCACATGGAGTGATATGTTATGTAACTGATTATTTATTATTAATAGCTACATGCATGTCAGTTCTAGTGGAGACCCAGTTGAGAAAACGGTTAAAGGGATGTTAACTATTAGTTGTATTATTAGTAGGTTGCCTGCATGTAGTAAAACACCCATAGGATTTCCCATGAGCATTGTGTAGTTTTGGAAGGTTGAAATTACTAAATAATAGGATTTCATTCCACATGAATTGCGCAAGCAAGGCATGCTAAGTAGAGGCTGAAAATTGGCTAAGTGTTGGCCAATTTTGTCCAGATCAGTGTGAGACAGTTGTGAGAGTCCAAGAGACTCTTGTGAGAAGAGTGGATTGTAATTATTTCATGATTACTTAGTCAATATACAATAGAAGATAGAGGGGTTTTGAGCAGCAAGCTTTCCTCGAGAAAATATCTGTGTTGTGGATTGATTTAATTCTTTCTTTACTTGTTGTGATTGGCGATCATGTTTATTTTTTGTAATTGATTTGTAGAAGGTTTCATAATATTGCTTTAGAATATTGCATGATCAGATTGAATCCATTGGTATACATATTTTTTATTAATTTCTACATGATGTCAGAGTGCATGAAATCACTATAGTGGAGAAGATATTGAGTTTGTGACTGAATATCATTTGAATTTGCAAAAATATTATTTGGTGCGACAGGTGGATCAAGATGGCTTTCAATGGCTTGAGATTGGAATATGAAATCGAGGTAAGTTACAATTATATTGCATCAAAAGACAATATGGATGCAGTTTTGGAGGACAACGAGTTGAAATAATTCATTGATAATGACATTCCCAAACCCACAGCAGCAGATGCCGCTCTTCTTGATGCTTGGAAAAAGAAGGTTGCAAAGGTGAGGAGGATCTTTTTCGAGGGAGTAAGAGACAACATTTTCTCAAGTCTCCATGGAAAATAAACTCCATATGTAATGTGGAAGGCTTTGACATATCTGTTTCAGAGTAGCAGTGACCACAAAAAACTGGCAATGAAGGACAAGCTCAGGAAAATCAAAATGGATAAAGGCGACACTATTCTGAAATATTTTACCAAGTTTTTCCAATGTCGAGATGAGGTTGGGAGCATCAAAATTACCATAGCAAATGATGACTTGGTGAGCCTAACTCTTCTAGGACTTCCCAAGATTTGGCATAGTTATCCGGACTCCGTCATGGGAGGGAGAATCTGCCAGATTGGGAGAGAGTTTTGTTGGATTTGGTGCAAGAAGAATTCAGGCAGAATACCAAGGATGGATCCTCATCTAAGACAGATGATGAGGAAAATTGCACCTTGTTTTGTAGGGAAAACAAGGGGAAAGGAAATAAATCCTATTCCAAATATGAGACTGACAAAGAAGGCAAGAAGCGTGACATATCCATAGTGAAATTTTTTCACTGTCTCAAGCATGGACATTATGCCACTAATTTTCCACAAAATAAGAAGAACAAGAAGGCTTCAAGATCTGCATCTAGTGAGGCTTTCGCCTTGTAATTTGAGTTGTACTTCTCGCTCATCACATGCATGGTGTCTAGTGCGATGGGATTAGTGTGGTACTTGGATAATTGTGCATATTTCCACATGATGGGAGACAAAGAACTTTTTAGAAGCTTGTAGGAGAAGGATCTCTAGATGCATATCGAAATGGGTGATGATGGGAGGTAAACGCTACCGGGATTGGTACAGTTACCTTCCAGAGACAGTCAAGTAAAACTTTCTTATTATTTACCAAGCTTGAAAAATAATTTAGTTTCATTTGCTATGTTGGAGGATAGAGGTTATGGTGTGGTTTTCAGTGAAGGGAAAGAATTCCTTCGACACAAAGCCACAAGAAAAGCCAAATATATTGGGATTTGTGTGAAGAATCATTACAAACTTGATGTAGATGGTTGTGCAACATTTATGGGTAAAGAAGAAAAAGTGGTGAGCCGAGATGAAGGTGAGTTATTTCACAGGAGATTGGGCCATCTACACCACAGATCTTTGAAGGTCATGCATCAGATTTCTACTGGGCTTCCAAAGGGTACTCTTGCACAGATAGACACATGAAAGGGATGTACCATGGGGAAATATGCAAAGGCCACTTTTCGCGAGAGGGAGAACTGAGCAGTGGGAATCCTTGAGTGAGTTCACTCAGACATGTGTGGACAATTATCTATAGCTTAGACAAGAAAGCATAGGTATTATGTGATCTTTGTTGATGATTTTTATAAAAGTGTTGGATCTACTTCATACAGAAGAAAGATCAACCGTTCTAAAAATTTTGTGAGTTCAAAGCACTAGCGGAGAAATAAATGGGGAAGCATGTGAAGGCTATGTGGAGCAAAAATGATGTTGAGTACATCTACAATGAATTCAAGAACTTCTGTAGCAAAAAATGAATTTAGAGAGAGTTGATTGTTCCTCATAACTCACAACAGAATGGGTTCACAGAAATAAAGAATAGAATAATTGTGGGTTCAACATGAGTGATGTTGCAAGATAAGGGCCTACCGCATCTGTGGGTAGAGTCATGAATCACAATGGTATTTGTGCAAAACCATAGTCCCCATTGGATACTTGGGATGAGTACACTAGAGGAGGTTTTTTCTGATAAGAAGCCTGGTGTTTCATATTTTAAATTTTTTGGCTCATTTTTCTATTGCCTTGTGACCAAATATTCTAAAAAGAAGCTAGAACCAACATATGAGATTGGGATATTTGTGGGGTACACTGATACTCCCCACAACTATCAAGTGTATTTTCCAAAAAATAGGATGACTATTGTGAGATGATATATAAAATTTGATGAGGATAAATCCATGCGATTTTCCCTTGAGATGGAGCTTGAATTTCATGCAAATGAAGAAATATTTGTTCCAAAGGATGAACCTCAAGATGTGGAACAGCCACATGCGAAGGATCAGGGAGTGGCAAAAAACACTCATGCGGAGCCATCCATCGGACACAGTAGAAGGCGCACCACGAAAGCTGATAGATTGAGACTTGATGAGGTAGAATATGAAGGATCACCCAATTCCATGCGTAGACAGAGACAGTCTCTAGACAGGTTTACTGGATACATGGCTCTTATGAGAAAGTGTATTGTGACAAAACCATCCTCCTTTGAGGAAGCAGTGCAACAACCAATTTGGATTGATGCCATGGTTGAGAAGTATGGATCCATCATCAAGAATAGTGCATGGGACGTTGTCCCAAGACAGGTCAAAAAATTAGTGGTTGGATCTAGATGGATATTTAAGGTGAAGCAGGTGGTAGATGGGAGTGCGGAGAAGTACAAGGGTATATTTTTAGCCCGGGGATTCTCACAAGTTGAAGGGATTGACTATGAGGAGACTTTCGCACCAGTTACGAGATACTCATCGATTACGTCTATCCTTGCACTCTTAGTGTAGATGGAGTGGAAAATACATTAGATGGATGTGAAAACTGCATTTCTCAATGGAGTTATTGATGAAGAAGTGTACATAGAACAACCATAAGGTTTTGAGATCTTTGACATTGAGTCACATGTGTGTAGACTCAAGAGAGCACTATATGGGCTGAAGCAAGCACCTCATGCTTGGTACACCAATATTGATAGCTATCTCACCGAGTTGGCCTTCATGAAGGGTGAAGTGGATGCGAACCTGTACTAGATTGTAGTTGATGGTAAGCTCTTGATTATTGTACTTTATGTTCATGAACTAATTTTGACAGGTCATGGTCAATTGATAAATTCTTGCAAAAAGGACGTTGCAAGAGAGTTTGAGATGAAGTACATGGGACTCCTTCACTATTTCCTTGGTTTGGAAATATGGTAGCAGGATGGTGAGCTATTTGTTTCTCAAGGAAAGTATGCCAAAGATATTCTGAGTAAGTTTCACATGGAGAGTTGTAAATCCATGGGGACTCCTCTTCCAGGAAACTGGAGGAAGGAGGATGCTACTTCAGGTGAGGTAGAGGATGCTACTATTTACAGGCATCTTGTGGGTTCACTGTTGTACTTGGTGAACACTAGACTCAAAATTTTCTACACAGTTAACCAGCTGAGTCAAGCTATGGTTAAGCCGACCAAGCTCTTTTAGAAGGCAGGGAAGCATGTCTTGAGATATCCCAGGGGCATTACAAAGTATGGATTATGGTACAGACATATAAAGGGATTGAATCTTCAAGGCTTCACCAATGTAGATTGGGTAGGAAGTCCATTTGATAGAAAGAACACACTAGGAGGGATGTTCAGCATGGGACCGACATCATTTTCTTGGTACAACAGGAATCAGATATTTGTGGCACTTCCTTTAGCCGAGGAAGAGTACATGGAAGCTAGTTAGGCTACATGTAAGGCCATCTGAATGAGGAAGATTTTGGTTGGTTTTTTTGGTCTTCAAATGGATCCGACAGTGATACATTGTGATAATGAGAGTTGCATTAAACTCTTGATTAATCCAATATTCCATGATAGGTCCAAGCATATAGAAATTTGGTACCACTATCTCAGAGATTGTGTTCAGAGGCGCATTATGTTACTTTAGTACATTCCCACGGAAGACCAGGATGCATATATTCTAAATAAGGAACTCGCTAGGAGAAAATTCAAATACCATAGAGGCAGGATCAGGGTAGTTGATAATCCCTTTCTTTTTGAGAGGGAGTGTTGAAAAGTCAACAAGAAATGTGTGTCTAATTTAATTTTACCTTAATTAAATTGGACAATAAAATGTAATCATATCTCATAATCACTTGTAATAGTTAACTGAGTGTGATAAACTCAGTTAGCTCATGAATTTCGAGTTGAGGGTGTTTGGTGAATCATGTCGAGTGATTTTATTAGTTATTGTGTCTAAGTTGCAGTTAGTGAATTAATTTTATGCATTAGAAATCAGTTAACTCAATTAATTGAGTTAAAATCAATTTAACTAGTTGTAACTATTTTTTGCACTAGTGAGAGGTCAAGTGAATAAAATTGGATTTAATTCACATGCAATGATATGTCATGTAATTGATGATTTACTATTAATAGTTGCATGCATGTTAGTTCCAGTGGATACCCAGTTGAGACAAAGGTTAAAGGGATGTTAACTATCAGTTGTATTATTATTAGGTTTCCTGCATGCAGTAAAACACCCATAGGATTTTCCATGAGCATTGCACATTTTTGGAAGGCTAAAATTCCTAACGAATAGGGATTTCATTATACATGAATTGCGCAAGAAAGGAATGGTGAGAAGAGGCTAAAAATTGTCTAAGTGTTGGCCGATTTTTTCCAGATCAGTGTGAGACAGTTGTGAGAGTGCATGAGACTCTTGTGAGAAGAGTGACTTGTAATTGTTTCATGATTCCTTGGTGAATATAAAATAGAAGATAGAAGGGTTTTGAGCAGCAAGCTTTCCCCAGGAAAATATCTGTGTTGTGGATTGATTTTCTTCTTTCTTTACTTGTTGTGATTGGAAATCAAGTTCATTTTCCAGAATTTATTTGTAGAAGGATTCAGTATCTTTCTTTAACTTATCGCATGATCGGATTGAATCCATTGGTATACATATTGTTTGTACAATATGTATAATTTATATAGCTACATAACTGTTAGGTGAGTCCGTAGAGAAAACAACCTGTTTTATAAATAAATCACTGCAAACTCAGGTAAGACATTACAAGTGTCTAAAATTGACTATTTAACTTGATGCATGCAGACTTTTTTAAAATTTATTATGAAAAGACTTTAATGACATGGCATAGGAACACTTTGAACCTTCAGAACTATAGAAAAAACATGAAATTTTATCATTTTTCATGAATTTACTTGACAGACACACTAGACCTAATGAAAAATGACCTCCCTAACAACCTAATTGTTATTAATGATAACAGTGGCTCAATGAGGATGATGCGCCCGTGTGGTGCAGCAAAGAACCAACAGCTCCAATGCCTTACTTTGAAAAAAATGAAAATTATGAATATGATGAAATCTTCTTCAAGATTTTATAACCTTCTTCTTGGGCTCAAACTTGTTGAAAAATGCAATCCAAGCTGAAAACTAAATTTGTACATGCTAAAAATATGCTCAGAATACTTGAGCTTATTCACACACACACGTACCTACCCTAAAAACTATAAATCAAATGTTGGATTCAAACGACATGAAAATTCCAATATAACCAGTCAATTAGATGGTTATTCAAAAAAAATTTGCTTATACTTTCTTAAAAAAGAAAGATAAACCTGAAATATGACAACTCAAACTTCTATTTCAAAAGATCCCCATGATCGAAAAATGATATGAAAGGGAATTTTCTTGATGGTTGTAGATGACTGGCCAAAGGATCTTCAAAATCATGAAATATAAGCTCATTCTAAATACCCACAGAAAAAGAAACATCTTCATTTACAACTGCAATATGTCCCCATTTCATACCTTTATTTGTAACATCATTTTTAGGCAGGACTTTGAATGTTCCTGAAAATCTTCAATATGATAAATCATAGCATTATGCACAAACATATATTTTTTATCATTTAAATCTGCAAAAGAACATTCTGGAACAACAACGTGTGGATCAAAAAGTTGTTGATTATTGTGTATTAGTGCTTATTCATGACAACCTTCAAGCATATTCAAGGAATCAACCTCCTCCTCATTATGAAAAGAAACACGTTTCACGTAATCCTTTCCTTGCTCCTACCCATTTTCATGTTTCTCAACATTCAAAGGTTTAGAAAATGAACAAAGTGAAGAGCCTTGTAACTAAACATATTTATGTTCCTCTTTATCACCTAAAGATTGGGACAGCTGCTGCAAATTTTCACAAATTTCATAGGATATAACTTGGTTTTCAAAGTGATGATCCATTTCAACTTCAATAAAATGAGACACATATATTTTTTGGAAACCTTCTTTATTATGATGACAACTAACATGAGAAGAGAAATCATAAAGTGCCTCTAACATATCCTCATCCATGCACTCTCCATTATCACCAATAATTTTAAGATATGGAATGAAAACCTCACAAAAATCACAACAGTCTTGTAATAGTGATAAAGAAGAATTATTTTTCTCATAATGTTCTAAGAAATTCCTATGGGAATCTCTTAGAGAGAACAAGCTTCCCGGTTGCAACCCTTCATACCATGTTCTAGCTTCATCCTCTAGGGTGGCCATAAACATTTTCATGATACAATCCTCATGAAACTCAACTTGAAACTTATGCACATGCATATGGAATATAACCAAACGAAGAGCAACATTATCTTTCTTTTCATCTTTAAATATAGGAAGATAAGTCAACCAATTAACTCTTGGCATAGGATTTGGAAAACTAGGGATGTGAGACCAACTCATAGGGGCATACCTGGCATTCTTTCTTTCAATAGAACTAATCTTGGAACTTCTTCAAGCTACTATTCTTCAAGCACTGGAGTCACCATGAAGCTATGAATTTTTGAATTCTTTAAGAATGGAGTCACTAAGGTAGAATGCAGCCTCGAATACTTCTAAGCTCTTGCTACCTTCAAGAGTTCAATATTTCTATTTGAGCACGAAATTTTAGGAAAATGTATCTTTAGTCTCATGGAAGACGCACCAAAATGTTATCACTAAAACGAAGCTGATGGGATGCTTCAACAGTCAATTCATAGTAACTGTTTCAAACTACTTTTGGTTGGAACTTAGCCTTTCCAACCTGAGAGAGCTCTCTCAAGAATTTTTATGATATTCAATAGAAAATTCTTGGAACAAAGATGGCTAACTCTTGAGTGTGTTTTTAATGGTTTTTATGCAGGTGAAGGATGTGAATCAATAACTACCATTGGGCATGGAGTCAAATTTAAACTCAATTACATGGAAAAAAACTTTCATGGAAGCTGAGGCATGTGTACTCTCATCAAAACATAACTTGAAAAGAAAACCATATGCATACCATTAGGGGAATTTTGAGGTCTAAAATGGGCCTCCTAAGGAAATTATAAAATAATTGTGGATATAATGAAATAATATTTTATTACATAATCAAATTTTAGAGGGAAAAAAGAAAAAACTAGTTTTTCAACTCGTATTTTCAACTTATCTGTAATATTCCTAAAATTTAGCTTTTAGCTAAATGGGATATTATAGACCATTTTGTCACTAGGTAGGTGAATAAATGGGTGGGGAGGCCCATATATCTCCTTAGCAGCAATACAAACATTTTAAGTGTGAAAGGAGAACTTCTAAGCAGCTAAATAAAGCACCTTTGAGTATGAACAGGGGTTGGATCATGTTGAATAGGTCAACTTTGACTAAGTCAACAATGCTGTTATGGAGGAGTGGGCATTAAATGAGGAATAATGCAGTTTTGGAGGGAGATGGATTGCATGGAGGAAATGACCTAATTGAGTGGGTCCAAGGGCAAGGAAGCTCATAATCTATATAAGGAAGAGGATGGAAGCCATATGGGGTTATGTTTTGGATTATTATTTTGTATGTGGTCTGTTTAAACTTCTTGCATTCTTTAGTTGTTTAGTTGAGATTGTCGTGTTGTTTAGCACCGGGTGTTCTCGATTGGGAATCCCACCTATTTCCTTGAGAGGCCTCTTGGAATAGCATTTCATTTCATTTCCACATACAGGTTTTAGGCCAAGCTACAACTTTCTTCATCAACGCAGTTTCTGTAGGGATATTGTGCTGTGTTGCAGGGTGCAGCAGTGGAGAATTAGATTGGGTGTCTTAAGAGCTATTTTTGCAGTGGAGGAAGGTTTCCATCCATTGGAAGGATTTTAAAGAAGCCCCTTGAGCTCTATTGACACATTTAGCAGTAGGCTAAGGAGAATTTATCCCCTACAGTGTAGTTTCAGCCCAGATCTGCGTTATTTTAGGGAGGAGTTGCATGGGTAGTTGTAGTGGTTGTTTGGGAGGTGATTTCTTCAGTGGAGGAGCCATTCTTTCATCCGGAGGATCTATTGGATAAGAGTTGTAGTTTTCTACATCATCTTCAGCCACATAATCTCATTTCATTTGTTGCAACATATCTTAAGCCCTAGGCCTGCAACTTACATTGGCACATTGTGTGCATTTTCCGGAAACCCTCTTGGGTTGTCTTGGAAAGATGATCTAGTGCCCGGATCTGTAAATTTAGATTCTATTGGGGCATATACCATTATTTTTATATCATTGTATCATATCCAGCTATAGCGATGCATGATACGACTATGCTGTAGCAGCTCTCCGGCATGTTCTATTGCAACATCATCTCACTTTTGAGAGTGTTTATGTATTGGAGGATTGTGTGATCACATTCTTTGGTTTGTGCCTCACTGTTTTGTACTTATTTACTACATATATGATCAATAATATGGCTCTATATTTGTCTCATGGTTTCATGTGTTAAATAATTTCTTTTTCTTTCATTTTATGATCTATATTGCTGCTTTTCACATTTGGGAGTATTACAGTGGTATCAGAGCATAATCTTGGCTTAGCCTGTGCATTCAAGACATTATTCCATTAGGAGGAGAATATTCTCATAGAAAGGAGAAGTTTTATAGAAGAAACAAAGGCATGACTCCATTATTTGGAGAAATGAAGGAAGAGAGGGTCTCCCAGCTTCTTTTTCAAACTTTGAAAAATATCAAGAAATATATTAAGGAGATGAAAAGGGAGAGGTGTAGAAAATTTCCAAGAGGGTTTGAAAGTGAAGAAAGCCCTAAATATTCACATGATGGGTGTGAGCATTCAGCCACACATGAAGATCCACAACACAATTTATTTCCCACATTCACTACAAGAGAAATAGAGGAAGAAGATGCACCAAAGGAGGAGACCTTGAGTGACTATCTTCAGGAGTATGAGTCTCAATCTTGGAGATTCGAAGAGCAGTTGGACTTCCAAGGGTTTTGCCAACTCAAGGAAGATAGAAGATCCAAAAACCATAACAAAATAAAGAGATGTATAATCTTTCTTTCTAACTTTGATGGATCATCTAAGTGCACAGCCAAGGCTTGGGTGAAGGAGCTAGATTCCTATTTTCAGCTACACCAAGTCTCAAAAAAGGAGGCCATTAGAGTAGCAGCGATGCACCTTGAAGGTATGGACCATGATTGGTGGTTTTATAGTTCTACTTCATTTCATAATCCAAGTGTAAATACTTATGAAGGGTTCACTAAGAAGATAGTGAAAATATTTGATATTAAACATTGTGAAACATCTTTTGTTGAACCCAAAAATTCAAAACCTTTGCATGAGTTGGAGGGATCTATTTTACCAACTCCACTCCATATTTCTATTGAAGGGGATTAAAACATGCATAATAAATTTCCAAGGGCAAGATCCCCACTTCTTGAAAATCCCTCTTCTATAGATGAAGACATGGAGATTCCTCCTTCAAGAGAAGATCAAGATCTAGGGTCTCACATTGATGATGAGGCATTCTCAAATATTGATGAAGAGGATGAGCAAAGAAGAGTTAACAAAGTTGTACCAACAGGAGAAGATCCATCACCACATGGAGGTGGAAAGGGAGACATTTCTTCCATTAGAGGAGCCCTTGTGTCTTTTCAAGGAGTTCCAAATGATCTAACATGTGGGGACCAAAGCACAATCCGAGAGTAGCATGTATCAGTTTTTGTGGATTGTGAGACTTGGCAGATGGAAGGAGAAGAGGAAAATAAGGATCAACATCAAGGGATGATGATCATTCTCCCTTATCTATTTCAGGAGGTTTCTGCATAGAAGAAGTAGGCTGTATTGTGCACTGAAAGGATGGACAAATCAGTCCACTCATATATACAATCTGCTTTAGATCTTGATGTATCACTACATGGGCGCATTCCACCTGGGAGGTCACCAGATCTAGAGTTGGTGAGAGACATATTACCATTTGGTTCACCACTCTTAGATCCCAGAGGGGTGAATACCTTATAGGGTTCTAGTACAGTGCAGAGAGTTTGGGATAGACTTAAGGAGGAGGGATACACTCTCCCATTTTTAGCATTACCCACTCTCACTACATATTATGCGCTGACAGAAGTTGCTACAGTGATGGAGGATGGCAAGACCATGGTGCAAGGAAGTTTCTCCATGGATTTGGAGAAACAGAGGGTACTTCCCTTGAGGAAGGAATCCTCCATAAATTGGAGTAGATGGAGGCCACTCATGCTTAAATTAGCCAAGATCAAAAGGTTATTTTTGGATGGTAGCTTATCATGGGAGGCCAACTTCCAAAGGCCACCACTTCTAGTTGAGCATGAGGAGCTACATGATGGGCATGGAATCACTTTAGAGGATGAATTTGGCATGAGGGATGTCACAAGAAAAGACAACAACATGTGGAGAGGTTCACATTTCAGATCTTCAGTGTTGTCTCTCAGGAGGATTGATCCATATTGGAGGTCTCAACTTTTGGTAGAGTACTCCAAGGATCTTGGTGCTTGCATGATTCTTGATGACCCAGAGGGAGATAATAAATACATGGTGGGTGATGGGGTAATATATTATTATGGTAGATTATTCTTGACTAGAGCTTCTGAGCTCAAGGAGAAGCTATCACATGCAGAACATGTGGACTTTCTTTCCATGCAATTTGATGCATATCATTCCTTGATGGAGGAGTTCACTTGGGAGGGAATCCAGTAGGATGTATATCAGCATATGGATATACGCATAGCCTGGATGATGATGGAGAGGTTGTCACAACCACTTCCCTACCCATTGAGAGTGAGGGAGAACTTTCAGTTGAGCCATTTCAGCCCAATGACCAAAGTACATAGTAGAGGATGTATATTTATGCGTTATGATTTGTACTCCTTTACTTTTTGAGAGCAGCATATTGTACCAAGGAGGATCATTCCTTCTTGTATATTGTGTTGCGATGTACTTGAGGCCATTTTCAGCATTGATGTTGGCCATTCTATTGGTTTGTGGGAGATGCTACATGATTCTTGGTATGCACCATTGGCACCAAATTTTACTTTTATGATCCCATCTTGTTGGATGATGGTGACAGAAAAAAAGTGGCTCAAAAGACACTTGTTATACATTGTTTTGAGGTAGGCAGGGGATGCACTGCACTAGTTCCACATGTGGGACTATGATCCACCTCCCAGTTGTCATATGACAACTTTTTTTTATTTGTTTTTTCTTCCATATATTGATGATGTTCTTATTCTTATGGGAATATTTGTTGGGAGGATGGCACAAGAGTTCGAGGTTCCCATTTGGAGTATGATTCTCCATACTTCATATGTTGCATGTTTTAGGAGAAACAATGGGCAAGCCATGATTTCCACACTACATCCCTTGTCTTCATGTGGGAGGAGCCATTTGGAGAACTTGAGTTCTTGGGAGAGGCACTTCATGGATGTTTTTATTGGTGGGGTAACTTGGGACATTCTTGGAGACCATAATATTTCATCCCAGAATCAGCATCAGATACATACATATCATAAATAGAGAGAGAAACATCATGGGTGGAAAAATCTAATCTCTCCATACAACCCCAATACATTGCATGAACCGGGGGTTGAGGATTTTATTGATGAGCTACCTAGGATGGCTCATTTCATTTGGATGATAGCATGGGTATGGGAGTCTATTATTGGGATGGAGATCCCCAATTTTCATAATCTCATTTACCTTGAGGATGCCATTGGACAACAAGAAGGTTTCCACTTACACCTTCCACTTTCTCATGATGTGAGCCATTTGGTTTGTATACTTGGGGGGAACCATTGAGGGGGAGATTTATTGCAGATTATTTTGAGCAGTGGTGAGGACTATTGATGAAGAGGTCACAAGAGGAGGAGGGGAGGAATTTTTCTCCACCTTTACAGTTGCTTGAGCACCAGGAACATTTTGGAGGGGAGGACTGTAATATTCCTAAAATTTAGCTTTTAGCTAAATGGAATATTATAGATCATTTTGTCACTAGGTAGGTGAATAAATGGGTGGGGAGGCCCATAGATCTCCTTAGAAACAATAAAAAAAAATCAATTGTGAAAGGAGACCTTCTAAGCAGCTAAATAAAGCACCTTTGAGTATGAACAGGAGTTGGATCATGTTGAACAGGTCAACTTTGACCAAGTCAACAACGCTGTTATGGAGGAGTGGACAGTAAATGAGGAATAACACATTTTTGGAGGGAGATGGATTGCATGGAGGAAATGACCTAATTGAGTGGGGCCAAGGAAAAGGAATCTCATAAACTATATAAGGAAGAGGATGGCAGCCATATGGGGTTATATTTTGGATTATTATTTTGTATGTGGTCTGTTTAGATTTTTTGCATTCCTCAGTTGTATAGTTGAGATTTATATGTTGTTTAGCACCAGGTGTTCCCAAGAGGGAATCCCACCTCTTTCCTTGAGAGGCCTCTTGGAAGAGCATTGAATTTAATTTCCACATTCAGGTTTAAGACAAAGCTACATCTTTCTTCATTAGCACAGTTTCTGCAGGGATATTGTGTTGTGCTGCAGGGTGCAGTAGTGGAGAAATATATCGGGTGTCTTCAAAGTTAGTTTTGTAGTGGAGGAAGGTTTCCATACATTGGAAGGCATGTAAAGAAGCCCCTTGAGATTTATTGATGCATTTAGTAGTAGGATAAGGATCATTTATCCCCTACAACGCAGTTTCAGCCCAGATACGTGTTATTTTAGGGAGGAGTTGTAGGGGTAGTTGGAGTGGTTGTTTGGGAGGTGATTTCTTCAGTGGAGGAGCCGTTATTTCATATAGATGATCTATTGGAGAAGATTTGTAGGTTTCTACATTAGCTTCAGCCATATCTTCTCATTTCAGTTGTTGCAACATATCTTCAGCCCTAGGGTTGCAGCTTACATTGGCACATTGTGTGCATTTTCCGGAAATCCTCTTGGGTTGTCTTGGAAAGATGATCTAGTGTCAGGATCTGTATGTTTATATTCTTTTGGGGCCTATATTAGTATTTTTATATCATTGTATCATCTCCAGATATACCTATGCATAATATGACTGCGCTGTTGCAGCTCTTCGACATTTTGTATTGCAGCATCATCTCACTTTTGAGAGTGATTATGTATTGGAGACTTATGTGATCAAATTATATGGTTTGTGCCTGATTGTTTTTTACTTATTTTTTGCATTTATGATCAATAATATGGCTCTATATTGGTCTCATGGTTTCATGTGTTAAATAATTGATGTTGCTTTCATTTTATGAGCTATATTGCTGCTTTTCCAATTTGGGAATATTACATTATCTCCCTATGGGTTTACTCAAATTTTGAACAAGAACACTCGTTGGATGAAAAATTTGATTCCTCATCTAAGGAGTACCCATGTTGCATACTTTCGATGAATCCTGCTACATAAACAATGAGAAATACATGAAAAATGTGATTGCAATCATGTTTTTTCATGTATATCCCATTTTTCGTGTAGCAGGGTCCATTGAAAGTATACAATAGGGGTAATCCTTGGATGAGGAATTAAATTTTTCATCCAATGAGTACTCCCGCTTGAAATTTGAGTAAAACCTTGGATAGATAAGTTGAAAATAGAAGTTGAAAAAATAGTTTTATTATTTATTATTTTTTAATACTTTTACTTGTTTTATCCAAAAAATGGTGAATCATCCCCCATGGTTGACATCATCATCTTGAATCCTATTGGTTTTTATAAATTTTATTTTGGTTGTACATTTTTCTTAGGAGGCCCATATTAGACCTCAAAAGTTCTCTAATGAGGAAATTGGAGCACGTTTAACCATGAATTCCAAGTAATTACACATTTTAAAGTAAATTGAATAAACATCAAATCGATAGATAAGACAAACACATATGAGAGCACATGATGAATCTCAAGTCTGAGAGAAGATTTCTGCAACTGTATATCACTGACTGAAAAATATTACAAAAGTAGCAGGTAGCATGACATCAATAAACCCTCTCTCATCCTCTCCTCTGCCCATTTATAGATTTAGATATCTTTACATTGAGTATTCCAGTAGGGCTGGACCTTCGAAAACCTCCAAAGACACCTACTCCTAAAATAACTTTATTACATTGAGAAGGAATTAGGAAAATTCTGTTTAGAAGAGTTTGTAGCCAAATATGACTCTATCAATAATTATTTCATCAACAATAAATTTTAAATGACCGCTCAACTGATGTCTATCGAACCCAAACATAAAAATGAGGTGGAAAACTGTCACCTGAACTCTAGGCTTTGATGTAGAGAATCTGTTGATATGCTGTCAATAGATGAATTGGCCAAAATGAAAATTGTGTCTTTGTGAAGTGGAAAACGCTGACAAGTTGTCCCTTTGATGTAGTGTAGGTTGAGTATTTTTTATTGCCAATGTTCTAATGACACCTCAGTAATCTCATTTCATCTTTTATATGCATCTAATTCCTCCAAAAAGACCGAATAACTTGACTGCTGGAAAAACAAAGTTCTAGGCAATTCTTTAGTGTAATTTCCATAGAAAATTGAAAATAGCCACCTCTGCAAACTTTCTGACTTGGCAGCCTGTGGGAGATTGTTGGGTCTCATAATTTTTGCATTTTCATCATGTTTATCCTCACCATTCCTCACATCCCATCACCTAATTTAACCATTCATCATACCATTTCCATGGGTTCACCTCATTATTTTCCAATTTATTTATTTTTGATATTATAAGGAAATTTATGATTAATTATTTGAAAATTAAGATATTTCATTAATATCTCAAATGTGGATGAGCTTTGTAATGTGTAGGATTATTTGGAAGGATTATTCAAAAATATTCTCAAATATTTCCTGAACCAATTCAAGAATTCAAAGGATAATTGTTCAAGATTATTCCAAGGAGAAGATCATGGAGGTTCCAAGGAGAATATCATGGAGATTTGGATAACATATCTCATCCAATATTTTTGAGATATGAGTGAGGATTTGAGGGCATCATATTTTGTAATTATAGGGATATTGGTTGAGAGAAAATTGGATTTGTAATTATGAGTTGCTTATCTTGTTTTCAAAGCACTCATGTATAAAAGAGAGAGCTCTCTCTTCATTTTGATATGGAAGGATATGTAAGATAAGAAATATATGATAGAGATGTGATAGATATGATAGAGAGGAGAATTAGAGTCTAGAATAAGCTTTGGGTTTGTAATCTTTCATGTTTTGTCTTCATCATTAATATATGTTGACACAGGGTTACTCTTCACATGTCGTTTTTATCTTATATAATTATACATTTCCAATTTATGATATGATTTGGTGGTAATGTTGTTGGAGTAGAATTGTTGAGGAAGGATGATTAGGTTCTCCTAAGTTAGGAGCCTCTTCTCTCACTTTCTACAAATCACAAACTGCTGCTCTTTAGTCTCTCTTCTTAAAGACAATAATCTGGGGAAGGATGACCAGGTCCTCCTAAGTTAGGAGCCTCTTCCTTGTTTACTGCATCTTCAATCAGAGACAAAAGCATTAGACTAGGCTAATTGAACTTTAGTCCTACATTTCCAGTGCATGTGTTTCGTAAGTCTACGAAACCCTCAGATTGATAATTTTTGTTAAGGAAATTATTTCATGACAATAGTTTCGCCCAACATTTTGGCATCATTTGTAGGGAAATCGTGCCGCCACTAGCCGTGTTGAGACATCGTATTGAGACATCATGCTTCCACTGGCCATGTTGAGACATCATGCTGAGGTTAGGGGTTTGGGACGTCCTTCACCCTGGTTCCCTATAATTGCTAAGGTTATTACGATATTTTGTTTCCATCTATCTATTTAGCCAGAGTCAAGAGATCCTCTGGCGACCAAGAGAAAGGACATGTATTCAACTACAATTTTATTGAAACTCAAACATCAAAAGGTGGCTGTTTTCATCATCATATTTGGACTAGAAGGAAGTGTCAAGCCAATGTTTTTGCATTGACTTATTTCTCACACGAATACAAAAATATGTTTTTAATCTTGACCCTACAGCCATGAATTTGCTTTTTAATGCTAATATTGACATTTGAGACACAGTTAAATATAAGGAATATTTCAACCTCGGTCCCAACTGGGGAATTTTGACATCTTTGAACTTATTCTCTACAAAATTTGACGAGGTTATAGGATTGGTGGAGAAAAGTTTAGATGATATTAACAATGTTCTTGTAGATACACCAGGGCAGATAGAGATATTTACTTGGTCAGCTTCAATCGATAATATTTTGGCCCAATTTGGAGGATCTACTGCTTCCACAACTTGTACACTTCATACAAAACTTGTAAAGCCACTTGATGAAGCATATGATCAGAATCTTGTAGCTGACACTTATTCACAACTCATCCATATTCACCGGTAAGTTAAGGTATGTCATTTTCTAACTTTTTATCATATAATTCCTTGAAAAGATAGAGTTATAATTTTTGGAAAAAAACTTCCTTTCATCATGTTTAGTCAATTTAGTGTGCCTAAATTGCTTCCATTAATTATCAACCAAGGCTTGTAACTTTGATGAAGTGTACTGCGCTATATGTGCCTAAGTGCCCTTTTCCTTACTTCGTTGTTTTGATGTCTTTTGTTATTGTTTTGGGGGTTTTTTATTTTTAGTCCTTAGTCTGTTATCCTTGTTTGAAAAGTGAGAATAAATCTAATTAAAAAGGAAGAAATTGAAATGTTATAAAACTAGTTAACTTCCTATAAAGAAATTAGAGTTTTATGGACAAGTTCTAAGGTCTAGTTCTAATTAAAAAGATAAAACAAGTGTTTCAATTAGTGAGTAAACCTAATCCATGGATCTATGACTCAATTGAGATTTAAGAAATGAAAACAGGAAATGCAATTGATAACTCAAACATTGCATTGAATCTAATCATTTAGCCATTCTTGGAAATCATATTCATATTCAGTTTGCAATTAGAATGTCTTTTAAAGATATTATTAGTTGAAATGGAATCAGGATCTTCTATCTATAACTAATTAAGTTAATAACCAACTTATCAAGTCTCATCCAATCCTGAAGCCTTCACTCCTTGGTATGGCTCTCAGAAAAATCCATTATTCTCTTAATTCTAGTAAGCAAATGACAGAAAGAATGAAATGCTAAACAATTACTATTTCTATAAGTCACTAACCATTTTAATATGAGATTTGAAAATAGGAAAAATGGCTTTTACTTGGTTGAACACAACAATTGTCAACTATGAAAGACAAAAAATGAAATCTAAATAATCACTGTACCTATAATTCACTAACCATTCAGTTGTAAAGATTTGGTAATGTAGACAAATGGTTTTTACTCAGTTGGACATAGCAATTGTCAATTATGAAAGAAGTAAATGAAATCTAAACAATCAATGTACGTATAAGTCACTAACCATTCAGTTGTAAAGATTTGGTAATGAGGAAAAATGGTTTTTACTTAGTTGGACACAACAATTGTCAATTATGAAAGACATAAAATGAAATCTAAACAATCACTGTACCTATAAGTCACTAACCATTTGGTTGTAAAGATTTGGTAATGTAGACAAACGGTTTTTACTCAGTTGGACACAAAAATTGTCAATTATGAAAGAATTAAATGAAATATAAACAATCATTGTACCTATAAGTCACTAACCATTCAGTTGTAAAGATTTGGTAATGTAGACAAACGGTTTTTACTCAGTTGGACACAACAATTGTCAATTATGAAAGCAGTAAATGAAATGCATAAGCAAAAAGAAATACTAAACAAAGAAACTGAAATAAACCTAGCTAGAAAGCATAAAAACTTCCTTAGCAGCAGGGGCCCTCTGCTACCAATTTGGTGGATTACTTAGCTCCTTGAAGATGTGATCAAAACAACATCAAAGAAATGATCTCCTTTATTTAAAAATAGAGTTTGATAAAACAGAGTATCACACTATAATTCTGAACTTATGCTATTAACAGTTAACTTGTTCTTGGTTCTACATAACCTTTATTTATAAGTAAATTTCACAAATAACTTTGAATAGGAATAGCTACAGGTGTAACTTCAAATTATAATCAAACTCGGACTCTTAGGACTCATGATTTGCTACAGAGAAAATCAAGAGTCCTAATTTCTATGTAAAACGATATCTTGATGGGAGGGATTAGACTCCTTCAATCATCGATCTGGTCCTCATGGATAGGAAGAAATCATATAGGACAAATTATGGAACTACCCATGTAAACCATTTCTTTAATTGACACTTGTATCATATTCAAACACAAAAATAGTTGTGGAGTGCCTGACCAGCTACAGAATGTCTGTATTCTATAGCTATACTGCACAAAATTATTCAAAAAACAAAAACCATGAAAATACAACATGTTAATCAATTGCATGTATCCTTAAGACAATCCTAATCATTCTTGATTGATTTAGGCTTATGAGTTGATGAAAGATGAGTGAAATGAGATAATGGTTTTGTAAAAGAAAAGGAATTTCTAGAGCTCAACATACCCCCACTGCAAAACCATTGCATGTCCTCATGCAATTTTATTAACACTTTAAGTTATTCTTTCTTACTCCATATGCTCTGACACTTCAGCCAAAACACCCAACCGTATTTTCCTGTTTATTTTGGAAGTTAGTGTCATTCTGGTATTTTTAATGAGTAATTTAAACCTGAGATTTATGAGGGCTCTGTTCATCTTCTTATTCCTCTTCTTAAGTTTCTTGTTCTCTTTGTGTAGTGTTCCCAGTTATAAAGTGAGATCATTATTCATGGCATTTTTCAACTTAACCTGTTCTCTTAAGATCTCATTCTCATTTTTGATGTGCCTATTCAGTATCTCCAATTAATACTTATATTGCTTTAGGGTTTCTATTGGAGTTTCTTATGGACTGATAGGTTTCTCTTGATTCTTTGAGGCATTTCTTTCCAAGGATTCCACATAGTCATAGATTTGTTGCTGGACTGGATCTATATCAGGATTCCTCCTACTAGGGCCTTCTTCAAAATTCTGTAGAGGAGAGTTTTGAGGACTAAGTGTAGAAGATATGTTAACTCATGTTTGAAATGGAGTCTCTTCATCCTCAATATTTATAATTCCTGCCTCCTTTATCAATTTCTTTTTCATTATTCCTCTGAGTCTATAACTTCTCCTTAGCTTTGGTGGACTCCCCTTTTCTTCATCAATATACTCAATTGTTGTTTTTTCTTTTCTTTTGGTCCTAATCTATTTTCTAATTTCTGTTAACTATTCAGAAATTATTTCTTCATCTTCTTCCTATGATATAGTTTCAAGTTTATTTTCAACAGCCATATCAGTTTTTCTTCTTCTGCTTCTCCTAGCATTTTCTTCTTTAGGTGGTGTTTCTCCATGTTCTTGAAAATGATTTCTCACAAGAAATTCTTCCCAATTATCTCCTATACTTTCCAGGTGGAATTCAATTAGTATCTTTATTAAACCATGGTGATGCAGAGTGGTTTCTAAAAATTTAACTTTATTTTGGACATTCGAAGCCATTCTTTTCAAGATATCGAGTAAAAAGAGTGGTAAATTTATCTCACCATCCTCTAGAAAATTCATTAGTAACTTGATATGATAAACATACATTGTCCCAAATATTCCTTCACATGTTATAAATTTTTGCAAAATTAACAACATGTTTCTCCACTCACTTTTTAAAGCAGTACTTGGAATACCCTTCCTAAATATTACGACATCTATAATGTTCCAAATCTAGAACTTGCTGCTCCATCGGGAATATCTTAAGATATTCCAATTCCTTCTTTAGTGAGACACCACAAGTCCATTTCAGAGATTGAATGTTGGGGAATTTTCAGGATATTTCTCCTTCCAAAGAAGGGAGAGATCCTGAGGCTAGCTGGCCCTTCATAGACTCTGCCTATGGATATGCAATATTCCACTTCGGGAATTTCTTCTACAGGGTCCTTAAGGACGCTGTGTAAGGAAGCCTCTAAAAAAATAAGGCAAACCAATGCTAGGATGCCCTAGAAAACATATATTAAAACTCCCTTTCAGAAAATGAGCTCAAAGAAATAACTCTAGATGGGTTATTCAGATCTCCCCAATCTAGGTCTCTAAAAAAATACTCAATGAGAGAGCTTACAACAACATATGAACATTAATGCTAACTCTGCAATTCTGAAATGCACCATAAGAGAGAAAATGCTACAGCCATCATTATATTATGATATCAGTAGGAAAATACAAAAAATATCATGAGGGAAAATCCACTCAAGTTTTGGAACCAACCTCCAATGATTAAGCAACAAAGTATATGAGTTGCTGCAACTCCACAAAATGCCGAAGAGTAGTGACTGCGCTGTCTCTATGAACGTATGAGCTGCTGAATATGAATGAAATACAAATGTGTCTGAAATACAAATAATATCCCAATAACAAGAAATGGGCTGAAATACAAGATTTCTAGCCAATCTATGAGAGATTTCTAGAAATGCCAGAGAGTACCAAAATGTGACAAGAAACTTGTCACTGAAACTGAACCAAAACAAGAATGAGGTTGTGGCTGATCTGAAATCTGATTTCCCTCCTATGATAATGTCTCCAAGCAAAGGGTTGATCACTTTAGCTCAAAAACACCCTCCCGATGAGCTCAAGAATCCCTCTCTCATTGCCTCCTCTGAAATAACACAGTTTCCTCCATGGACTGTGCAGTGGGAGATGATGGAATATTTGCCTCATGCAAAATATGTGAAATGAAGCTCGGGAATCCTCCTTGTAGCTCCTCCAATGAATAGATCACTCCTCCACTGAAGAAAACAAGACAAGAGAGACTCCATGAGTTCCTCTCTTGCTGCACCTAGTAACACAACGTCCTCTCTGCTGCAGAGCTAATGCTATAGGTGATGAATGTAGCTGTGGCCAATGCTATATTGAGTAATATGCAGCTCAATCCTCATCCTTCCTTGAGGAAGAGGTAAGGATTCCTGACTAGGAACACCCTAGTACCCGAGGGCACTGCCACCCTACTAAATAGCTCAGGGATGCAAGCCTTTGTAGACCCAATTCTAAACTCTAAACATGATGCAAATGGGTTTCCATCTCCTCCATATAAAGAAAGGGAACTCTTCTCCACCATGGTCCCACCAATTAGGGTTTCCACCCTCATGTGAGTGTCTTCCCTCCAAAACTACACAACTTCTCTAGGAAGCCTCTCCTCCTTGGGTAGCGCTATTGACTTTAGTCAGAGATGACTAAATCAAGTGATCCGGGTTCCATTCACACCCTTAGGTGTTTATTTCAGCTACTTATTTGTCCTCCTTTCACACAAGGAGTGTTATTTCTTCCTAAAAAGAGGGTTAAGGTGTCTCCTTACCCATTTTATTAAACAAAAATAAAATGTGCAACTATAATGTTCCATTTTAGCTTGAGGCTAAAAATTGAGAACATTACAGTCCTCCCCTCCCACATGTTTCTTGCCCTCAAGCAACTGCATAGAGAGAAAAAAACTTCTCCCCCTTCTTCTCTTATGGCCTCCTCGTCAATGATCTCCACCACTGCTCAAACAATAAATCTGTCCCCCAATGCTCTCTCGCAAGTATGCAAGATGACAACAATGCTTCTCATGGAAAGAGAGAAGGTGCAGTGGAATCCTTCTTGTTGTGCTAAGGCCTCCTTAAGGTAGGAGTGATGATATGCATGGGAAAATTTTGCTCCCAATGATGATCCTATTATCCATGCTATCATCCAAATGAAAATCTCACCCCTGATCTCTGCAATGTATTGGGGCTGAATGGAGAGTTGTTTTGGTTTCCCATGATGGCCCTATCTCCATTTGGTGTGCATGGGGCTACCTCTATCCTTGGGCTGAAATGGTATGGCCTCCAAGAACAGCCCAAGCTACCCCATTAAGAAAATCCAGCCATGAAATGCCTTTGTAAATTCTCCCAGTGGTCATTCCCACAAGAAGGTAGAAGTAGCAATGTGGAAATCATGGTTTTCCCATGGTATCTCTTGCAACATAAAACATGTATAATGGGGAGAATCATGCTCCCAATGGGCTGTACATACAAAACTCTCAAAACAATTCTTCTCATAAGTGTAAAAATTCAGAAATACAATGGATCAATATGCAATAAAAACAAGCTGTCATAGGACAACTGGAGAGTGGTTCATAGTTCCACTCATGGAACCTGCGCAAAGCCTCTTGGCCTACCTTAAGATCAAAAATAACAAGTGATTTACTAGCCACTTTTTTGCTTCCACAAACTCCTCACAAGATGGAACCATAAAAATACAAGTTGGTGCCAATGGTGCACACCAAGAAGCATGTGGCTTTCTCCACAAACCACTGTAAGAATGGCCAATTCCACTGCTGCAAATGGCTGCAAGTGAACCCTCATGTAAAATGAAAGAAGGAACAAGCCTCCTTGATACATCATGCTTCTCAATAAATTAAAATAAGTACAATATAAATTATACCTCCTCCATCATGCACTAGAACTCTTGAGTTGAAATGGCTCATCTGAAAATTTCCCCTCACCTCCAATGAGTAGGGAAGTGGCTGTGATGTTCTCTCCACCATCAATCAGGCTATGCATCTCTCCATATGTTGATATATGTCATGCTGAATTCCCTCCCAAGTGAACTCCTCTAGCAAAGCCAGGTATGCATCCAAATGCATAGCTAGGAAGTCCTCATGTGCTGCATGCAATAGTTTCTCCTTGAGACTAGAAACTCTAGTCAAGAAGATTCGGCCATGATGATAGATGATCATATCATCCAATAAGTATATGTCATCTCCATCAGGACCATCCAATATCATGCAATGCACCAAGATCCTGGGAATACTCAACCAAAAGCTGAGTCCTCCAACCTGGATCAATCCTCCATATAGACAGCGCTGGTGTTTTGCAATATGGTGCTCCCTCACGCTGCTGCCTACTACTTTGACATCCCCCATGCCAAATTAATCCTCAAAGTTTCTTCCATGCCCATCATGCAATTTCTCATGCTCAAATATAAATGATGATCTCTGAAAATGAGCCTCCCATGAGAGACTATCACCTCCAAAGATTCTCCCGATCCTGGCCAATGTAAGCATGAGTGGCCTCCATCTACTCCAATACATGAAAGAGTCCTTCCTCAAAGGAATTATCCTCTCTCTCACCAAATATATGGATCAATCATCCTGCATCATGAAGATTCTATCCTCCATCCATGCAGCAAACTCTATCAGCGCAGTATAGCTGATGAGAGTGGGTGAGACTAAAAATGAGAGAGTGTATCCCTCCTCCTTGAGCTTGTCCCAAACTCTCTGCACTGTGTTGGATTCCTCTAATGTCTACACCTCTCCAAAATCCAAGAAGTGTGAGCCAAATAGCATGATGCCTCTTATCATCTCTAGATCAAGTGGCCTCCCAGGTGGAAAGCCTCCAAAAAGTGAGACATCAAGATAGGAAGTGGATTGTATATATTAGAGGAATGAAAGGTCCCTCTCTCTCTACTGTGTAGTGCAGTCCCTCTCCCATGTGAAGAGAATCTCTAAAATATATAAGGGTGAATTTACATCATGCCTTCATGCTGATCCTTCTACTCTTCTTCTTCTTCCAATGGTGTAGCGCTGTAGGTTCTTCTATGTGCCTCCTCTCTACCAACATGTGAGTGTATCTCCTCCTTAATGAGAGGCCTTGGATATTGGCCTTCCTTTGAGAGAAATATCTCTACACCCTCACAAATGGAAGAGTTCCCTTCATACAATGGGGGTATTGCCTCTAGCAAGCCATTCTCTTGACTTAATCCCCCTCTAGAAAGATGGAATGGTCTTTGTTTCATGGTCCCCTTCCATGCATGCAAAATGTTTGTAGTTTTGTCACACCATGTTGCTCATTGATATTCAAAAATCCCCTTTGAAAAAATCTTTGTGAATTCAACATATGATATCTCATTGCATGAAAACATGAAATAGAATTCTGAAACCAATCATCATGAATCATACCTTTGAGTTGCAACGCTGCTCCTCCAAAGGCCTCAATTCTTTCTTCCATCCCTCCTGCAGTAGCTATGGGCAATGTACTACGCTGTTGATCTGCATGTGTGGCTGAATGCTCACACCCTTCATGAGAATAGCTAGGGCTTGCTCCATCCACAAACCCTTTTAGAAAATTTCTCCAAATTTCCCTTCCATCAAGATCTTCAATAATCTCCTCAATGGTCTGGAAAAGAAGAAGGGAAACCTCCTCTTCCATCATTCCTTTTTCCTTGTTTCCTCTGTCAATATCCTCTCCTTGGAGAGAAGCTCATTTTTCTAATGGAAATATTGTGCACAAGCTGAGCCAATATTGATGCTCTAATACCACTGTAATGTGCCAAATCTGGAACTTGCTGCTCCATTGGGAATATCTTAAGATATTCCAATTCCTTCTTCAGTGAGAGACCACAAGTCCATTTCAGAGATTAAATTTTGGGGAATTTACAGGATATGTATCCTTCAAAATAAGGGAGATATCCTGAGGCTAGCTAGCCCTTCAAAGACTCTGCCTATGGATATGCAATATTCCACTTCGGGAATTTCTGCTACAGGGTCCTTGAGGACGTTGTATAAGGAAGCCTATGAAAAAATAAGGAAAACCAATGCTGGGATGCCCTAGAACACATATAATAAAACTCCCTTGCATAAAATGAGCTCAAAGAAATAACTCTATATGGGTTATTCAGATCTCCCCAATCTAGGTCTCTAAAATAATGCTCAATGAGAGAGCTTACAACAACATATGAACAATAATGTTAACTATGTAATTCTGAAATGCACCATAAGAGGGAAAATGCTATAGCCATAATTATATTATGATATTAGTAGGAAAATAAAAGAAATATCATGAGGGACAAGCCACTCATTCTTTAGGAACCAACCTCCAATGATTAAGCAACAAATTACATGAGTTGCTGCAACTCCACAAAATGTTGAAGAGCAGTGACTGCGCTGTCTCTATGAAGGTATGAGCTGCTGAATATGAATGAAATAAAAATGTGGCTGAATGAATACAAATAATAGCCAAATAACAAGAAATGGGCTGAAATACAATATTTATAGCCAATCTATGTGAGATTGCTAGAAATGCCAGAGAGTACCAAAATGTGACAAGAAACTTGTCACTGCAACTGAACCAAAACAATAATGAGGTTGTGGATGATTTGAAATATGACTGCCCTCCTCTGATAATGTCTCCAAGCAAAGGGACGATCCCTTTAACTCAAAAACACCCTCCTGATGAGCTCAAGAACCCCTCTCTCACTACCTCCTCTGAAATAACGCAGTTTCCTCCATGGAATACGCAGTGGGAGATGATGGAATGTTGGCCTCATGCCAAATATGTGAAATGCAGCCCAAGAATCCTCCTTGTAGCTCATCCAATGAATATATCACTCCTCCACTGAAGAAAACAAGATAAGAGAGACTCCATGAGTTCCTCTCTTGCTGCACCCAGCAACAGAATGTCCTCTCTGCTGCAAAGCTAACGTTGCAGGTGATGAATGTAGTTGTGGCCAATGCCAGATTGAGGAATATGCAGCTCAATCCTCATCCTTCCTTGAGGAAGAGGTAGGGATTCCCGACCGGGAACACCCTAGTGCCCGAGGGCACCACCACCCTGCTAAACAGCCCAGGGATGCAAGCCTTTGTAGACCCAATTCTAAAATCTAAACATGATGCAAATGGGCTGCCATCTCCTCCATATAAATAAGGGGAACTCTTCTACACCATGGTGCCACCAATTAGAGTTTCCACCCTCATGTGAGTGTCTTCCCTCCAAAACTGTGCAGCTTCTCTATGAAGCCTCTCCTCCTTGGGCAACACTGTTGACTTTAGTCAAAGATGACTAAATCAAGTGATCTGGGTTCCATTCACACCCTTAGGTGTTTATTTCAGCTGCTTATTTGTCCTCCTTTCACACAAGGAGTGTTATTTCTTTATCAAAAGAGGGTTAAGGTGTCTCCTTACCCATTTTATTAAACAAAAATAAAATGTGCAACTATAATGTTCCATTTTAGCTTGAGGCTAAAAATTGGGAACATTACACATCCATACCTAGATTATTCAGTATCTTCTTCCAAGATTCAATATGAAATTCCTTTTTTTGAACCATCGTTCTCCTTCCCTTGGTAGTTTTGTTTCCTCAACTACAAATGATTTTTTTATGATGAATTTGATGTCTCCAATTTCCACTCCCTCTCCATCAAAAGATCTAGTAAATGATTTTGTAATCTCCTTATGGAAGCCATCAAATTTATTTATAAAATTTAACCACCCTTATTTCTATAGTAACCCCTTGACTTGTGTATATCCTTCCAAGTAATTGACTCCAACTGGTTGTGTCCTAAAAATTAACCCCATTCCTCCTCTGTATAGATTATCTTCCTTTTAGAATTACTTTTCTATGCTTGAAGCTAGATGGGTTGCAGAGTCTAATATTATATTTTTGAGACTGTCTCTCTATGTATGAGGATAGATTAGCCACAGAATGATGCTTCACCCTCAACTTTGCCTCTCTATACTTAAATATAGATTGGCTACAAAGTGTGATGGAGGTGAGAGAATGATGGAGGTAATCAAGCTGTGGATTTGATATAGAATGAAATGGCTACGGATCTGTTGGGGAATTTATGATGAACTTATGGGTCATAAGTGAATGATATGATCTTAGGGAGACGTGGCCTAATAGGTCACGTTTATAATTATGACCGTTAGTCATTCAATTAAGGGTTTAATTATGGGCCATTATGGGATGTTAGATAAGGGATATGGTCGAGATTTTTTATGACAAGGATTCAATCAATTTGAATGATAGGTTGTTTAGGAAACATATGATTATACACATTGTATCTATTTCATGTTTTAGCCTTTTTGCTATTAAAATAATTTTACACAATCTACCTCAGAAATTTGACCTTGTTTGTTTGTTGTGTTTGTTCTCCTTTATATGGCATTGTGATCTTTGGAATAGAGTTCCACATTCCCTTCTTACAATCATCTTTTATTTGTTGGAGTAGGCTGCAGAATCAGATTAGCTGTAGAAAAAAATCAGCTACAGAATGAACATCTGCAGAATGTACCTGTCAAAATAACATGAAATATGAATGTGGAGTGAGATGGAATATGAGTATGGAGTGAAAAATGTTATGATGGAAAAAGTGAAAATGGAAGTGGGATGAGATGAAATATGGAGTGAAGTGAAATGAATTTGCAATTTGTGTTTTGCAATTATGAACACTTAGTTACAGAAAAAGAAAATTGAAAGTATAGGATGTCAGAAGGTTCTGATTTTCACCCTGCACTTTCTACATAAGTATGCCAATCATTGATTGGTTTTCATACTTATAATTTTTTTATCAGTAATAATAGAAAAATAAAAGCTAAGTTAGTGAAGAAGAAGAATTCTTCTTCACTAACTCCATATCAATGTTATCCTAAATTTTTTTGACAAATTCTTCTCTTGAAAGTGGTTTATGATATACTTTCAGTCTATGACAATTTACAAGAAATTATACCTTTTCTTCATCTATTGTTCTGATCTTTACTGATCCATTTTCAAAGACTTTTTCAATCTCATATGGCCCAAGCCAATGAGTCTGAAATTTCCCTTGTAAATCCTTGAATTTTGAGTCAAACAAGAATGCCTAGTCACCTTCTTGAAATTTATTCTCTTTGATATATTTGTAATGCCATTTAGTCCTTTGCTATTGGACTATGCTGGATCTTTAGAATGCATCTTATCTAATTTCATCTAGTTCATTAATTTTCTCTAGTCTGTGCTTTTCTGCTTCTGTCAAATCAAGTCCCAGTTGGACTGCCATCTTGAAGGTTTGGATCTGAAACTCTATGGGGAACAGGACTTGTTTCCCATAAAAAATTTCATAAGGAGTGTGTCATGTTGTGTTCCTCCATGTGGTTCTGTAGGCCCATAAGGCTTCAGGAATCCTTTCTGCCAATCTCTTCTATGTAGATGAATAGTCTTTATGAGAATTCATTCAATCACCTTGTTGGTAGATTCAACTTGACCATTTTCTTGTGGATGGTAGGGAGTAGACTTCCTGTGCTTGATTTTGTAATTCTCTACCATTTTCTGTACCAAATTTGATGTGAATTGAGCTCCTTGATCTGTGAAAATTTCTCTTGGGACAACAAAATGAGTAAAAATATCCTAAAAAAGAAAACTGACTACAGATGATTCATTAGCAAAAGGTAATGCCTTAGCCTCTACCCATTTAGTGACATAATTAGTGCATACTAGGATATACTTCTTTTTTTTTATGGAGGATTTATAGGTTTGAAAAAATCCAAAGCCCATTTTTCAAAAGGTTCAATATGTACCTGAGGTTGTAAAGGAATTTCATTTAAAGGAGCAGGTTTCCCTACCCTTTGAAAACTATCACACCTCTTGACATATTCTTTAGAATATTTGAAGATGGATGGCCACGAATATCCTAAATGAAGGATTTTATAGGCTGTCCTTTTATCAGAAAAATATCCACCACAGGGTTCATCATGACATGCCTTAAGAATTTTAGGCATCTCATCTTCTCGAACACATCTTCTGATAATAAGATCTGGACCTATCCTATAAAATTCATTAGTAATCCATGAAATTTTTTCACTTTCTTGGATGATTCTTCTTTTCTCTCTAGTATTCATATTTGAAGGAAATTTTTCTGAAACTAAGTAATTGGCAATGTCTGCAAACCAAGGATTTTGAGTAGTTATAGCAAAGAGATATTCATCAGGAAATTTCTCTTCAACTGGAGCGTTGTCCTTAATATTTTGGATTCTAGATAGGAAATCAACAACTGTATTTTGTTTTCTAGGACTATCTAGAATAGTAATGTTAAATTCTTGTAGAATCAATAACCATCTTATAACTCTGCTGTTAGTGATAGATTTATTCATTAAATACCGAATTGCAGAGTGATCTGTGTGAACAAATGTTTCATAGCCTGTTATATAATGTCTGAATTTATTGATAGCATGAACAACAGCTAAGAATTCTTTTTCAGTTATAGTATAATTCAACTCTGGAGGAGTCAAACTTTTACTTGTATAGTATATGGCATAGGGGATCAGGTCTTTTTGTCCTAACACAACTCCTAGAGTTGTGTCTGAAGCATCTATTGATATATGAAAAGGTAGTTTCCAGTTAGGCCCTCTTAAAATGGGTGCTTCAGAGGTTTTTGTTTTCAAGGTTTCAAATGCTAACTGGCAGTCAAAATTCCATTTGAATTCACAATATTTGGTGAGTAGTTTGAAGAGTGGAGATGCTATCTTTGTGAAGTTTTATATAAACCATCTATAGTACCTTGTAAATCCTAGAAAACTTCTAACATATTTTTGGCAACTTGGAACTAATAGTTTGGAGATGACTTCAACTTTTGACTCATCTACTCTAATTCCATCTCCTGAGATGTGATGTCTGAAAACAATCCCTTCAGTAAACATCATAAAACATTTCTCATGAATTAATGAAAGGTTTTCTTCCTTACACATTTTTAGAAAAGTTTCCAATTTTTCTAAGGCTTCTTCAAATGTATTAGCATAGACTGTAAAGTCATCCATGTATACTTCTACACAATCATGTATTAGATCTGAATACATTCCTAGTACTGCCCTTTGGAATGTTGCTGGTGCATTGCATAATCCAAAAGGTAGTACTTGGTAGGCATAAGTTCCCCAAGGATAGGTAAATGTGGTTTTATCTTGATCTTCAAGTGCAACTTGAATTTGATTATAACCACTGAAACCATCCAGGAATGAGAAATACTTTTTTCTTGCTAATGTATCTAACACCTGATCTATAAAAGGTAAAGGAAAATGATCTTTAAGAGTAGCTTTATTCAATTCTTGGTAATCAATGCATACCCTCCATTTACCATTTTTCTTGGGTACAATCACCAAAGGAGAAACCCACTGACTATCTGAAAATGGATAGATAAAGTTGACATTCAACAATTTCTGCAATTCTTCTTTGACAATCTCCCTAAGGTTTGGATTCATCCTTCTTTGAGGTTGTCTGATAGGTTTACAATTTTCCTCTATGTAGATATGATGAGTGAAAGTCTTAGGATTGATCCCTTTCATGTCAGTGTATTCCCATGCATATGCAGAGGAATGTTTCTGTAATGTTTTGAATAGCTCTTCTTGTTGTAATTTTTCTAGGTTTTTATTTATGTTCAAAGTTTTTCCTGGAAATATTTCAATTGTAGAGCTGCCAAATTCTTCCATAGAGTAAAGAGACATTTGCCCAGTTGACAAAAATTAAATATAGATTATTCTTGGAATTGTTCATGTCTATATTCTGAAGAAGAGTCATGATTTTCTAGAACATTTAAGATATGACTATCTTCACTAATGTTTGAAATAGTAAAGAGAGATTGTATATCTTCTTCATCATCAATCCATTAATTGTCATCTGTTTCTGTGATTGTTCTTGCCGGAGGATACAAAGTGAATTTCTTGGTTGAACTACCATCATAGATGTACATATCACCATATCTACAGCTGATGAAAGCATCAGATGTAGCTAACCAAGGTATTCCTAATATAAGAGGATGTCCTCATTTTTAGGAGTTAAAATCATAAAGTCCACAGGATACTCCCAAGAATCTAAGGATATTGAAATATATTCTAATACACCATATCGTTTGATTATAGAACTATATGCTAACTATAGTAATGTGGGTGTATAAATAAGATTAGGAAGTTTAAGTTGTTTCATGGTTTTCTTACTCATGAAGTTTATTTTTGCTCCTAAATCAATTAATGTGTTTGGGATTTCAATTCCATTGATATGAGTTTTAACAACTGGACTTTCGGGATCTAGATATTTTTGAATGGAATATTTCCCATCATTATGTGAGCTATTTTTCCTACCAATTTATTTTTCTTTATTTCCTTTATTTTTCTTCCTGGTTTCTTCATACTCAACTCCTTTATTGTTTTAGCTAAGATTGGGATTTCCTTGATGGCTTGTAATAATGGAATTTTAATGCAAACATTTATCAATTCATTTGGGAAATCATAGTTAGGCAACATAACATATTTTTATACACCCTTATAAATTTGTAATATTTCAGGAAAAGGAGGTGTAGAAGTAGATGTTGATGGTTCTCTAACATAGGAGTTGAATCTATTGGTTCCTTCTGTTTTAATTTTTCAATATTTTGGTTTTGGAGAGATGTGATTTCTTCAAAAATTTTATTAAATTGTAGAGAATATTCTCTAGAATTGTTTTGTTCTTGTATGACCACATAAGGTTTCTTCCTTTCAAGTATCCTTCCAGACCTAAGTTGGACATCATTAAGGTCTAGAGAAGTAATCAAATAAGTTGGAAATTGTTGACCTTATATCATATAGATATTCTGAGGGTTTTTATTGTTGGGGTTTGGTATTGGTTGGGCAGGTAACTGGTTTGATTTCTGGGGAAATGGTAGTGGAAGTGGTGGATTTTGATTTTGTGATTGAGGTTGTGGGTTCTGTTGAATATTTTGTTGAGGAGGATAATTTGGATAAGATGGATATGATGGATAGGATGGTGGATAATGATATTATTGTGATAACCTTCCATAGGGATTTTGCATCCCTTGTGCCCAATATTGAGATTGATTTTGAGGTTGAGGCCAAGGTTTCTGCTAAGAATTCCAATTTGGTGGGGGATGATATACATTTGGTTATTAAATCCTTCAGTTTGAGGCCCCTGCCAAGGTCTTCTAGAGACAAAACAAAGAGATTCTGTGGGATTTGTAGTTGTTTCCTCTTGAAAGACAACCTTAAGACCAGGAATTGAAGGATAGTTCTTGGTCTCATGGTTTTCAAAACAAATCACACAAGTCTCTATTCCTTTTGCATCAAGAGGACATTCTCTTAAGGCATGTTTCTTTCTACATTTGGGATAGAAGATTGCTAAGGCATCAATTTCAGCTTTCTTCTTGTTTTGTAGCTTAAGGGTGTCTATTTGTGATCCAGGTGGATATTGTTTGTCACCCGCCTATTCCACTTGGGGCCCCACCATTTTCTCATTCAATTTTTCAGTTTCGGCACAACTTACTATTTTTAGTAGTTTTTTGGGTCCTGGAATTCCGGAGCCATTTTGAGGCCCTAAACAACGTTTTTTTGGGAAAACCAGGAGCAACATGGGTCCATAGACCGATGTTTCTCACTCAAAATTTGTAGTCCTAGGATAGATCTTTCTAACGAGGTATGATTCATGTCAAATGGAGATTGTATGCCAAATTTATGTCCCCGGGAATTTGAAACACCAATTTACCCAAATGGGGCCCATAGTTTTGGTGCTTCATCTCCTAGGGTTAGGGTTTTGGATGTTTAGGGTTTTCCATTGTTTCTAAATAATAAATAGGCCCTTGAGCTTCATTGTAACTCAAATCATAGGCCTATAGCCACCACATCTCTTCTCATAGATAGCTACCAGCGCCCTAGCTAGTTTATTTCCATTCTACTTGTAAGCAACTTTTAGTTATTTGATATTAATGAAATGAAGTGTGATTTCCACTGCATCTTTGTATTTATGGTTATATGTTTATTTTTTTGCATTCCTACATAAATCCAGATCAGTGGTATCAGAGCGGTCTGCTTTTTCTCGATCCTTCTTTGCATGTCCCCAACGAGGTCGGGGTATAAGGAGTTAGGGCTCAATCTAGTGGAACCTTTGCAATATTAGCCTCGCAAATCCCAACGGATGCCCATGGGGGATGAAAATAAATATGAGGGAGCAGGATATCCTATCAAAATATTTCTTGAGGAGGCCCTCAAAAAATAAAGGAACATGATGATGGATAACTTTGCCCAGATCCTTCAACGGCTGCCCACCAGCGGCGCATCTGCATCCAACAGTCACTCTAGAGGTGCGACTCCTTTTAAGGTACAAGTAAATTTTGACATTCCCATATTTGAGGGTCAAATAGATGCAGATGTCGTAGATAGATGGTTGAATCTATTAGAAGGATATTTCTCGATTCATGACTTTGCCGACCGAGAGAAGATTATTTTTTCACTCCTCAAAGCTACCCCCCATGTCAAGGACTGGTGGGAAACCTACTGTGAGAAAAAGGATGAGATAGAAACCTCTCTGTTCTCGGTTGTACCCACTTGGAATTCTTTCCAAGATGCCATCAAGGAACAATACTATCCCGTGGGGAGCTATGAGGACAAGTACATGCAATGGACCACGCTGTGACAACAAAGGGATCAAGATGTGCATGAGCTGACGAATTTGTTCCATACCTTGTGCACAAAGTTGGGTATCAAAGATTTAGAGAAACATCTGGTGCTAAAGTATCGCAGTTGTCTACACAGATACATTCAGGAGGAAATGGAGTTCCTCGAAATCTCCTTGCTTGGTATGGCATACCGGTATGCTACCAAGATTGAGTAGAAATTCAAACAGAATAAGTGAGACTTTGGATCTGCGAATCAAAAGTAAGGGAAAGGTGCTCCCAAAAAACAGAAAAAAGGACAGATCCATGGCATGGTGGCTCAAGACAACCTATCGAATCCACAAGCAAAGAACAACACCAAAAAGCCAAAGAAGGACATGGGAAAGTGGTGTGAGTTCCATAAGAGCTCCACTCACAACACAAGTGAGTGTCGGGCCAAGCAGTCGTTGGTGGACAAGATGAAGGATTATAAGTTAGATGCATGCTCCGACTCTGAATCAGAACCTGAAAAGGGGAATGACAAAGGGAAACAAATTATTAATGCGGAGCCCAACGCCACGGTTGCCACTACGAAGATCCAGAAGGAGGAACCAAAAGATCTAGAGGAGGATGAACATCTCTTCCACTCTCAGATGTGGGTAAAGGTCTCCCTGGTACAGTTCATTGTTGAAAATGGGAGCCAAAAGAACCTCATCTCAGCAGATTCCGTGAAGCGGTTGGGCTTGCCAACCACAGCTCACCCACATCCATACACCATCGGGTGGCTTCACCTAGGACGAGATCTCCACGTCAGCCAGTAGTGCCACCTTCCCTATAGCATCAAGCCCTTCACAGATGAGGTATTATGTGATGTTGCTCCTATTGATTTTTCTGATGTATTATTAGGATAACCATACTTGTGGAAGTGTCATGCTGTGTATGAGTCTCGGCCTCGCATTGTTATCGTTACTTTGGGAAATAAGTTGTACAGGATGCCAAAGGTACCACCTCCTGCTGATATCTCTTTGATTACTGCAAAAAAATGCAGTAAGCTCATTTCCCAAACCAGGAAATTCATTTTCCTGATGATCTGCCCCCAGGGCAAGAAGAAGACTGTGGCCATGACCTCCAGATAGGGCTCCTCTGCACGACAACAAAAAATGGACGAGGTTGTGGAGGAATGCAGGGACATATTTACCTCACCCATAGGGGTTCCTCTACACTATTAGGTCAAGCACCTGATTTATCTGACCCCAGGTGCACCGCTACCCAATGGACTGATCTATCGGTGCTCTGTTCTAGAGAACGATGAAATCAAGAGGTAGATTCAGGAGCTGCTACAGAAAGGTCACATCCAACCCAGTTCATCGCCCTGTGGGAGCCTGATCATGTTGGTACAGAAGAAGGATGGGACGTGGAGACTTTGTATTCACTATCAGGCGTTGAACAAGATCACTATCCGGAATAGGTACCTGATCCCACAGATTGATGACCTTCTGGACCAACTCAAAGGGGTGAAATATTTTAGCAAGATCGACTTTAAGTTTAGGTATCACCAGGTACCAATTAAACCCTCCGATGTGTGGAAGATTGCCTTCAAAGCCAAGGAAGGCCTTTTTGAATGGATGGTCATGCCTTTCGGATTGACGAATGCTCCCGCAACCTTCATGAGGTTGATGGATGTCATCTTGCGGCCATTCACCAACTCATTTGTAGTGGTGTACTTGGATGACATTATGATCTTCAGCCAGACTTGGGAAGAGCACCTCCACCACATTCGACAAGTCCTCCAAACATTGTGGCAACACAATTTGTGTGCCAATTTGGAGAAGTGCACTTTTGGCATGACCCAGGTTCAATATCTGGGATACATTATTGATGAACGAGGGATGCATGTGGATCCAACCAAGATCCAAGTCATTCATGATTGGCCAGCCCCAACCACTATAAGAAAACTTCGCAGCTTTCTGGGTCTTGCTAATTTATACCATAGGTTCGTGTTGGGATTCTCTCATATCACTTGGTCCTTGAGTCAAGTCACCAAGGGAGGAGCGAGAGAAAAATTATTTTGGTCAAAATCTCAACAGAAGGAGTTCAAAGAATTGAAAAATTGGCTCTGTTATGCCCCAGTGCTCACATTACCAGACTTGCAACAACCATTTGAGATCAAGATAGATGCCTCGAATATGCTATTGGGGAAGTTCTTACTCAACAGGGACATCCAGTGGCATATCATAGTGACACATTGTATGACACAGTTCGCAGGTATCCCACTTATGACAAAGCGATGTATTCCATTGTGCAAGCTTGTCGAAAATGGAAGCATTAAATTTTTGGGAAGGAAACTATCATCCACACAGACCACCGACCCCTATAATTCATACAAACACAAGGGAAGTTGCAGAATGATCGCCATCAGAAGTGGTCCATATATCTGCGACAGTTTCATTTGGACATCAAGTACAAAAAGGGTAGCACTAATAATGTTGCAGACTAACTCAGCCGACGACTGATCATGGCACTCACCACCGTTCTCAACTCTTGTGGGCATGAGAATTTTGATTGGCCGCTTCTCTACGAGATCGACCTAGAATTTGGCCACACATACAAGGCACTCTTCGAGGGTACGCAAGTTCCAAATTTTCACCTCCAAGATGCACTCTTATGTCACCTGGGACACCTTTGTGTTCCTTCAAGCGAGCATGCCAAGATGATATGGGAAGCACACTACAGTCAATTCGCTGGGCATTTCGGGGTCAAGAAAATAGTAGCAGTACTGCAGAAGTATTTCTATTAGCCAAACCTTCGAAAGGATGTCGGGAAGCACATAATATCTTGCACTGCTTGTGCCATTTCCAAATTAACCATCAAGAAGCAAGGCCTATATACTCTGCTACCTACCCCTAGTTGACCTTGGGAATCCATCTCAATGGATTATATGTCAGGCCTGCCTTCTACTAAGCATGGAAATGACTGTGTTTTCGTGGTCGTCTATAGATTCTCAAAGATGGCCATTATGGCGGCCTGCAAGAAGAATATCACAGCATAAGCCACTGCTAAACTATTCTTTGAACGAGTGTGGGTGCACTTTGGGATCCCACAGTCTATCATATAAGATCGGGATAGTAGGTTAATTAGCACATTTTGGTCCAGCCTCTGGTCAATGCTGGACACCAAGCTCACCAAGTCCACAGCTTTCCATCCCCAAACAGATGGCCAGACAGAGGTCATCAACAGAATAATTGTAGACATTTTGCGCATGTAAAATTAAAAGCATCCACGCACATGGGACGAGAGCCTCCCCTATGTACAACATAGTTATAACTAGGCTCTCCACAGCTCAATTGGCCACAACCCCTTTTAGGTGGGCTTAGGATTCTAGCCACTATGTCCCATTGATGTAGCCATGCCATTTGTGGCTACTCAGGCTGATTCAGCTCATGTCCAGTATGAAGTTGACAAATAAAATAACTTCATCGAGCACATTCAAAAAATCCACCAATAGGTTCATGACATATTGAACAGAGCCAATGCTAAGTATAAGCAACGCCATGATCAACATTGGGTGCCACACAACTTCTAGGTGGGTGATAAAGTGTGGCTACATTTGCAGAAGGATCACCTCACTAGACCCCACCGCAAGCTTAGCCTACTCCGATAAGGGCTGTACACCATCACCAAGGCTGTAGGGAGTAATTCCTTCAAGCTCAGTATTCCACCATTCCTTGGTCTGCACCCAGTATTCAATGTGGACCACCTTTGTCCTTACTTCCCACCTCTACTAGACACCTCTAACATTGCAAAACAACTCACACCAAAAGAGTTAAACCCAGACTGCATGGAACAGGCCACCATAGATTGTATCATGGACATGCAAATCAAGAACACTCACCAACAGAAGATCCAACTGCATCGGGTTGTCAAAGCTGGCCAACTCCTGCACCAAGGAAAGTGGTTCACCAGGGACCAAATTTAGCAGAAGTTTCCTCATCTCATGGAGGAACTTAATGCAATGGGGACCATTGCTTCCTAAGGGGAGAGGAATGATCCAGGTGGATATTGGTGGTCACCCGCCTATTCCACCTTGGGTCCCACCATTGTCTCTTTCAGTTTTTTAGTTTCTGCACAACTTACTATTTTTAGCAGTTTTTCGGGTCCTAAACTTCTGGAGCCGTTTTGAGGCCCTAAACAATGTTTTTTGGGAAACCTGGGAGCAACATGGGCCCATGGACTAATGTGTGGACCCATGTTGCTCACTCAAAATTTTTAGTCCTGAGATATATCTTTCTAACGAGGTATGGTTCATGTGAAACAGAGATTGTATGCCAAAGTTACGTCCCCGAGAAGTTGAAACACCAATTTACCCAAGCAGGGCCCATAGTTTTGGTGCTTCATATCCTAGGGTTAGGGTTTTGGATGTTTAGGGTTTTCTATTGTTTCTAAATAATAAATAGGCACTCGAGCCTCATTTTAACTCAGTTCAGAGGCTTGTAGCTGCCACATCTCTTCTTAGAGATAGCTACCAGCGCCCTAGCTAGTTTATTTCCATTCTGCTTGTAAGCAACTTTCAGTTCTTTGATATTAATGAAATGAAGTGTGATTTCCAGTGCATATTTTTATTTATGGTTATATGTTTATTCTGTTGCGTTCCTGCATAAATCTGGATCAATTTTCTCACTAAGACTCCCTATAATGTCATTTTTGAATTCATCAAGCATGTTTCCAATTTCTGCCCTACTTACTGTTCCAACTGAATATTTATTTACCCTAGCAAGAGCAGGGTCCCTTGGTCCTTTCAAAATCTTTTATTTTCCTCTTGAGAGATTAATACAAAGTTCTCCAATATCAAATAATGGAATTTGAGATATGTCTCCCTTCCCCATCATGTTAAGGATATCTATCCATTCATCCCTAATTGTTTTCAACAAAAGAGATTTTAGAGTGCCTTGGTCTAGATTTTGCATTTTTTCTCTCTTGATGTTGTAATTGAATCTTTCAAGTAAATCTTCCAAATTTTCATCCTCCTTTTGCATCATTTTAAACACTTATTCTTTATGGTTAACAGGTATACAACAGTCCAAATACCTTTCTAGAAATGCTTTCCTCATATCACTCCATGACTCAATAGAACTAGTAATTAGACTCATGAACCATTTTAGGGTTTCTCCTTTCAATGTTGAAGGAAAAAATTTGAGTTTTTGAGCATCTTGTAGATAGTCATAAGTTCTGCACAAAACTTAAAATTCAAATAAAAATGTCTCAGGGTCTTCACTTTTCAATCCATGAAAATTTGGAAGAACAAAAGGTGAGATATTTTTCATGGTAGCATTTGTCTCTTCATCTATTATAGGGAATCCAAAGGAACTTTCAACTCCCCTTCTTCCTCTACCTCCTTTTGCATTTCCTCTACCTCTTCCTCTATCTCCTCCTCTACCTCTACCTCCTCCAAATAGTAATTTTTCTCCATTGAGGATTTCTCCTTCTCCTTCACCTCCTTCTCTTCTTCCTGCCATGATATATTCTTCATAACTGATATAAGGTTTAGATTAGAGAAATAATTGTTCTTCTGGTTCTTCTATAAATGGTAGGTTGAAGAAAGATTATTCCTCTTCTTCTTCACTAGGGATTTATAGTTCTTCTGCTAGAATATATTCCCCTGTAGAAGTGAAGAAAGTTCTTCTCTCTTTTGGAGTTCTAGGATCTTCTTCTTCCAAGATTGCCTCAGTAGATGAAGTGGGAGACCCTCCTAACTGAATTTCTGATCTTAAAACTTTAGGAAGCCTATAATCAGTATAGTATGGGATATGAGTTTGAGAGAAAGGTGTACTACTTCTTGGCTTAGGTGGAGTGAGTGGTGTTGTAGGAATTAAGCTTCTGCTTCTTACAAATCTACCCCTTGAGTCTCTTTCTCTACGCATATCATTGTTTTTGGGATGTAAGAAATAAGGCTACCTAGTTACACTTCCCCGGCAATGGCCCCAAAATTTTTAGTCAATTTAGTGTGCCTAAATTTATTCCATTAATTATCAACCAGGGCTTGTAACTTTGATGAAGTGTAGTGCACTATATGTGCCTAAGTGCCCTTTTCCTTACTTTTTTGTTTTGATTTTTTTTTTTTTTTTTGGGGTTTTTTTATTTTTATTCCTTAGTGTGTTATCCTTGTTCGAAAAGTGAGAATAAATCTAATTAAAAAGGAAGAAAAGGAAATGTTATAAAACTAGTTAACTTCCTATAAAGAGATTAGAGTTTTATGGACAAGTTTTAAGGTCTAGTTCTAATTAAAAAGATAAAACAAGTGTTTCAATTAGTGAGTAAACCTAATCCATGGATCTATGACTCAATTTAGATTTAAGAAATGAAAACAGGAAATGAAATTGATAACTCAAACATTGCATTGAATCTAATCATTTAGCCATTCTTGCAAATCATATTCAGATTCAATTTCAATCAGAATGTCCTTTAAAGAGATTATTAGTTGCAATGGAATGAGGATCTTCTATCTACAACTAATTAAGTGAATAACCAACTTATCAAGTCTCATCCAATTCTGAAGCCTTCACTCCTTAGTATGGCTCTCAGACAAATCCATTATTCTCTTAATTCTAGTAAGCAAATGACAGAAAGAATGAAATGCTAAACAATTACTGTTTCTATAAGTCACTAACCATTTTAATATAAGACTTGAAAATAGGAAAAATGGCTTTTACTTGGTTGAACACAGAAATTGTCAACTATGAAAGACAAAAAATGAAATCTAAACAATCAATGTACCTATAAGTCACTAACCATTCAGTTGTAAATATTTGGTAATGTAGATAAACGGTTTTTACTCAGTTGGACACAACAATTGTCAATTATGAAAGCAGTGAATGAAATCTAAACAATCAATTTACCTATAAGTCACTAACCATTCAGTTGTAAAGATTTGGTAATGTAGAAAAACGATTTTTACTCAGTTTGACACAACAATTGTCAATTATGAAAGCAGTAAAGGAAATTCATAAGAAGAAATAAATACTAAACAAAGAAAATGAAATAAACCTAGCTAGAAAGCATAAAACCTCCTTAGCAACAGGGGCCCTCTGCTACCAATTTGGTGAATTACTTAGCTCCTTGAAGATGTGATCAAACAACATCAAAGAACTGATATCCTTTATTTAAAAATAGAGTATCACACTATAATTCTGAACTTATGCTATTAACAGTTAACTTGTTCTTGGTTCTACAGAACCTCTATTTATAAGTAAATTGCACAACTAACTTCGAATAGGAATAAATACAGGTGTAACTTCAAATTATAATCAAACTAGGACTCTTAGGACTCATGATTTGCTACGGAGAAAATCAAGAGTCCTAATTTCTATGTAAAACGGTCTCTTTGACTTTGGCTTTGACTGTTGGATTAGACTCCTTAAATCATCGATCTGGTCCTCGTGGATAGGAAGAAATCATGTAGGACGGATTTTTGAACTACCCATGTAATACATTTATTTAATTGACACATGTATCATATTCAAACACAAAAATAGCTGCGAAACACCTGACCAACTACGGAATGTCTATAGTCTGTAGCTATATTGCACAAAATTATTAAAACAGAAAAAACCATGAAAAGACAACATGTTAATCAATTTCATGTATCCTTAAGACAATCCTAATCAATCTTCATTGATTTAAGCTTATGAGTTGATGAAAGATGAGTGAAATGAGATGATGGTTTTGTAAAAGAAAAGGAATTTCTAGAGCTCAACACCTCACTTCATAAAGAAATTGCTAATATCATTAGTTGGGGGGAGGATTATATTCATATTTATACCATTCCACATTAATTTATATAACATTCATAAAACCACTGTACTTGTTCCCAAAAGTGATAAAATATCACATTATGATCCATACAAATGGCTTTTCAAATGTTTTTCAAAGATACTTGAATGGTTGTCACACAAGGACCAACCTTCTTGCAATCCAATAAAAACACTTTGTAAAAGTATGAAGTTATCAAATGCTTAGATTGCATGAGGACATGCAATAATTTTAGTTGGGGGGTAATAAAAGTATGTTGGGCCTTATAATTTTCATTAAGTTTTACTTCATTTACATTCATCCTTCCATAATATCACTTCCACTCCACCTCCATTTCACTACATTAACCTTACCATTATCATTATTTGGGTCACATATATGCTTTTCCACATATTATTAATTTCTAGTGATTTTAAGTGAATTTGTGGTCAAAATTTAGGAAATAATATGCATATACTAATACCTTACAAGTGGGATGAGATTGGTGCTATGTGTAGGTCAAAGAGAAGCTTATGAAAAAAGCCTGAACATTGTGATGTGACACCCTTTCATCCACGATTGGTGTAACTTAGAGACAGGCTAGAATTTCATCTTAAGGTTTTCTTGTGTTTTTATATTATCTTTGTTGTGTTAAAAAAAATAAAAAAATAAAAAAAAAAATTGCAAATATATATTTCACTTCATGAAAATCATATTTTCTTGCTACAATGGTTTTGAAGTCACAGATCTTAAATGAAAACGATTGTATAGAGACACATAATGACCAACAGGTAAAAAAAAATGTATTTCAGTTTAAATTTGAAGCATTCATACTAATTACTGCATTATATGTTTTTCGAATCTCTCACAATTTTCATGCAGGATTATTACTAAGGTTTCATAGGTTCAAAGACGATCTGATTTCATTCAGAAGTGATTTTCAAAAATCACAATAAAACATGCATCATTGAAATTTGGGATGAGCTAAAATTTTCATCACACATGTCTGTCACACAAACATCTCTGAGAAAACCAATTGCACCATGAAATGTTCAATTACCCTTCTCCTTCTATGCTTATCAGGCATCCATATCGAAGCCAACTAGCATTATGACTTCACACATGCCTACCTTTATGAGTTGCATACATTATTTCTTGATTTCCAGTTCATATTTTTCCTGATAAATAAAACCAAACATCCCATTTTTCCATGACTACATTGCCTTTCTATCATTTTTCTAAAAAAACTTGTTTCTATTGAAATAATTTTCATATATAGTCCTACCAATCATTTTGTACAAACTCGCGTTGACTGATGTGGGATTCCTTAAGGCCCACATTTCAAAAAGTTTCGAACCATCGGCCTTAGCACCTTATCTAGGATAGAGACTAAGGTCCTCATTAGTACCTTAAGGCTTGTATGCCCTAATGAAAAGTTCTCTCACCGACAATCATGGGAATACCGCAAAGTCCCTTGATCGTTGGATCTTGCAAGTGGCTCGAAATCAGATCATTTATTCGCACTTCACAAGATGTACTTGGGTCACCTTGGCACTCATTGACATAGATGGTAAGTCTGCCTTGTGTTGGTTAACGACATCCATTAATGATCACTAATCCAATGTCTTCTTTTCATGCTCAACATCGACACATCCATTCACATGACTAGAATTGTACCATCGGGTTTTTGTAGTGGGTGAAGACTATATATTTTTCATGACTCCATTAGCAGTTACAAAAACATTTCTTCAACCATATCAGAGTATGGCGATTCCACTTTCAGATATCGTCTTTTGATTCATACAACCAGGCAACAATAGTTCAGATTCTTTCACTTCACATGATCCAACACCATGATATTTTTCTGATCCAAAAGCAGCAACAACTACATTTATATTGCATAGATGGGTAAGTGAAGGTATTTTATTTTCTAATTTTTAATCAAATAATCTCTTACATGTTGAAAATAAATGAATTGGAAAATTCCCTCGCCATATTACATTATCTTTCACCTTTTTCGTAAACATAACACATATTTAGTTTTTTTTGGTGGGGGGGGGATATGCATTACCATTTCATTCCATTCATCACCTCATATATTGACGACCAACATGACTCTTCCAAACTACACTTCGTTGCAGTTGATTCAAATACATTGATATCTATTTTGGCATGATTAAAAAATATGCGAATATTTTTTCTTATGCATATTAATGACTTATCATTTCCAGTACATGAATTATCGTTTCCAGTACATGTATTAAAAAAAAAAGAGAGATGAATGTTGTTAACAAAAGAACCAACATTTTTTGTATTCATGGTTGTTAACACAAGAACCAACCATATAAAATATCAGTTTCAATACATGTATTTCATATCTTGGAATGATACATTGTTAGAAACCATAATAATGCAAAGCCAAAATTTTTTAATCCATGCAAGTTTGCATGAGGACATGCAACAAGGTTAGTTGGGGGGTATGTTGGGTCTCGTAATTGTTGTATTTTCATAATGTTTATCCTCACCATTCCTCACATTCCATCACCTCATTTAACACTCCATCATACCATTTCCATGGGTTCACCTCATTATTTTCCAATTTATTTATTTTCAATATATAAGAGAATTTATGATTAATTATTTGAAAATTAACATATTCATTAGTATCTCAAATGTGGATGAGCTTTCTAATGTGTAGGATTATTTGGAAGGATTATTCAAAAATTTTCTCAAATATTTCCTCCACCAATTCAAGAATTCAAAGGACAATTGTTCAAGCTTATTCCAAGGAGAAGATCATGGAGATTTGGATAACATATCTCATCCAAGATTTGTGAGAGATGAGTGAGGATTTGAGGGGATCATATTTTTTAATTATAGGGATATTGGTTGAGAGAAAAGTGGATTTGTAATTATGAGTTGCTTATCTTGTTTTCAAATCACTCATGTATAAAAGAGACTGCTATCTCTTCATTTTGATATGGAAGGATACGTAAGATAATAAATATATGATAGAGATATGATAGATATGATAGAGAGGAGAATTAAAGTCTAGAATAAGTTTTGGTTTTGTAATATTTCATGGTTTTTCTTAATCGTTAATATATGTTGACACAGGGTTAGTCTTCACATGTTGTTTTTATCTTATACAATTACACATTTCCAATTTATGATATGATGCGGTGGTAATGTTGTTGGAGTAGAATTTTTGAGGAAGGACAATCGGGTTCTCCTAAGTTAGGAGCCTCTTCTCTTGCTTTCTACACATCACAAACTGCTACTCTTTAGTCTCTCTTCTTAAGGACAATAATCTGGGGAAGGACAACCATGTCCTCCTAAGTTAGGAGCCTCTTCCTTGTTTACTGCATCTTGAATCAGATTCGAAAGCATTAGACTAGGATAATTTAACTTTAGTCCTACATTTCTAGTGCATGTGCTTCGTAAGTCTAAGAAACCCTCAGATTGATAATTTATGTTAGGGAAATTATTTGACAACGATATTTTCGCCCAACAGAGATAATTCCTTAGAGAAAACAAGATAAATACATGCCTTAAGGCATCTATGTTATATAATTTTTGAAGGAATTAAATCTTATGGAAATCTACAACGAGTTCGTAGCGAAAACTCGGCTTCAAGCCTAGAGTTCGCTATGAACATGCCTAATTTGTCAGTTCTTTCAAAAAAAAATTCATAGGCCCACAAAATGCCATCTTAAAGCCTTCATAGCCTACATATGTATTTATGAGTTGTATTATACTCAAATTGATGAAAAATCATGACTTACCCTCCTTCATGCTATGTTTTAGAACCGTCTGCCATGAAAAATGGACCTGGTTTTATGAAAAATAGGGGTTAGAAATGAGCTCCTCTCTCCCGATCCTTGATAGTTGTTAAAAAATAGGAGGATTTTTTTGTAAATAAGATAATTTAAAACCATATCAATGTGCCCGAAATCTGCATTTGAAAAACATGTCTAAAACAGGGAAAAAACACACTCTGAAAATAGAGCCCAAAGACATCTTTGAATATCCCAATTTGTAGCACTTGTGAGAAAAGAGAAATGTGCTAATGTTATTTGATCCATGTTTGACAATAACCTCTCTCAATTTTTTAGAATTCATCTCCGTTTACCTAGAAACTACTCTAGAAGTCGATTTCTTAAACAGTCCAAAAACACAACAAATCTCGGTGTAGCTTCTAACAGAAACACATGCAAGCTGTATTGGAAAAATATTTTGAGAAGCTGGGATATTATTCAATTAGAATCATATCCATAGGCTCCTATATAACCACATAGACACCCTTGGTAGGTTTCTTATTTGTAGTCATATCCTCCAAAACAATGCTTGTCTTCTTAGGAACTTGACACCTGTAAAAGAGAGTAACAAACAAGAAGCTGCTTGTTGATAGAGCTAAACTCACCTATGAAAAAAATTAGACTCAGAACTAAATAGAGAGTGGTGGCATCAAGCATCTCACAAGGATGAGAAAATATCGTACTTGAAACAAGAAATCGAACTGAAAGCATCAAAATGGAATATGATGACTAAGCAGTTATGATGCATGCGTTCAAAAATGATGGAAATGACCATAAGTTGCAATGATGAGACAATATACTATGAAAATCCTATGATTGACCTTTTATGACACTTGGCATCCCTTTTCCCACCATTTGAAAAAAAACTGAAGTTCATAGCGAATCTAGTCCTATAGAGGTTAAATTCGCTACGAAACTGTTAGGTGAGTCTGTAGTGAAAGCAACATGTTTTGCATAGAAATTGTTGCAGACTTAGGTAAAAAGTGACAAGTGTCTAAAATGTCCTATTTAACATAATTATATTGAAAATATGATGCAATATGTTGTCCTTAAAGGAAGCCTACTTGATGAAGTTGTCCTTGATGGAAACCTACTTGATGAGTTGCCTTTTGACAAGCAACCTATGTGTTAAAGATGTAAAAATGATGTATCCACAGGTCAGTTCAGAAGTGACAGAGAAAGGAAATCCAGTTAGGATCAGAGAAATGATAAATATAATGTGTCACAATGTATATGGAGGTTTGATTAAGGAAAATCACGTACATTAGCTACTTGGTATACAGGTAACCTGCATATAAATCCAGAATTAGTATATTCACATTTTTTATGAAGAGAAGTCACGTATACACACGGGCATGAAGAAGAAACTTTGTGTATGCATTTTGCACTCTAAAATTATGATACCAAGGGGAATTACCATGGTATTAGCCCACAATATTGAGCATTGTGTCGTCTATTTGATTCCTTCCAAGAATACCATCGACAATTGTGTGGTTTTGGCTCATGGTATTGGTAAAGGCTAAATCTATACAGGGTGAAGAAGATCATAGTGCAAGGGTGTGCAAGTGTAAGGGATGTTACTGAATACTTCTCTCTGAAGTATATATGCATGGGATGAACTCTGTTTTATTGGTAGATCTGAATCTATGATACACCCTTGGATACAGTGATGGATCACGATCTCTAGATCTGAAATGACTATGTAATTGCATGATCTAATTATGAGATGTTTGGATCTATGACCTGGCGCATGTTTGCTAAAGTGAAGTAAAGGAATATGGGTAAGTTTATATATCTGCACCTTTCTCTAGTAATAACATTTATAGATCTATACGCTAGTTCTTCATAGTGAAAGCGCATATACACGCGGCTTTGCCTCAACCAAAGCACATATGGAAGTCAAGGTTTTCTTAAGCTTGTTGGAGAGGTTATCTATTTATTGCTACTGTATTTATGTTGTCTATCAATGAATTATTCATGTAGATATGGGTTGTTTGAATAATATATATGCTTCTAAGTTGAATATGTACAAATTTGATCAATGAGTGAGTAAATATGTTTAATAATGACTGACTGAATAAGGTTTTTTCATTACTAATGAGATATATGTCTGAAAGCCTCAGATCTAGTTCTGAGATTGATCATATTCTGTAAATTCAGTATCCTTAGATCTATACGCAGGTTGGTGTGAATGAAAGCGCGTATACACACAGAATCATTAAAGTGAAGTAGCATATGTATTTTAAGATAATGAATGATCAGGGTTTAGATTGATTCTGCATACTAATTTTTAAATCTGGCTTTATTACTATGTTATGGTTACAATGATCTCACTGTTATGATTGAATTTTGGGTTAAGTTTATTGGTGTTGATCTTTATGAAGTGTTGTGTTGAAGTTGTGGGATCCAATGTGAAAATTGATGAAACGTGGTCTACAGTGGTTCTGAGGATTGAAGCCTTTAGTGTGGAAGTAGAAGCTTCTTGCCAGTAGAAGCTGGTGTTCTGATTAGGGGGTTGGAGCTCCCTTCTAGTAGCTACTGGAGAACGAGAGAAGATTGCAGCCTTTTGTAGGTAGATGCCTGCGTACTGATATGGATCTACATCAATACAATATTGTAAGAAGTTTTCCATATAATAAATATTGAAGGCAGAGATGACAGCAACAGTGGTTTTATCCTGAATTGGGTTTCCAACTTAAAATCCTGGTGTTCATGTGCATTTCTTATGTGTGATGATTTATTTTGTTCTTACTGCACATGTTATTTCTTACTAAACATCAGATGAATGAATGACACACTGACTTAAGTAAAGGATTATCTGCATAATAAGATCTCTAGCCATACATAATTTTTCTTAAAGATATCTACGTGCATACACTATTTGGGTTCATTGAAGTTGCATAAAGAAATCAGTAAGGAAAAAGTAAAAGTTTTAAGTAAGTTATAAATATTGATTCAGCCCCCCTCTTAGTATTTTTCCCAACAATTGGTATCAGAGCAGGTCCATCTGAAGAAGCTTAATCGCTAGAAGGAAGATCAACTAAGATGAGTAATCAAGATGGGACAACATCTATCAGGCCTCCTCTCTTCAACAGAAACAATTTAATCTTCTGGAAGACAAGGGCAAGATCCTATCTTCAATCTCTTAGAGTAGATGTATGGGCTATAGTTGAAGGAGGTTATGAATATCCAGCTTTCGTTCCAGCATATCCAGCCACAAGAAAGAACTATAAAACCAATGAAAAGGTGGTCAATGCATTATTGGGAAGTTTGACTGAATCATAATTTGTCAAAGTCACGCAGTTGAATAGAAAAAAAGAGATATGGGATAAAAAAAGTTATATACTCCAAACTCTCAAAATTCAATATGAAAAAATCAGAATACATAATGAGAAAAGAATTTCTAGTTTCTTTTTACGTCTAGATGATATTGTAAATTGTATGAGAAAGCTGGGTGAAACCATAACTGACACTACTCTAGTAGAAAAGGTTTTAAGATCTCTAACTCCGAAATTCAAGTCAAAATTGTCTACTATTGAAGAGAAGCAGGATCTACAAACTCTTACTTTTGTTCAACTTCATGGGATTTTGACTGCATGTGAAATTAGGAAAGGAGGTCCATCTGAAGTGAAATAAGTTGTCTTTATATTTGTTGCAAAAGGAAATGAAGTAGAAGAAGAATAAGGATCAGGGTATGTCTCAGAAGAAGTTGAGATAATTTTTCTAAAGAAGCTACAACTTGGCACTCGAAGGTTCAAAGGTGTTGGGCCTTGAAATTGTCATTCACTTCCATAACATTTTCACTTATATTTCCATATTATCACTTTCACTCCTATACCTATATCATTTTCACTTATATTTCCATTTTCACTTTAACATTTACCTTACCATTACCATTATTGGGTTACATTTATGTTTTTTCAAACTTTATTAATTCTTAGCATTTTTAAGTGAATTTGTGGTTAAAAACTGAAAATAATGTGCATATGCTTATACCTAACAAGTGGGATGAGATTGTTGCCATGTGTAGGTCAAAATTAAGCTTCTAAAAGACCTTTATGTGGCCTCCCAAAACCAAATTCAAATTTGAGTGGAGAAGATCATGGGATCATGAGGATATGTGTCTCATTTCCTACTTTGATTGTAACTCTAGAGATATAGGGATAGATTCATGGACTCTCATTAATGAGATAACTTCTCATATTTTTGTATAAATAGGGGAAGCTTTCTCCTATCAAATAATGTGAAAAATAGGAGAATAAGAGAAAGAATTATAGAATGTTTTGAGGTTGAGATGGAATGGGATGTAAATTGAAGAGCTATTGATGTAATGAGATTAAGAGTGTATATTTCCATTATGTAAGATGCGAGTTTATCAATAAAGAAAGTTCTTTTCTATTATTAAGTTTCAGAATGTGAAGTTTTGTTAGGTCCCTATATTAATAGTATAGTCCCTTATTATTATTAGTGTAACCCCCATTTTGTTATTATTGTGCCCTTAAATTATTATTTTTAGGTCGGCTAGGATTACATTGTGTTCCACTAGGATTACATTATGGCCACATGGACTCCTATATATAGAAAGGAGGTTTTGTAAATTGTATCATCCAGGAATTTTTCATTTATGTAATGTATTGGAGGTTGCCCCCTCGAAGTGGCTTTATTCCAAGGTGTTGATATCTCTTTTCTTCTATTTTTGGAGCTGGTTACACAACAATTGGTATCAGAGGTTTGGATTCTAGGGTTTCACTACTCCAAATAGGTCATTGTGGCATTTTCGCTATAAACATTTTTCTACGAAGTTTAAAAAGCTGAAATTTTTAGGGTGCGAAGCCGAAATCCTGGGGAACAGCATCAAAAAATTTCAAAGCTTGGTTCGCAATATTTTTGGAGATATGATCTGTGTAACTTAGGTCTTTTTTCAGGCTCCTAAACAGGTCATCGTGGAATTTTCACTATAAATTTTTTTCTACGAAGTTTCAGAAGCTGAAATTTTTAGGGTGCGAAATCGAAATTCTAAGGAAAATCTTCAAAAAATTTCATAGCTTGGTTCGCAATATTTTCGGAGATATGATCTGTGGAAGGTAGTGCTTTTTCAGGCTCCTAAATTTCATCTCAAAGAGGTGATCGTGGGAAAATATTCATAACTCTCTCTCTGAGCATCGGATTGGAGTGCCGTAAAAAGTGGTTGCAAGTAAACAGACTGTAGTTTCTTGGCTATTAATTTTAGAGTCGAAGGATGAAACAGTGACACATGGAAAGCCATACAAGTTTGCACTATGGAATCAGTCCATAATTAGGTCATTGTGGGAGATTAAACACGAATTTGTCTTGGAGAATCCAAATCAGGTCAGACCTATGGAATTTGAAAGATACTTCATAGGGATACGTTGGTACCGAAATTCATATATTTAAGTTTTGCAATAACAGAGATATTCCAATTTCAATATCGAGCTCCTCAAAAGCAAGAAAAATGTGTGTATTTTTTTTCCGAATTGCATAAGTCTTGTTTGAAGAATCAATTTGAATTGATTCCAAGGGCATATTGTAGAATAGATATCAGTATCGAGTTCTAAAATATGCCCCGTAAATATAATTCAACACCCATTAAGCCTTCAAAAGGATCTACTATGACTCATGAAGATGAAGAATTGCAACATGATCTATCAAAATTACAAGAGCAAGTGCAACAAATTTCACTCTCGCAAAGAGCAAAAAAAAATGAAATGGAAGTTTTGAAGAAAGGCGTGGAAGCGAAGATGGATGGTTTGAAGAAAGGCGTGGAAGCTAAGATGGATGACATGGAAGCTAGGATCGATGAAAAAATGAAAGACAACATGGAAAACATGAAGAATGATCTAAAAGCAGACATGGAAGGTTTGACAAAGTTGATACAAGAAATGTCTCCTAATGGTGAAAAGATAGTAGAGGAAACTCATGATGAGAACAAAATAAATGTTAATCGTGATTTCATAAACTCTAATGTTGGCGGGAAGAACCACCATATTCCAAAATGGATATGAGGAATTTTGATGGAAAGGATCCTGTAACATGGATACTACAGATGGAGCAATATTTTGATCTCCATAATGTGCAAAACACACAAAAGGTACGCATTGCAACTTTACATTTAGAACAAAATACATTTGTATGGTATCGATGGCTTTGCTCCCGTAAAAATTTTTTCACTTGGTCAATTTTTACGGAGGAAATGATAGCACATTATGAGGATACAAAGAGCAACACCTTCTTTAGCCAATTGATAAATCTCAAACAAAAGGGTTTAGTGGGGTAGCACATTGAGGAATTCCAAAAATTGAATATAAGGGTAACTGATATTCCAGAGGAACATAGGATCGATCTCTTCATAGGCACTTTAAAGGCTAATATCCAACATGAAGTTTGCTTTTTGGAACCAGATTCAATGGAGAAGGCATTTAGGTTGGCAAGAAAAGTTGAATGTAAAATAATGGCAACAAGGAAGCCTACCACTCAATTCTATAAAGAAGGAAGTGTTTCTATGCCTAGATTTCCACAACCTACAAGGTTGACACCACAACAATTGGAAGAAAAAAGAGCAAAAAGGGCTTTGCTACAGTTGTGATAGCAAATACACTAAAGGTCATAAGTGTGCTGAGAAGAAATTATTTTACATAGATTGTGAAGAGGAAGAAGAAAATGAACAAGAAGAGGATATACACCAGGAACCAACCCTAGAAGAGGAAGAAATGAATCCGACCATATCGTGTAATGCACTGGCAGGAATTACTACTCCTCAAACTCTCAAGATACAAGGACAAATCAAGAAGAAAAAGGTAATAGTGTTGATTGATTCAGGTAGCACCCATAATTTTATTCATTGTGAGGTAGCCAAGGAATTAAATTGTTTCCTATACCCAGCACCAGAATGTCAAGTGATGGTTGCAAATGGAGGAACTATAAATTGCTCTGGAAAATGCCATAATATTAAGCTAACCATGGGGGAATATGTATTGACTAGTCCAATGCTTTCCATTCCTATGGCAGGTGCTGATGTTGTACTAGGAGTACAATGGTTACAATCTTTGGGGACGGTAGCTTTTAATTTTCAAGAACTTTTCTTGAAATTTTTTTCAGAAGGAAAGGAAGTCGAATTACGGGGTATTGCAGGGAAGCCGGGAAATATAATAAGCTCTAATGTCATGAAAAAGCTTCTAAAGAAAGAACAACGAGGTGTAATTGCACAATTATGCTCACTAGAAGTTCCAACATCAAAATCATCTATTTCTGCAGATCTCCAACAAGTCTTGGACAATCATTCCAAGGTGTTTGAAACTCCCAAAGGACTCCCACCTATTCGTGATAATGATCATGCTATTCATTTGATTCTAGGAAGTGTTCCTCCAAACATCAGGCCTTATAGATATCCTTACGTCCAAAAGAGAGAAATTGAACGTATGATTGCAGAAATGTTAGAGGCGGGTATAATTCAACCTAGTCAAAGTTCTTTCTCTGCTCCTGTAGTATTGGTACACAAGAAGGATGGATCATGGCGAATGTTTCCAGATTATAGGGAGCTCAATAAGCTCACCATTAAAGATAAATTTCCCATTCCCTTGATTGATGAATTATTGGATGAATTACATGGAGCAATTTATTTTACCAAGTTGGATCTTCGTTCAGGATATCATCAAATTAGAATGAAGACTGAAGATATTCCAAAAACAACATTTCGAACTCATGAGGGTAATTATGAATTTTTGGTCATGCCTTTTGGCCTTACCAATGCACCTTCTACATTTCAAGGGTTGATGAATTCCATTTTCAAACCCTTCCTTAGAAAATTTGTGCTATTATTTTTTGATGATATACTAATCTATAGTAGGTCTTGGAATGATCATGTTGAACATGTTGACAAGGTGTTCAAACTATTGCAGGACAAACAATTATATGAAAAAACATCCAAATGTTTCTTTGGAGTACAAGAGGTGGAATATCTGGGTCATATTGTATCTCACGAGGGTGTTAAAGTAGACCCTAACAAAATTAAAGCTATTAAGGAATGGAAAGTCCCCACAACCATAAAGCAGTTGCGAGGATTTCTCAGGTTAACAGGGTATTATCGCAAGTTTGTTAAGAATTATGGGAGAATAGCAGCACCTCTAACAACATTATTGAAGAAAGATGCATTTTCATGGACTCCTGAAGCAACTAAGGCCTTCGAACATCTTAAAGAGGCAATGTGCCTAGCACCGGTCTTAGCTACGCCAGACTTCACAAAAACCTTTATTGTGGAATGTGATGCCTCAGGAAATGGAATTGGTGCTGTTTTAATGCAGGAAGGAAGACCCATTGCTTTTTAAAGTCATCCAATCAAAGGAAAGTATTTACAGAAACCTATTTATGAGAAGGAAATGTTAGCAATACTGCATGCACTAAAGAAATGGCGAACTTACCTAATGGGAAGACACTTCAAGGTAAAAACTGATCATGATAGTCTTAAACACTTTTTGGAACAAAGACTATCTTCAGAAGAGCAGCAAAAATGGTCACAAAGATGTTGGGTTATGACTTTGAAATAATCTACAAAAAAGGAAAGCTTAATGTTGTTGCAGATGCACTCTCAAGAAAGAATGAAGAGGTGGAAGCATTGCTTTGTGCCATTTCTATTATCCAACCAGATTGGATAACTGAAGCAAGAGATTAATGGAAGAAGGACAAAGATGTATGGAAACTCATTCAAAAGTTGCAGCAATATCCTAGTACATATGATACATTTAGTTGGAAAAATTATTCCTTATGGTACAAAGATCACTTATATCTTTTTAAGAATTCCCAACTAAAACAAAAGATTCTTCTGGAAATGCACACTTCTCCTTTAGGAGGACACTCAGGATTTTTAAAAACTTACCACAGGGTGAAGAAAGAATTTTTTTGGGATGGCCTTAAATCTGATATTAAAAAGTTTGTGGCAGAATGTTTGGTTTGCCAGCAGAATAAAGTGGAAACAATTAAGACCCCGGGACTTCTACAACCTTTATCCATTCCAAGTCAACGTTGGGAGGAGATTTAAATGGATTTTATCACAGGTTTACCTAATTCCGAAGGAAAGAGTGTCATCATGGTGGTAGTTGATAGACTTACCAAGTATGCACACTTTTGTGCATTATCTCATCAATTTAAAGCAAGTACAGTTGCTACTACATTTATGGACAAAATTCAAAAGCTACATGGAAGCCCAAGGGTTATTGTTAGCGATAGAGATCCCATTTTTATTGGAAATTTTTGGACGGAGTTATTTTCTTGTTTGGGTACTCAATTAGCTCATAGCTCATATTATCATCCTCAATCTGATGGTCAAACCAAGATAGTAAATAAATGTTTGGAAGGATATCTTCGTTGTTTTGTATCTGATAAACAAACACAATGGGTCAAGTGGTTACCTCTTTCTGAATGGTGGTATAACACTTCCTTCCATACCGCAGCAAAAATGACCCCATTTATGGCACTTTATGGATATCATCCACCATCCATCACATCATATTTAAGGGAAAATTCGAAGGTTCAAGCAGTGGAAGATCACATCGAGCATCAGCAAGAAGTTCTCCAACTTTTAAAGGATAACCTGAATTTGGCACAAAATCGAATGAAACAACAGGCAGATCAACATCGCAGTGAGAGAAGTTTTGATGTAGGAGATTGGGTATTTTTACTGCTACAACCATACAAACAAATGTCCCTCAAGCAAGCTAAGAAGGATAATAAATTATCGCCAAAGTACTATGGTCCTTACAAGGTGTTGCAAAAGATTGGTACTATGGCATACAAATTGGAGCTTCCTGCTTCTTCGCGAGTGCATCCAATTTTCCATGTTTCATGCTTAAAGAAGGTTATAGGTGAAAATCTTCCAATTCAGACAATCTTGACAGAAATTGACGAAGAAGGAAATATCATATTGGAACCTGAAGTGGTCACGGAAACCAGAACTCGACAGCTACGAAATCGATCAATTTCATAGTATCTCATGAAGTGGAAGAACTTACCCACTGAAGATTATACATGGGAGGATGAGAAGTTTATACAGAAGCACCCAGAGCTACTCAAGCATTGAGGACAAAACTTTTTTGAAGGAGAGGGGAATGTTAGGTCCCGATATTACTAGTATAGTCCCTTATTATTATTAGTGTAACCCCCATTTTGTTATTATTGTGCCGTTAAATTATTATTGTTAGGTCAGCTAGGATTACATTGTGGCCCACTAGGATTACATTATGGCCACATGGACTCTTATATATAGAAAGGAGGTTTTGTAAATTGTATCATCCAAGAATTGTTCATTTATGTAATGTATTGGAGGTTTCCCCCTCGAAGTGGCTTAATTATAAGGCGGTCATATCTCTTTTCTTCTATTTTTGGAGCTGGTTACACAACAAGTTTTGCGAGTTGGAATGCTATTGGACAATGGAAGGGCCCCCATCAACCATGTGCATCCCTTTATAAATTTGTTAGATTAATTAGTTTTTTTTACTTGGATTCATGCAAATAGTTTAGTTTTCCATTGCAATTGTTATTTTATTTTCAAATGTAGATTTACTTCACATTCACACAACATGTCAAGTCTTCAAATGATCTGGGAACACTTTTTGATTTCAAATCTGCTCGCCTTAGCAATGGCATGACTTATCTGGGTTTTAGATTAAAGCCGACGAGATATTAGGTGGATGATTGGAAGTGGTTAACAGAGAAATACAAAAAAAAAAAAAATTGTATGGTCGTCCAAATGGTTATCAAGAGGCGGAAGGCTTATTCTTTCTCAGGCGGTACTTCAACAGTACACATTCTATTGGGCCCATATCTTTATGATACCAAAAAAAATGCTTGCAGAGATAAACAGGATTATGTCTAGATTCATATGGAGTGGGGATAAAGAGTGTAAATTCGTTCATCTAGCCCGGATGGAGTGCATCACGAAGCCGAAGGAGAAGGGAGGGTGGGGTTTGCTGGACCTAGATACATTTGGGAAGTCTCTTATCTTTAAAACTATGTGGAGATGTATAACTAAAGTTAGCCTATGGGGGAAAATCGTAAGATAAAAATATATCAGACTGGAGGATCCCAAGGACATTCTTATCTTATGTTGGGAGGATGTAATATGCTGATCAAAAATCTAGAGAGGGTTTAGTAGGTGTTGGAAAATATTTAGAGAGAATCTTGAATGGAATTTTGAAAACGACAACAAGATACTGATTGGCAGTTTGTAGCTTCATGGTCATGAAAGATCCAATAATCTGAGAATTGATATCATTGACCAAATAAATCAAAGAGGAACCTTTTATATGGGACGTATGATAAGAGAGTGGGAAAATGATATCCTAAGATGGAAGAATTATAGGGAGATGGGATTAGATGGAAAAAAAAGGAGGAATGGGATATTTATATTACATCGATTAAAAGCTTGGCCTTGAGAAAGGATGCAGCTGGTGACAGAATGACATGGGGAGGGACTCCATTCGAATTTCAGATTAAAATGAAGGATGTTTATACTATTTTGACTAACAAAAGACTGGAACAGGAACCGGATAGTTGGTTCAAACATATGTGGAGGATTAAGGTCCAGATTAAAATGGTCATACTTATGTGGCTCATATGGAAAAATAGAAACCTGACTTGGAAAAATCTATAGAATAAGGGTTGGTAGGGTCCTGGAAGATGTACGATGTGTGAAGAACACGAGGAAGACAATACTCACCTTTTGTATAATTGTTCTTTTTCTCTAGAGACTTTACAAACATTGTGTCAGCACCTTAATTTTCCATTTCCGGAGTATAGATGTATGACATATTGCATTAGGTGGTGGTTTAGTAGGAGAAGACAACTAAGAGCTATTCCTATTTTATTACATTGGCATATTTGGTGTAGCAGGAACAGGAAAATTTTTGAAGGAAAATTATGTACACCTTGGGATATCTACATAAAGGTTTAGAGCTCTATGGAGAAGCTCAAGTTATGCCAAAAACCTCCTAGGGACTTGTCTATGAAATTGAGATCATTCGAAATTCACTATCTGGCTGGCTTTTTTGATGGGGTGTCTCAAAACCAAAACTGTGGATGTGGGGCATGGTTAATGATCTCACCGGATTGCCACTATAAAATCTATTGGTATGGAGGCAGAGGAACCAATATGCGTGCTGAAATTATAGCACTGTGGTGTCTACTGTGGTTTTCCACACAATTATACATGGAGGAGTTTTGGGTTTTCAGAGATTCAAAGGTTATCATCGAGCATATGAACAAAGGAACATGCATCAATCCCGGATCTCTTATATTCTGGATGGAAAGGATTAAAGTTTTGAATAGATCCTTCTCTACAATTACCTTCAGCCATGTTTTTAGGGAAAAAAATAATGAAGCAGACAGATTTTCAAAGAAAGGATTGAATGGAATTTTTGGGGAGATGTACTATGAGCTCTACAGAAAAAATGGTCATGGTGCAGAAGGTGAGGTAAAATTTAGTTAAGATATAGTTTTCTACTTTTGTCTATGACTAGGAGGGAAAGATTACAAAAGATCAAGGATAAATCGTGATATTTTCTATTCTATTTTTTATGTGGAAGGAGTTTTAGTACAAAACAGATCCAGATGATAGGATGATGGCAGAGAATTTTGAAGAAAGCTAAATGTAAATTTATTTTTGATAATTTTTGACGAACCACTGATGAAAATTTATATGGTAAAAATGGGACTTATGAAATAACAAAGACTTTGTGCCCTGGTACACTTATATAAACTAGAAGTATTTTTCTTGTTGAAAAAAAAAAATTCCTCAAACAGTTTCCAAATTTAGAAAACCATTTATGGGTTGTCTAATTTCCCCTGTTTTGAGAAAAACCCATGTCTCAGTTTTTCCAAATTCATTTCGGTTTGATCAGAAAATAGATTTCAAAATTACGTGTCAAAAATTGTTGTGTTTTCTAAAAGTTTTGTAACAAAATCAATTTCTTCCAGCGTGATCTCCGTTGATGCTAATAATTTGGAAAATTTTCTTCTGCTAGAGCTCCACGTGCCTCAGTAGTTGCTGTGATTTCGGTAACCACTGTCTACCTATCTTCCAAGACAACCCACATGTCTAACGTCAAAGCAATAAAATCACAACAACTACTGAGGCACGTGGAGCTCTAGCAGAAGAAACATTTCCAAATTATTAGCATCGATGGAGATCACGCTGGAAGAAATTGATTTTGTTACAACACTTTCAGAAAACACAACAATTTTTGACACGTCATTTTGAAATCCATTTTCTGATCAAACCAAAATCAATTTGGAAAAACCGAGACATGGGTTTTCCTCAAAATAGGGGAAATTAGACAGCCCAGAAATGATTTTCTAAATTTCACAACCGTTTGAGGGAATTTTTTTCTTTGAGCAAGAAAAATACTTTTGGTTTATATAAGTGTACAAGGGCACAAAGTCTTTGTTATATCATAAGTCCCATTTTTCCCATATACATTTTCATCAATTGTTCATAAAAAATTATCAAAAATACATTTACATTTAGCTTTCCTTAAAATTCTCTGCCATCATCCTATCATCTAGATCTGTTCTGTACTAAAAATCCTTCCACATACAAAATAGAACAGAAAATATCATGATTTATCCTCGATCTTTTGTAATCTTTCCCTCCTAGTCATAGAAAAAAGTAGAAAACTATATCTTAACTAAAGTTTACCCTACCTTCTGCACCATCACCATTTGCGTTGTAGAGCTCATAGTACATCTCCCCAAAAATTCCATTCAATTCTTTCTTTTACAATATGTCTGCTTCATTATTTTTTTCCCTAAAAACATGACTGAAGGTAATTGTAGAGAAGGATCTATTCAAAACTTTAATCCTTTCCATCCAAAATATAAGAGATCTAGGATTGAAGCGTGTTCCTTTGTTCAGATGCTCGATGATAACCTTCGAATCTCTGAAAACCCAAAGCTCCTCCATGTATAATTGTGTGGAAAACCACAATATACCCCACAGTCCTATAATTTCAGAACGCATATTGGTTCCTCTGCCTCCATACCAATAGATTTTATAGTGTAAATCCAGTGAGATCATTAACCATGCCCCACATCCACAGTTTTGGTTTTGAGACGCCCCGTCAAAAAAGTCACCTAGATAGTGAATTTCAAATGGTCTCAATTTCATAGAAAAGTCCCAAGGAGGTTTTTGGCATAACTTGAGCTTCTCCATATAGCTATAAACCATTATGTAGATATCCCAAGGTGTACATAATTTTCCTTCAAAAAATTTCCTGTTCCTGCTACACAAAATATGCTAATGTAATAAAATAGGAATAGCTCTTAGTTGTCTTCCCCTACTAAACCACCACCTAATGCAATATGTCATACATCTATACTCCAAAAATGGAAAATTAAGGTGCTGACACAGTGTTTATAAAGTCTCCAGAGCAAAAGAACAATTATAGAAAAGGTGAGTATTGTCTTCCTCGTGTTCTTCACACATCGTACATCTTCTAGGACCCTGCCAACCCTTCTTCTGTAGATTTTTCCAAGTCAGGTTTATATTTTTCCATATGAGCCACATAAGTATGACCATTTTAATCTGGACCTTAATCCTCCACATATGTTTGAACAAACTATCTGATTCCTGTTCTAGTCTTTTGTTAGTCAAAACAGTATAAACATCCTTCGTTTTAATCTAGAATTCCGATGGAGTCCCTCCCCATGTCATTTTGTCAACGGCTGCATCCTTTCTCAAGCCCAGGCTTTTAATCGATGTAATATAAAGATCCCAATCCTCCTCTCTTTTTTTCATCTAATCCCATCTCCCTATAATTCTTCCATCTCAGGATATCATTTTCCCACTCTCTTATCATCTGTCCCATATAAAAGGTTCCTCTTTGATTTATTTGGTCAATGATCTCACTTCTCAGATTATTGGATCTTTCATGACCATGAAGCTACAAACTTCCAATTAGTATCTTGTTGCCGTTTCCAAAATTCCATTCAAGATTCTCTCTAAAGATTTTCCAACACCTACTAAACCCTCTGCAGATTTCTGATCTGCATCTTACATCCTCCCAGTCTAAGATAAGAATGTCCCCAGGATCATACACTCCGATATATTTTGATCTTACGATCTACCCCGAGAGGCTAACTTTAGTTATACATCTCCACATAGATTTAAAGATAAGAGACTTCCAAAATGTATCTAGGTCCAGCAAACCCTAGCGTCCCTTCTCCTTCGGCTTCGTGATGCACTCCAGCTAGGCTAGATGAATGGATTTACACTCTTTTCCCCCGCTCCATATGAATCTATCCATAATCCTGTTTATCTATGCAAGCGTTTTTTTGGTATCATAAATATATGGGCCCAATAGACTGTGTAATGTTGAAGTACCGCCTGAGAAAGAATAAGCCTGCCGCCTCTTGATAACCATTTGGACGACCATACAAATATCTTTTTTTTGTATTTCTCTGTTAACCATTTCCAATATTCCACCGAATATCTCGTTGACTTTAATATAAAACCCAGATAAGTCACGCCATTGCTAACGCGAGCAAATTTGAAATTAAAAAGTGTTCCTAGCACATTCACGCAACATGTCAAGTATTCTTGCCAAAGAGAAATGGGAATACATTAATGTCCCTTATTCACTGGATCTTCTAGGTAATCGACAACAACAAAATTATTCGTACCTAGCAAGATGTGTTTGGGAACCTTGACTCTCATTGTCATTAATGGTGGGAGTTATCGTGTTGACTAGTGGCATCCATTAATGGCCAATAAGTCAACAATTTCCTGCTATGTTTGACATCAGAACATCTATTCACATAGCAGGATTTGTGCCAATGAGTTTTGAAGATATGAATACTATCATTTTCAGCATTTTGGAGCAAATGAAGAAGATATGCAGTTGCAGAATCAAATAGCAGTCGCGGAATCAGATGGCAGCTACAGAATCAGATAGCAACTGTGGAATGAGATGGTAGCTGCAGAATCAAATGACAGCAGCAGAATTAGCACCATTCCGCGGCAACTTTAGCTGTTTTAGTAGAAGCAATAAAAAGACATCTTTACTCTTTTCTCCATAACTTGCACAACCACTTGAAGAAGATTACAATCAAAATTTTGCAGGCACCACACATAGAGCTCATCCATTTTCAAAGGGTAAGTTAAGGTACATCATTTTCTAAATTTTTAACATAGAATTGCTTGAAAAGCTAGAATGATAATTTTTGGAAAAAACAATTCTCTTCCTTATTTCATAAAATTTCCAATACCATCAGTTGGGGGGGGGGGGAATACATTCATATTCATACTTTTTCATGTTCATATCACATTCAAAAACCCACATACTTCCAAAAGATATTAACTATTACATTATTATTATGAGCTTACAATGGCTTTTCAAAAGTACTCAAAAGATAATTGGATACAAACACAATCATGGTTGTCATACAAGAACCAAGCATGATGAAATCCCATAAAGATATACTTTGCAATAAAAATCAAATTATCATTATGCAAAGATCAAAGGTCAAAATTGAATGCAACAACAAAATATGGTTGTAACACAATAATCAACCATGTTGCAATTCAAGTAAAACACTTTGCAGAAGTATGAAGTTATCAAATGATACCACACAAAGTTAAGCCAAAGCTCAAGGATAAAAAAGAATTAATGTAATAGATTGCATGAGGACATGCAATAACTTCAATTGTGGGGTATGTTGGGCCTTGAAATTGTCATTCACTTCCATTACATTTTCACTTATATTTCCATATTACCACCTTCACTCCACCTCCATTTCATTACATTTACCTTACCATTACCACTATTGGGTTACATTTATGTTTTTCCAAACTTTATTAATTCTTAGAAATTTTAAGTGAATTTGTGGTTTAAAATTAGAAAATAATGTGCATATGCTTATACCTAACAAGTGGGATGAGATTGTTTCCATGTGTAGGTCAAAAGGAACCTTCTAAAATACCTTTATGCGGCCTCCCAAAACCAAATTCGAATTTGAGTGGAGAAGATCATGGGATCATAAGGATATGTGTCTCATTTCCTATTTGTATTGAAACTTTAAGATTACATGTGTATTATCATTTCCTATTTTGATTGCAACTCTAGATAAATAAGGAGAGATTCATGGACTCTCATTAATGAGATAACTTCTCATATTTTTGTATAAATAGGGGAAGCTTTCTCCTATTAAATGATGTGAAAAATAGGAGAAGAAGAGAAAGAATTATAGAATGTTTTGAGGTTCAGATGGAATGGGATGCAAAGTGAAGAGCTATTTATGTAATGAGATTAAGAGTGTAGATTTCCATTATGTAAGTTGTGAGTTTATCAATAAAGAAAGTTATTTTCTATTATTATGTTTCAAAATGTGAATTTTTGCGAGTTGGAATGCTATTGGACAATGGAAGGGCCCCCATCAACCATGTGAATCCCTTTATAAAATTGTAAGATTAATTAATTCGTTTTACTTGGATTCATGCAAATAGTTTAGTTTTCCATTGCAATTGTTATTTTATTTTTAAATGTAGATTTAATTCACTGTGTAATCTTATGTTTCCTAATAGGCATCTCAAGAAATTAGTGTCTTATCTATTTTCCAAAATTGGATTTCTTTGGAGCAATAAGAATTCACAGTTATCTAGTTTTCTTTACTGTTCTGTTATTTAATTTCTTAGATTATAATTATAAATTTTGTTAATGGATGTTATCAAAAACCATTTCAAGATGATGATGATCCTATATTTAATGGTTGAATGTCTAATTCATACAGTGATTGAATTTACTCTGCACATTGTTATTTTCTTTCTAGGAATTTAGAAACTAAGGCATAATTGACTTCTTACACAACATTTAAAGAAGGTAGTACTTCATATTGAAATGTTGGAGAAAGTCAAATATACATTAGTTGTTTATGCTTTCACATTTTTCTTTCAGATCCTCACTTAGTTGCATCATTAATATTCCTAAAGATCATTCCAAGGAGATTGATTTAATCATACTTCATAAATTGGATGATTGAATGTTCAATGAATGCAATTAATGAGTTACCTTCTACATGATTTATTTGATTTTCTAGATCATCAAGTACATAAAGTTTCTTAATACATCATTTCAAGAAGGTCATACTTCATAATTGAATGTTGGAGTAACTAGAAGTACATTAGTTGATTTCATTTTCTATCTTTACTTTCAAGCACCAAAATTTCATTCTTAGCTCTAAGGATTAAATCCATGGAATAGAACTAATGATAAGATAAAATAGATGCTCTGTTTTCCAAATTAGGTCTTAACTAGCCAATAGATTTTGGTTTATTTTTATGAAAATTGGCTTAACTTAGGAACATTTCTTTTTATTCCTTCTTAAAATTCGTTAGATAGATTTAAATATTTTCATAATTTTAGATTAAACATTCTTAGACATCAAAGAAACCCCCCCCCCAAAAAAAAATATATATAAAATATAAAACAACGAAGTAAGAGAAATGTTAACTAAGAACATACAGTGCACCACACTTCATCAGTTTACGAACCTCGGTTGATAATTTATGTAAGAAATTTAAGATATTAAATTGACTTAACAAGAAGTAAGATTCCTTTTAAATGTTTTCCTTGTGGAAGAGTTGGTCATTATGATACTAAATGTCCCCATAAAGATAACCATGAAAAGGGAAAGGAAGTGGCAAAAGGAAATAAGAAATGGTTTATCAATAGAAAAATATATTATACTCATGAAGATAGTGATGGTCTATCAAATAGTGAATAAGGAGAATCTAATCAAGATATTAGACTGCTAATGGCTTTTGAAAAAGACTCCGGTGAGGCTTAAGATAATTTTATGGATGCATTATAAGAAAATGATTTTATTGAAGAAATAAATCATCTCAAAATATGTTTGGAAAAAAAAAATTCGATAGATACTCTAAAAAATCATATTATAGAAAAGGAGAAGCACAATGAGAAATTAGAATGTGAAATAGTAAGTCTACGAAAGGAAATTGAGAAAGTGAAAACTTTAAATATTAGATTTGCTAAAGGATCTGAACCTTAGATGAAATTATCAAGGTACAACGCTCTCCTCTTGTAAAGACAGGTCTTGGATATATCGAAGAATCCTCTCAGTCTTCAGTACCAAGCTATCTAAATGCAGCTAATGCCAGCGAGCAACATTTTGTCACTCAGCAAAAGAACAAAGAGACCACCCAGGTAAAGCATGACCCCTTCAATTCAAGGAAGAACAATAAAAGAAATATGAATCAACACGTAAACATAAATAGAAGGTTTCATGATCGAAAAAAATTCTTCTTTAATGGAAAATGCTTCTCATGTCATAATTTTGGTCATAAAGTTGTACAATGTGTTTCATACAAAATCATCGTGACCAGAGAAGCTAGAAAGCAAAGAAATGAGACTGGAGTAAATGCTTAAAACAATTTTATCATCTTCAAGGTGAAATTGAATGTTCTTATTGCAATAACTTTGGACATGAATAATCTGAATGTAGGAGTAAACTTCAGCCAAAAGAACATATACCCACAAACTCCAAGGTATGGAGAAAGAAGGACTAACAGGTTGAAAGTTGTGGCATAGTGTTATTTGCAGAAGGAGAATAAAATCAATGGTAAATTGATAGAGGATGCTCAAAACACATGACAGGTGATAAAAATAAACTTCTTTCATGTAATGCATTAGAGAAAGAAAATAATGTTACTTTTGGAAATGACTCTCCTGTTTTCATTAAAGGAAAATTTTCTGTTTTTGTAAAAGAAAAGGTGAAAGCTAACAATGTTATGTATATGGATGGATTAAAGCATAACTTTTTGAGTGTAAGTCAAATGTGTGATCAAGGAAATGAAGTTTTCTTTAGTTTAAAAGAATGTGTAGTACGTGAACTTGACACATGAAAAAAAATGATAAAAGGAACTAGAACACCAAGAAATTTGTATTGATTGAAAGGTGGCCAAGAGAAATTCTACTTAGGTAAATCTATAGAAAATTGGTTATGGCACATAATATTGGGACATTTGAGCTTCTCTCAAATAATTAAATATAGTTGACTCAAAGCTGTTTGTGATCTTCCCAGCATCACTTTACCTGAAAGTACCATATGCAAATCATCCCAATTTGGTAAGCAAACCAGGGTGCAATTCAATGCTAAAGAAGGATGAGAAAGTAAGCCTCTTGAACTTATACATAATGATCTATGTGTTTCTGTAAGGAAAAGGTCACTGTGTGGAGAAAAATACTATATTTCATTTATTGATGACTTCTCTAGAATGTGTTGGATTGGTTTACTAAAACATAAAGATGAAGCATTTGAAAAATTTAAGATCTTCAAAGCTTTGGTTGAAAATGAATTAGATCTAAAAATCAAATGTCTTAGATCTGACTAAGGAGGAGAATATATATCAGATGAATTCTTTGATTTCTGTGAATATCATGGCATAAAAAGACAATTTTCTGTAGCTGGAACCCCACAACAAAATGGCGTGGTAGAAAGAATGAATAGAACAGTTCAAAAAATGGCTCGTGCCATGCTTGATGAATCTGGAACTCCCGATACCTTTTGGGGAGAAGCATCACATACTGCAGTTAATATTCTTAACAAGGCTATTGTTCATGTGAACAGTGATAAAACTCCTTATGATCTCTGGTATGGTAATCTTCCCACTACTAAGCATTTTAGATTTTTTGGAAGCAAATGTTTTATCAAGAATAATGCTGAAAAAAATTGGTAAGTTTGAGCCTAGAGTAGATGAAGGAATATTTCTTGGATACTCTTCTAGAAGTAAAGAATATAAATGTTATAGTAAAAGTCTTCAGAAGATTGTTGAATGTATTGATGTTGTAATTGATAAGTATCTCACAGCTCCTAAAAGGGAAATAACAACAACAAATGAAGATGATGATGATGTATATTTTCCCTCATCAAATGGCAACAATATAGAAGGAGAACATAATGAAGCACCAGAAGAAGATATATCTGAAAAAGCTCCATCCAGGTGTGTTCAAAAGAGTCATCCAGAATCCCAAATTCTGGGAGAAAAGGGATCAGGTGTCCAAACAAGAAGAAATCTTGTAGGATCCACTAGCTATCTCGCATTCTTATCCACTATTGAACCACATAATTTAAATCAAGCTAATAAAGATGAATGTTGGATTCAAGCCATGAATGAAGAACTTGATCATATTGAAAAGAATCATACTTGGGAATTCGTTCCAAGACCTCATGACAAAATTTTTTATTGGAACAAAATGGATATTCAAAAACAAGTTAAATGAAAATGGAGGTGTTATTAGAAATAAAGCTAGAATTGTTTGTAAAGGGTATGCTCAACAAGAAGGTATAGACTTTGAAGAAACATTTTCTCCTATAGCCAAACCTGAATCCATAAGAATGTTTCTTTCCTTTTCAAGTTTTCAACAATTCAAAGTTTATCATATGGATGTAAAATCTGCTTTCCTCAATGGCAATCTAGAAGAAGAAGTTTATATAGAACAACTAGAAGGATTCATTCTAGGAAATGATGAAAAAATTATTTGTAAACTTAAAAAGGCTTTATATGGTCTCAAATAGGCTCCTCGAGCATGGTACTATCATCTTCACAAATATATTCAACAACAAGGTTTCACAAAGGGATCTGCTGACAATAACTTATACACAAAAATTGAAAATGATAAGCTATTGATTATTGTTGTGTATGTTGATAACATAATTTTTGGAAGTAATGAAGAGTCCATGAGTCAAAAATTTGCTTATTTTATGTAGCAAGAATTTGAAATGTCATTACTTGGGGAACTAACATATTTTCTTGGGTTACAAGGGAAACACGCAACAGACGACATATTTCTATCACAAGAAAAATATCTTAAGAAAATTCTGAAGAAGTATGGTAACTCGATGTAACCTAAGTTCTCATGATGATTCTCCCATGGTGAATCAACCAGATTATAGATCCATGATTGGAAGTCTGCTTTATCTAACCAGAACAAGACCAGACATTATGCATGTAGCTGGGATTGTTGGAAGATTCCAATCTAATCCAAAAGAGTCTCACCTTCAGATTGTAAAAATAATATTCAAATATCTACAAGGGACTCAAGACTTTGGTCTATGGTATTCAAAGAATGTTGATCTCACTCTTCATGCTTACACAGATGTGGATTGGGCTGGAAATGTTGATGATAAAAAAAGCACTAATGTTGGTGCATTCCATATGGGGCCTCGATTACTCTCTTTGTTTAGCAAGAAAAAAAGTTCTATTGCCTTATCTACAAAAAAAGTAGAATATGTGGCTGCCGCATCATGTTGCACAAAAATTCTTTAGATGATGCAGAAATTACAAGATATTCAGATAAAATTTTCACCTTCCATCTCCATTCTATGTGATAAGACAAGTGCCATTAGTATCTCGAAAAATCTTGTTATGCATTCCAAGACCAAGCACATTCCTATCAAGTATCACTTCCTACGTGAACAAGTGCTTGAAAAAAAGGTTAAATTGCAGTATGTTCCCTCCAAAGAACAAGTTGCAAATATATTTACTAAAACTCTTCCCAAGGAAGCATTCAAATATCTCAAACAGAAGCTGGGATTTGTCTCTGCCTCTCTTATCAAATCTACTTAATTTCAGAATATTAAATTCGGTACGTTGGTTTCATAAATAAGAATCATGTATATGCGCGAGTTTCTGTGCATAAGACCGCGTATGGTTTTTGCTGACAGAATTCTTTGGGTCAGATTTCAGAACAATCTATGGTGCTATTGGGTAATCTCTGTTGTTGTTCCAATATTCATCTTACTGTACCTTTCTTTGATGTTTATCTCCTTGATGAAGATGATTTGATGAATTGGTTTTTTAGGATGCACAAGTTTAGGGGGAGCACCTGCCTTGTTAAAAAGGATGCATTGCTGGCATTCTGATCGGTTGTTTCGTTATGATCTCTCGTTTTAGATTATTTGGTATTAGCTATACAAATTCATATCTATTATTTTATGAAAAGGTCATGTTCATACCTATGATGTAAATTTGTTATATTCATTCATGTAAGGAATAGTTCAAATTTGTAAACCCAGTTGGTTGGGTAGTTGAGTCAAATATGAAATTCCACTTGGTTGGATCATTGATGTAAGTATGAGTCCCTGGTGATAGGAATGGTCATACTCAGTTCATTTATAGAGTCATGTACTTCATTGAAAAATATGTCTGAAGATTTAGCATGCACTCAGGGGGAGCATGGTCAATACAGTGCACATCAGATCTGTAGAACTCTTCTTTCTACAAGGAAAGAGAAACATTGGTTTGGTATTGATCCTTCCTCTGCCCTTGATGTCAAAGGTGGAGAGTAACTTGGTGTTTGAATAATAATGTTTATGATTGATGTATCTATCAGGTATCTATATGTTGTGGTGATCAAACACCATCATGGTTGCCATCAAGTCCAAAGGGGGAAATTTTTGGCAATATGATGAAATATGTTGTACTTGATGGCAACCTACTTGATGAAATTGTCCTTGATGAGTTTCCTTTTGGCAAGCAACCTATGCGTTAAAGATTTAAAAATGATGTATCTACAGGTCAGTTCAGAAGTGACAGAGAAAGGAAATCTAGTTAGGATCAGAGAAATGATAAATATAATATGTCACAATGTATACACAGGTTTGATGAAGGCAACCCATGTACATTCGCTACTTGGTATACATGAAACCCGCGTATACATATAGAATTAGTATATTCACAGTTTTTATGAAGAGAAGTCGTGTATACATGTGGGTACAAATACGAAAATTCGTGTATGCATTTTGTGCTCTAAAATTATGATACCAAGGGGAATTACCATGGTATTAACCCATAGTATTGAGCATTGTGTCGTCTATTTGATTTCATCCAAGAATACCATCGACAGTTTGTGTGGTTTTGGATCATGGTATTGGTAAAGGCTAAATCTATCTAAGGTGAAGAAGATCATAGTGAAAGGGTGTGCAAGCGTAAGGGTTGTTACTGAATAATTCTCTCTGAAGTATATATGCATGGGATGAACTCTATTTTATTGGTAGATATGAATCTATGATACACCCTTGGATGCAATGATGGATCAGGATATGTAGACCTCAAATGACTGTGTAATTTCATGATCTAATTATGAGATCTTTGGATCCATGACCTGGCACATTTTTGCTAAAGCGAAGTAAAGGAATTTGGGTAAGTTTATAGATCTGCATCTTTTTGTAGTAATAACATTTACATATGAATATGCTAGTTCATCACAGTGAAAGCACGTATACACGCAACTTTGCCTCAGCCAAAGCACATATGGAACTCAGGGTTTTCTGAAGCTTGTTGGAGAGGTTATATGTTTATTGTTGTTGTATTTCTGCTGTCTGACAATGAAGTCTTCATGTAGATTTGGGTTGTTTGAATATTGTATATGCTCCTAAGTTGAATATGTAAAAATTTGATCAATGAGTGAGTAAATATGATTAATGATGACTTACTAAATAAGGGTTTTGCATTACTAAAAAGTTATCTGCCTGAAAGTCTTAGATCAGGTTATGAGACTGGTCATATTTTGTAAATTCAGTATCCTCAGATCTATACGCACATTAGTGTGAAGGAAAGTGTGTATACACGCGAAATCAGTAAAGTGAAGTAGCATATGTATTTTAAGATAATGAGTGATCAGGGTTGAGGTTGATTTTGCATACTGATTATGAAATATGGGTTTATTACTGTGTTCTGGTTACAATGATCTCACTGTTCTGATTGAAGTTTTGGTTAAGTTTATTGGTGTTGATATTTATGAAGTGTTGTGTTGAAGCTGTGGGATATAGTGTGAAAATTGATTAAACATAGTCTGTAGTTGTTTTGAGGGTTGAAGCCTTCAGTGTGGAAGTAGAAGCTTCCTGCTAGTAGAAGTTGGTGTTCTGATTTTGGGGTTGAAGCTCCCTTCTAGTAGTGGCTGGTAATCGAGATCAGGGGTTGGAGCTCCCTTTCAGTAGCAGCTCGAGAACGAGAGAAGGTTGCAGCCTTCTACAGATAGATTCCTGCATACTGATATGAGTTTGCATTAGTACAATATTGTAAGAAAGTTTCAACATAATAAATATTGAAGACAGAGATGACAACAATAGTGGTATTCTCCTGAATTGGGTTTCCACTTTAAAATATTGGATTTCATGTGTATTGCTTATGTGTGATGATTTATTCTATTCTTACTGCACATGTAACTACTTACTAAACATCTGATGAATGAATGATGCACTAATTTAAGTAAAGAATTATCTTCATAATAACGTCTCCACTCATACACAATTTTACTTAAAGATATCCACGTGTATACACTAGTTGGGTTCATTGAAGTCGCATATAGGAATCATTAAGGAAAATGTAAAATTTTTAAGTAAGTTATAAATACTAATTCAGCCCCCCTCTCAGTATTTTTTCGCGACAAATGCATGCATTTTTTTTTTAATTTTCTTATGACAAGACTTTAATGACATGGCATAGGAACACTTTGAACCTTTAGAATTATAGACAATACATGAAATTTTATCAATTTTCATGAATTTATTTGACAAACACACTAGATATAATGAAAAATGACCTCCTTGACGAACCTGATTGTTATTAATGATAACACAATCAAAGGAAAGTATTTACACAAACCTATTTATGAGAAGGAATTGTTGGAAATACTACATGCACTAAAGCAATGGAGACCTTACATAATGGGAAGACACTTCAAGGTAAAAATGGATCATGATAGTCTTAAATAATTTTTGGAAAAAATATTATCTTCAAAAGACCAACATAAATGGGTCACAAAGATTTTTGGTTATGACTTTGAAATCATCTACAAAAAATGGAAGCAAAAGGTTGTTGCAGATGAACTCTCAAGAAAGGATGAGGATGTGGAAGAATTTATTTGTTCCATTTCTATTTTCCAACTAGATTGGATAATCAAAGCAAGGGATAAATGGAAGAATGACGAAGAAGTGTGGACACTCATTCAGAAGTTGCACCAAGATCCCAGTACATAGGATACATTGAGCTGGAAAAATGATTCATTATGGTACAAATATCACTTATATCATTGTAAGAATTTACAACTCAAGCAAAATATTATTTTGGAATTGCACACATCTCCCTTAGGAGGGAACTCAAAATTTTTAAAAACTTACCACAAGGTTAAGAAGGAATTTTTTTGGGATGGCCTTAAATCTAATATTCAAAAGTTTGTGGCGGAATTTTTAGTTTTCCAACAAAATAAATTTGAGACAATTTAGTGTAAAAATTAGCTGAATAAATCACTTATTCAGCTAATTTTTACATGGTATCAGAGCGAGATTAATTGTCAAAGTCTATTACGGTGATTGCAAACTTATTTCCTCGGACAGAGTCTGCATGCGGGCCAGGTAGCCTCCGGAATATTCATCCTTCTTTGTAAGGTGAAAGATCTGGTGAATGCCCTTTGCAGTCAATCTCCGATTTGGAAATAATTTGTTTTCAAGTATAGATCGGAAGCGATAGAGCTTTGAGTTTGGAATTCGAATTTTGCAGAAGGTTGTTCTTCTTGGTGCCGGTATTGAAAGATGTCTTCTTTCAATGGTTTGCGACTCGAATATGCTCTTGAAGGCAGTTCGAACTATGTTGCATGGAAGGATCGAATGGAAGCAGTGTTAGAAGATAATGGTCCGAAGGAGTTCGTGGATGCGGATGTCCCAAAGCCCACTGATGCAGCTTTGGTCGATGCATGGCAAAAGAAGATCGCGAAATGTCGAAGGATCCTGTTGGAGGGCGTCAAGGATCATATTGTATCCAGCCTACATGGAAAGGCTACTCCATATTTAATGTGGAAAGCTTTGACGGATCTATTCCAGAGTAAGAGTGACCAAAGGAAGCTGGCGCTCAAAGACAAGCTCAGGAACATCAAGATGGAGAAGGGCGACAGTATCGCTAAATACCTCACGAAGTTCACTAAATGCAGAGATGAACTGGGAAGTGTGGGAGTTATTGTCGATGAAGAGGACATGGTCGACCTGGCTCTCCTTGGTCTTCCGAAGGCTTGGCACTCATATCAAGATAGTGTCAATGGTCGGGAGAAGCTGCCGGGATGGGAGCGCCTTTGGGCGAATCTCATGCAGGAGGAGATAAGGAGGACTACTCGAGATGGATCTTCATCAAAGGGAGCTGATGAAGAAAACTGCGCTTTGGTGTCCAAAGCAAAGAAGGGGAAGGGTAAGAAAACCTCTCATTCTCGTGCTAAGGGCAAGAAGCAGGATATGGCGAAAGTGAAGTGTTTTCACTGCCATGATCACGGACATTATGCTACAAATTGTCCAAAGAAGAAGAAGAACAAGCAAGCGGGAAGATCTGCAGATGGAGAAGCTTTGGCTTCGCAGTTCGAGCTTGAATTTTCACTGATCGCATGCTTGGTTTCAAGTGTGATGGGATCGGTGTGGTTCTTGGACAGCGGTGCGTCATTTCATATGACGGGAGATCGGGAGTTGTTCTCAGATCTAGAGGACAAGGATTTGGGTATGCACATTGAGATGGGCGATGACGGTAGATACAGTGCGACTGGTATCGGTACCGTATCCTTTCAGAGGGAGTCTGGTAAACCCTTTGTCTTAAAGGATGTCATGCATGTACCTGGATTGAAGAAGAACCTGATTTCAGCAGCGATGTTGGAGGATAAGGGTTATGATGTGGTCTTCAGCGAAGGAAAAGCCTTCCTGCGCAGTAAGACTACTGGAGAGACCCGGAAGATAGGGGTTCGAACTCAGAACCTTTATCAGTTGCAGGTAGATGACTGCGCAGCTATGGCATGCAAGGCCGGAGATGTGGTGAGCCGGGATGATGAGGGCGAACTATGGCACAGGAGATTGGGCCATCTTCACCATGGAGCTTTGAAGATTCTGCAGCAGATTTCTACCGGACTTCCTAAGGGCACCCTTGCGCAGTCAGATCAGTGCAAGGGGTGTACTTTAGGGAAGTATGTGAAAGCCACCTTTCACGAGAAGGATAGTCATTCCGATCTCAGAGAGTTCACGCCCTCGTGTGTGGTCCTTTTCTCGCTGCTTCGACAAAGAAACACGTATTATGTGATTTTTTGTTTCGATGATTTCTCCTCGATAAGTGCTTTCGGATCTTCTTCATGTGTATGAAGAGCCGATACATTCGCTGGTTCGTGAGTTTAAAGCACCGAGTCGAGAAGGAGCTCAGAAGAAGGTGATCGTCTAAGGAGGATAATCTGCAGAATTCATCTCGGCTGAATTCAAGGAGTTCTGCAGCGCAGAAGGGATTCGCAGAGAGCTCATCGCACCCCATAACCCACAGCAGAACGGGGTGGCTGAGCGGAAGAACAGAACGATCGTGGGTGCTGCACGGGCGATGTTGCATGATCAGGGCCTACCCCTTCACTTGTGGGCAGAGGCATGCAATATAGCAGTGTATGTGCAGAACCGTTGTCCTCACAAGGTTCTTGGCATGAGTACACCAGAGGAGGCTTATTCTGGCAAGAGGCCTGATATTTCCCATTTGCGGATTTTCGGATCTCCTGTCTACATGCATGTGACGAAGGATGCAAGAAGGAAGCCGGATCCAACTGCTGAAGTTGGAATATTTGTGGGGTACACTGATACACCTCACAACTATCGGGTGTATGTGCCAGACAGTCGCAAGACTGTTGTGCGACGGGATATAAAATTTCAGGAGGAGAAAGCCATGCACTGTTCGCTTGAGAGGGAGCTACACTTGCATGCAGATGAGGAGCTGTTAGTTCCTAAGGAGGAGCTTCCGGATGTGGATCAGCCACAAGAGGAGGTTCAGGAGGTGGAAGAAACCACCCAGTCAGCGCCAACCATCAGAGGGCGCATGCGCACTACAGAAGCTGAGCGACTGGCTCGGGATGCAGAGAAGGTTGTAGGACCACCTACAGCACAGCGCAGACAGAGACAGCCACCGGATCGGTACACTGGATACATGGCTCTTGTGAGTCAATGTGTTGTGACAGAGCCATCCTCTTTTGAGGAAGCTGTGGAGGAACTCGCATGGGTTGATGCCATGATCGAAGAATATGATTCGATCATCAGGAACAGTGCATGGGAGATTGTCCCAAGACCGGTTGGGAAATCAGTTGTAGGTTTGCGATGGATCTACAAAGTGAAGCAGGCGGCTGACGGGAGTGTGGAGAAGTACAAGGCGAGATTTGTCGCCCGTGGCTTCTCACAGATCGAGGGGATTGACTATGAGGAGACTTTTGCACCTGTCGCAAGGTACTCTTCCATACGAACGATCCTTTCTCTCTCAGCGCAGATGGGGTGGCACATTCATCAGATGGATGTGAAGACTGCGTTCCTCAATGGATTTATTGAGGAAGAGGTGTACATAGAGCAGCCTGAAGGTTTTGAGATCTTCAGCAGTGAGTCGCATGTGTGCCGACTCAAGAGAGCACTGTATGGGCTGAAGCAAGCACCTCGTGCTTGGTACACTCGGATAGACAGCTACTTCACCGGGCTTGGATTCTCCAAGAGGGAGGCGGATCCAAACCTGTACCAGATTGTGGTGGAGGGGAAGCTGTTGATCATCGTACTGTATGTAGATGATCTGATTTTGACTGGCGACGAGCAGTTGATACTTTCATGCAAGGAGGATCTTGCACGAGAGTTTGAGATGAAGGACCCGGGCATCCTTCATTATTTCCTGGGATTGGAGATTTGGCAGCGCAGTGGAGGACTGTTTGTTTCTCAGGGCAAGTATGCCCGGGAGATTCTAGAGAGGTTCAACATGCAGGGCTGCAAGCCTGTTGATACCCCTCTTCCTGGAGGATGGAGGAAGGGAGATGCTACTTCGGAGGAGGTAGTGGATGCCACTGTCTATCGATAGTTGGTGGGGTCGTTGATGTATCTGGTCAATACTCGACCCGATATATGCTATGCAGTTAACCAGCTTTCGCAAGCTATGGTTAAGCCTACCAAGCTCTTTTTGGAAGGCGGGCAAGCATGTATTGCGCTATATCAGAGGCACATCGGGATATGGTCTATGGTACAGACAGGAGGATGGAGGAAACTTTTCTCTGGGTTTCATTGTATGCAAACATTGGGCAGGGAGCCCAACAGATCTTAAGAGCACTTCAGAGTTTTCAAAGATTGGTCGACAGCTAGCTTCCGGACAGCAGGAAGCAGAGATCCGTGGCACTCAGTTCAGCAGAGGCCGAGTACATGGCAGCAAGTTTGGCCGCATGCGAGGCTATTTGGATGAGGAAGATCCTCGCAGGTTTGTTCAGGTTGCATTTGGAGCCTACAGTGATCTACTGTGATAACCAGAGCTGCATCAAGCTCTCGGCTAATCCAGTATTTCATGATAGGTCCAAACATATCAACATCAGGTACCATCATATCAAAGATTGTGTTCAGCGGAGAATCATGATGCTTTCATATGTTCCCACGGAGGATCAGGATGCCGACATCCTGACGAAGGCGCTCACCAGGAGCAAGTTCGAATTCCACAGAGGCAGGATAGGGGTTGCAGATAATCCATATCTTCCCGAGAGGGAGTGTTGAGAATGCAGCAAGATGATGGAGCTTAGTGAAATGAAGTCGCCTTCACTAAGTGGGCCCGCAGGCAAATTCTGGCGCAAAGTCTATTTTTTAGACTATGTCTATTTTTAGACATACGGAGCATAATTTGGGAATTCTACTTGGAGATTCTTGGAGTATGCGACATGTCGGTAAAAATAGATGAGACCCTAATTTTTAGGACCCAGGCTATTTTTAGACTGATCTCCTAAAATATGGAAGTCAAATATTATTTACCCTTAATAATATTTTGACTATAAACAGCAGTTTACTCTCTTGGCGCACTTCAGTTTGAGTCATGGAGGTGACTCATGCAACTGACACAAGGAATCACGTGGTTCCTAGGGCTTGATGGCATCTTGCATGGTTGGCTTCAGTTAGACTTCAGTGGCAGGAGTTTTGGAGGAGTTAACGGGACAGATAGTGGAGTTGTGTTCTGTTTGTTTTAGTTGAACTAGTTGGGATTAGTTAACTAACTAATCAACTAGATATGAGGGGAGTAAATTAAATAATATTTAATTTACTAAATATTAACTCATTAATCAACTCAAGAACACTTCAGTTCACTACAGTGCATGATCAGTTCAGTGGAGACCAGTGGAAGAGGTAGATGAAAGGGTGAGTAAAGCTATCAGTTGGAGGATTTGTTTTGCATGGGATTTGCATTACACTTGGAGTAATTGTCCATGACAATTGCGTAGTCAAGCCAAGGGGATTCGAACCTTGAACCTCTTCATATACAGGCCATGATTGCGCAATAGAGGCAAGGCAGTCAGCAGTGAGTTTTGAACCCGAGACTTGTTCAAAACTGAGTTAGATTGTGTGTGACTTCATGAGAAAGTACTGAGTACTTGTGAGGAGTATTGTACTTTGTTGGTTACATGATTTCTCCATTATAATATACACAATAGCTGCGGGGTTTTCAGCAATAGGCTTTCCCCATACATACTGAGTTAATGTGTGATTGATTTGATGTGAGATTGCTTCTGTTATTTCCGCATGTGACAATTAATTGTAGAAGAGATTATGTGTTATGCATGCAATTCGAAATTGATGTGTAATCGGGTTAATCTCCATTGAATAAGTGATTTATTCAGCTAATTTCTACATTTAGAACCCGGGTCTTTTACAAACTTTATCCATTCCAAGTCAACATTGGGAGGAGGTTTCAATGGATTTTATGACAAGATTACCCAAGTCCGAAGGAAAGAGTATCATCATGATGGTAGTTGATAGAATTACCAATTATGAACACTTTTCATAATTATATAATTCATTTAAATCTAGTACAATTGCTATTGCATTTATGGAAACAATTCAAAAGATACATGGAAACCCAAATATTATTGTAAGTGACAAAGATGCCATTTTCACTGGACATTTTTGGATGAAATTATTTTCTTGTCTCAGTACTCAATTATCTCATAACTCATATTATCATCCTCAATCTGATGGGAAAATGGATGTAGTGAACAAATGTTTGGAATGATACCTTCATTATTTTTTATCTAATAAACAAACACAATGGGTCAAGTGGTTATATCTGGCTTAATGGTGGTATAACACTTCCTTCCATACTACAGCAAAAATGGCCCTATTCATGTCACTTTATGGATATTATCCGCCGTCCATCACATAATATTTAAGATAAAATTCTAAGGTTCAAGCAGTGGAATATCACATCGAGAATCAACAACAAGTTCTCCAACTCTTAAAGGATAACCTCACTTTGGTGTTGTCATAAAATTTAAGGAGTATGGAAAGGGGAAGTGGTTTATACGGTGGGACTTTATAATATAAAACTGCTTATTATAAAGTCCTAAGGCATGGAGGGGAAGTGGTTACAAACCAATCACATATTTATTTAAATGACTTATAATGCGATTTTATAATCGGAAAGGGGGAAACGGGGTTTTTAAATGGATATAAAACTTTAATAATATAAATTTTAAAGGGAAATAGGGGGTATATGAGGGTATAAGGGCTTTTACTTCACTTAAGCATAAATTTCAATCCAGAAGTCAGTTTTGAGAGTGTAGTATACCGTTGGAAAGCTCGTTCCGGGCTTTTTCTGATGGATCTGCTTGGAGTATGATTTGGCACTGAACATGCTGTGGAAAAATTCTTGGAAGGAAGGGACATCACTTTGTGGAGATGACAACTTCTAAATTGTGACTTATTACATATGATGATATAGAATTACATAATGAATACTAATAAAGGCGAAATATCATGTTTTCACCTCAAAACATAGTTTTGAGGTGAAAATTACGTCAAGCTGAATAAAATATCTTTCTGATTCTTCCTGATGCTCTGACTTTGAGCTTATTGGCTTCCTCATGACCTTGCTGATATTATTGACGTTTGACTCATTAATTTGACCATGGTGAGACCCTAGAAACTAATGAGACCCATCCTATGAACTACTGATATGATTTTGAGAATGAAAGTAACTAATGACTAAAGACCATAGAAAGGAAAATCAACAAGTACCTCATGAGGGAAAACTGATAAAAATACTACCATCAATGAATCCATGACCTATCGGAATGGTGAAATTTATTTGGTATGAGACACCTAATATGCAAATGCAAAAGAGTAGTTTTGATCACTGATGGTAGTGTGACTAGACTGACACTAAAATTGGCTCCAATGGGGATGGTAGCTCCTTGGAGGTGCCAAGAACACCGTAGACCAAGTAGCCTTATCCATTGGGCATGGAGTCAAAAGCTAGAAACCAAACTGAATACTGAAAGAAATTTGACCCAACAAAGTGACTCAAAGCTAACCTAAAAAAAACTTGACATTTGAAGCTTTGGTGGTAGTATATGACCAAGACTTGAGGTTTCAAATCTTGATGATAACCACCTGTGTTTCTGGAAGGCCAATGTACCATCATGCTATATCAAAATGCCAATGTAACCAATCAAGCAGATGCCTCCTTGATTGATTCTTGTGATCAGATGCTTTGGACAACAATAGATACTTGAAATTGGGCATCCAAAAGCATAGTTGACCATGATCTCCTTCATCACTGAATACTGCAATAATCACCTTCACTGCTGACAGCAATAAATTTGCCACTGGATCCTGAAAAACATGAAGATTTACCTCCTGCTGAAGAAACAAGGTGTATTTTTCTCTTGATTCTGATCTTCCTTCACAATGTACCTCAGTAAGAGTGTGTTCCTGGTCTTTAAAAAATTCTGAACAAGTAGATGAGAAAGTTTCCTCTTGAAAAAACATTTCAAAACATGAGACATAGGAAGAAGAGTCTGAAAGGCAGTCCTGAACGCTCTGATCTTCTATAATATGAATATATTGTTGGTCATCTTCATATGATATGACAACCAGATTGTCATGTTTCTCATCATATTCATCAGTCATAAGAGAAGAAACTTCAGATGGTTCTTGAGATCCAACACTATCATTTCTATCATCTACCATAAATTCATCCAAAGAAACTCTTTCACTTACTTGAACAAATATCTCGTCTTGTTTTTCATTAAGGGAATGTATTACCTCCTTGTGAAGATCTAGTTCTGATGGAATGAGAAAACTCAGGTCTATAACTCTGTTTTCTTTATTTGAGGCGGCCTCAACGATACAAATCTCTTTTATGGGACCTGGAACAACGTATTCTTCCTCATCACATTTTAACTCTAGATCTGGCTTAACTTTATCGCTATGTGATATTGGAACATCCTTTAGCGACATCTTATCCTTTATTTCAATCAGATTCGAAATAAAGCCACTTCTTTCATCATTTTTCAGCTGTACAAAGATCTTCAACTTGCTGATCTTGATAAGAATCCTTTAAGATTTCTGTGTGCTGCTGAAATGGATTTTCATACAAAGCTTCCATGATTTCTTTGTCCATGAATTCATCGTCTCCATAAAAATTCTCAAGATTTTCATTGAAACTATTAACATGTTTGCAAAAATTCTGCACTAATATTAAGGATGGACAAGAATCTTTATATCTCTCGAATAATATAGTATGAAAATATTTTAAAAAATAAATACAAGCAGGTGGCAAACTTTCATACCAAGATCGAGCTTCATCTTCTAGAGTAGCCATGAACATCTTCATCAAGCAATCTTCAGGAAAATCAATTTTTAACTTATGCACATGGATGTGGAATTTCACCAGATGAAGAGAAGCATCATTACTTTCCACATTTCTGAACATAGGCAAATTCTGAAGCCAATCCACCTTGGGAATTTTATTTGAGAAACCTGGAATATGATCTCGGCTCATAGGAGCATATCTTCTTGCAATACGTTCCATCTTAAAACAAAGATCTTAAAGCTACTGATCTTCCTACAGTGGAGTCACCATGAAGGATTTGATTTTCTAGATATTTCAGTGAATGGAGTCGCCAGGTGAATGTTTTCAGCCTTTATATGCATCTGATTGTTGTTCACCATCAACCTTCAGATATAATACTCTGTAATTCTTTACCGGGGAAATATTACTGGGGAATACAAAGATCATATCTAAATCCCCAGTGGATTTGCCAGATATGTTAGCACCTGAATTGGACCCCAAGCTGCAAAAGGTAAATCAGGGTAACAACTAAACCATGCTCAGCCTTGTAGCTAGCCCTAGAAGGACAAGAGAGGGCTATCTCCGTAAAAGAATATTCAAAGGAATACAATAAATGGACTGATATTAGGCTAGATAAAATTATTGGGAAAATGTTTAATAAAATGAATGAATGAATAAATTAATGAATTTCAGGGATGTGTGGGATATAAAGGGACGGTTGAAAACAGGAATTAAATCAGGACACAGGGTATTTCATGGGGCAAGATAGGTAGGAAAATTAGCAATTAAAATTTAATGAGGATGGAACGGAAAGACTGGTGCGGAGCTGAAAAGGGCACAATAAATAGATCATTTTCAAACAGAAGAAAAAACACAGAGTATGAATGATTTCCCAAGGTAGAGCATATAGAGATGGATTCTACCTTTCTATCTTGAAAGCATTAAAAAGGAAATGTTTATGGATATGGATGAATGGAACACATAAAAATTCACATATGAAACAAAGGAGAAAAACAAATGCTAACTCTCATACCACATGGATCCCACAAATCAGAGCTACATCTCTTATTAATTCCTGTCAAACTGTACAATGTAGCACAGAGATGTTCTTCCACACTATTCCCCTACTTTCAGACTCAGACTGCTTTACAAATGATTTACAATTACAATAAATAGGCTGAAATGTGAGAACATAGATCCACAGAAAAGAGAGTTGTTCTAACAGCTGAAGGACTGAAATACAATCATAGAAAGAAATACAATAATCTGCCCCTAAAAATAAGGGACAACATTACATTTGACCACTTTGGAGATTTGCTATTTGGGCTGTACGAATGAAAATAGGTAAACCGATGAACAGATCTCCCTATTTTTCTGCTTGCTATAACAATCTCTGCTTATTTTAGTTCTCAGCCCTTTAACTGTCACTTGCTTTCCTTTATTATTTTTGAATAAAACTGACTTTTTTAATAAACATGCCTTTCAGAATGAAACTTTGGCTTTAGTGAAGGGAAAATAATGAATAGGAAGGAAGGGAGAGGAGGCGGGACCCGCATATAAATCGCAATCGGAATCGGGTGGGAGCAGAGAGACATAATATAGAAAATAATGGTGAAATCACAATCGGAATCGGAGCAGAGGTGTATGCGACATATAATATATAACGTAATTGCAGTCGGGGTCGGGGTTGGATATATATGAATCAAACCAAAAAATTCTGATGCGATGAAAGGGAGGAGGGCCTTTATATTTATGAACGGGAGGAAGATTTAAGTGGTGGGGCCGACCAATCGCAATCGGAAGTCGGAGGGTGTCGGCTATACAATCACATCGGAGCATAAGGGATTTGCGATGTGATCGGAGGAGGGGCTGCGATTTATTGTGGGTCATCTGATCGGTGGGGTAATCAACGGTCGGATGGGAATCGGGAGTCGCAATCGGAGGATCGGGGAAGGGACTTGCGATTGATCGCAATCAGAGTTTTGTGTGATTGGGAGATCGAAAGGAGGAGGTGCGATCGGGTGATTGGAGGAGGACTGCGATCGGGAGATCGGAAGGAGGAGGTGTGATCGGGAGATCGGAAGGAGGAGGTGCGATCAATCGCATCGAAGTTTCGAGTGATTGGAGTAATCGGGGGGGACACGCTAATATTTGCGAAGCGATTGAAAGGGGAAGGGACTTGCGATTGCGGCGGGTTTTATAACATAAGACTTCAACTTTTGTCATAAAATTTAAGGAGTATGGAAAGGAGAAGTGGTTTATACGGTGGGACTTTATAATATAAAAATACTTATTATAAAGTCCTAAGGCATGGAGGGGAAGTGGTTACAAACCAATCACATATTTATTTAAATGACTTATAATGCGATTTTATAATCGGAAAGGGGGAAAAGGGGTTTTTAAAGGGATATAAAACTTTAATAATATAAATTTTAAAGGGAAATAGGGGGTATATGAGGGTATAAGGGCTTTTACTTTACTTAAGCATAAATTTCAATCCAGAAGTCAGTTTTGAGAGTGTAGTATACCGTTGGAAAGCTCGTTCCGGGCTTTTTCTGATGGATCTTCTTGGAGGATGATTTGGCGCTGAAAATGCTGCAGAAAAATTCTCGGAAGGCATGGACATCTCTTTGTGGAGATAACAGCTTCTGAATTGTGACTTATTACATATGATGATATAGAATTACATAATGAATAATAATAAAGGCAAGATATCATGTTTACATCAAGCTAAATAAAATATCTTTTTGATTCTTCCTGATGCTGTGACTTTGAGCTTATTGGATTCCTCATGACCTTGCTAATATTATTGACATTTGACTCATTAATTTGACCATGGTGAGACCTTAGAAACTAATGAGACCCATCATATGACCTACTGATATGATTTTGAGAATGAAAGTGACTAGTGACTAAAGACCATAGAAAGGAAAATCAACAAGTACCTCATGAGGGACAACTAATAAAAATACTACCATCAATGAATCCATGACCTAGCGGAATGGTGAAATTTATTCGGTATGAAACACATAATATGCAAATGCAAAAAGCAGTTTTGATCATTGATGGTAGTGTGACTAGACTGACACTAACATGTAGATCAACATCGCAGCGAAAGAAGTCTAGATGTAAGCAATTGGGTATTTCTATGGCTACAACCATACAACAAATTTCCCTCAAGAAAACTAAGAAGGATAATAAATTATCACAAAAGCACTATGTTCCTTACAAGGTGTTGCAAAATATTGGTACTATGGAATACAAATTGGAGCTTCTTGCATCTTCTCAAGTCCACCAAGTTTTCCATGTTTCATGCTTAAATAAGGTTATAGGTGACAACCTTCCAATCCAAACAATATTTCTAGAACTTAAAGAGGAAGGAAAAATCATATTGGAACCTGAAGCAATCACATAAACAAGTACTCGACAACTAGGAAATCAATCAATTTCAAAGTATCTCATCAAGTGGAAGAACTTACTCGCTGAAGATTTCACATGGGAGGATGAGAATTTTATACAGAACCATACAAAACTACTCAAGCATTGATAACATCACTCTTTTGAAGGAGAGGGGCATATTAGGTCCCTATAATAATAGTGTAGCCCCTTATTGTTATTGTTAGTGTATCCCCTTTATTATTATTATTGTGCCCATGTAGTCCCAATATTGTTATTATTGTTCCCCATAGAATCTCACGATTGTTATTATTGTGTCCTTACATTATTATCGTTATGTTGGCTCTGATTATATTGTGGCCCCTTAGGATCATATATATAGAAAGGATGTTTTGTCATTTGAATTATCCAAGAATTGTTCATTTGTGTAATGTAAAGGAGGTCCCCACTTGAAGAGGATAATTTTAAGTTGTTGATATGTATTTTCTTCTATTTTGTGAGTTGGTTTCATAACAGAGGTCAAGTTGTGGGGTGTGTACTCTATGATCAACTATTTAACTGATAAATCAACCATAAATAACACATGCATGTGTGATCTATGAGTTACCCAGTTGAGATTGGAGTTCAAGGGAAGTGTACTGTAAGTTGTATAATTTTTCAAGTTGTACAAATGGTGCATGCAGTTAGAGGAAGAGCCTAAAGGAATTGCACAATTAAATGGAGAAAAATTCCTATTAAATAGGGGCCTAATTGGTCATTGAACAACACAAGGAAGTAGGAGCTTGGAAGGCTAGTAAAATGGATAAGTGTTGACCAAAGTTAGTCTAGGAAGCAGTAAGATAGATAGAGATAATGCAAATTTTGCTCGGGCTTGAATAAAGCATTGTAATATTCTCATATTTTTTTGACTAATGCAATTTGTAGATAGGAAGGGTTTTTAGTTGTGGATTTCCCCTGGAAATCATTGTATAATGTGTTGATTTAATTATTTATTTTGTATGCTTCGTGATTTCACGATCATTTAATTGTTTCCACAGTTGGTAGAGTAGATTCAAGTCTATTGTTTTAATAAATTACAATTAGCAGTTTGAATCTACAAGGAATTTATACACTCAACTTCATGTATTAATCAAGAATTAGATAAAGAAACTAAAGAATATGTTTTTGACCATGCTAGAAAGATAAAAGACAAAATTGTATATCATAAGATAATCCAACTATCAAATAATTCTATTGCAAAGGGATTGGTACCTTTAGGAAATCTATTTTATGATAATGATTCTCCTACTACTACAACCATCAAGCATTTGTCAAAATATACTAAAGATTGAAATATTGGGACATAAGAGGATCCAAGGTATATAAAAATTTATAAATTATTACTACAGGCAGCCAAAAACAAGTATGTCAGCTTATTTAAATAATACATTGACGTATTTTAATGGAAATAAAAATATCTAAAAAGGATTGATACTTCAATCATTCATCATAAAATTTCGTTGAACCCTAGTGTTAAACATTTTAGGAAAAATCTTACGTAGGTAAATCCTATATTATTTTCTATAATTGAGAAAGAATTTAAGAAGTTGTTGGATGAAAAAATTGTAGTTCCATTGAGATATTAAGACTGGATTGGTAATTTAGTTTCTGAAAGAAATAAGAATGGAGAGATTAGACTATGTGTGGATTTCAAGAACATGAACAAGGATTCTCTTAAATACAACTATCCTCTTCCAAAGATGAATTTTCTTCTTCATAAGGTGACTAGGGCATACATTATTTCCATACTGGATGGATTTTATGGGACTAATAAAATTGCACTGTAGAAGGAAGTTAAAAGTAAAACAAAATTTACAACACATTGGGGCACACTTGCATATTCCAAGATGCCGTTTGGATTGATGAATGTTATAGGCCATTTTTTCACATCCAGTTATTAGGCCTCCTAAAGGAATCAATCAAAATCCTATTCCCCCTTGTCAACATCATTGCACGAAGCCCTAAGTGCGCCTCCTTAATTTCCCAAAATTTATTCCCGGCACCTCATATGAGCCAGTTTGAGGACCAACATTCCTATCCTTAATTTGGACAATGTTCACCTACATGTTTCTCCACTGTGGCCAACAATTATCAGCGACATGTTGCTCTCCTTTTCACCTGCGTTAGCTCTAGAAATTCAGGAAAAAGAGGGAATTTCAAGAAGATTTCTCTTCCAGAAGCTTCCACAATTTGTTACAACCATTTACCTCATATAAAACTTTTAGATCCTATCTCATCCTTCTTTGGAGTTTTCATCCCTTATCCTTTGATCCCATCCTCCCATCAAAGGTGGATCTAAAAACTTAGATTGGTAATTGGATATGAACTCCCAGGTTACCCCACTCCTCTATATATTTACAACCTTGCATATGCTAGGGGTTGGATTTTAGAGAGTGATTATACCCTTATGATGCTCATGATAGAAGTATAATTACATGAATTTAGGGTGATTGGATGTGAAAATTGTCACAAGGAAAGGACAAGACAAATTGGAGGATCTCTTCTACAATATCAACACCTATTTATGGTTTTAATCTCCTTCCATTTATATTAATGCAAATAATTCTATATTTTCCTATATGTGATGTCATTATTTCATATATTTCAATAACATGTTTATCTATTGAATAGAGTACTTAGATGGTACTAAACAGATCTCGTAGTTTCTTGGCTTGTGTTATCTGATTGTGCAGGTTCTAATTTTGGAAATCAGAGTTGGAATTGGATCATTCAAGATGAAGAAGGAATGAAGCATGCAATAGATTACATATAGGCTTCATTATGCCATATATTTACTTTAAGGAAAGAATTGGGTTCCTTGTTTTTCTATTGTTCTAGGTTTTCCATCGAACCTATGGGAGATACTTTTGTCCGCAATCGTAAATCCCTTATAAAAAATTGGCGACTCCGCTAGGAGATTGTGTATTCCATCAGCGTTTTACCTTATCCATTATGTTTGATTACATGTTTGATAGAAATTTGTTGCTTTGATTAGTCAAGAACATACGTATGAAGTGTTTTCATTGAGTTTCATTTGCAGTTTTTGTGTCAGAATCCTCCATCCCTGAACTAACGCTCCCCGAGTGCCTCTAAAAAAGTGTTGCACCTCACCTAGGCCCACTATGTACCAGCGTTGCAAAACACTGGTGCATTTTCTACACCAGTGTTGGACCCTATTTTTTCCCAAAATTTTCCATTATTTTTTAGTGTCTCTTTGATCAACCTACTTCCAGTTTACCTTCTCTGAGTCTTGAGTGTCTTGCGGTATATATAAAACCTCCATTTGGTTTTGATTTATGTTTGATTTCATTTGGTAAGGATTGGATTTTATTCTCTTTGTTATTATCATTAGGTCGCTTGAAAACCGATTCCATTTGGTTATTTATCGCTTGGATGAATTGTTGTTCTAGTCCTCATTCTGAAAAGTGCATTTGAATCAGTGATTAAACTTTTTCATCTTAGTTTTCCTCATTTCAAAAATTAAGTGTGTTGAAAATATTTTTTTTCATTTGCATCTAGGGTTTTGTATGTGAAATTGGAAATCCCTAGTGTCAAATTTCATATTTTTTTCTTTCATTTTTTCTTTTGAGTGTTAATCGCCTTCGGGTGACATCTCTTTTGATTTTTGAAATTTTCACACAATTTCAATTTGAGTCATTTGTTCATGAAATCTTAGATTATGTTTGATTTCATTGGAATCCTCTTGTGTTTTTTTTGAAGAGTCATATTACATATATCACATTGGCATAGTTATAATTCTCATTTTCATAGCAAGAAAGGAACTTGTGCATATATTACATTTTCATAGTTTTATGGGGAATCATGCATAGATTACGTTGCATGGTTTGGAATATTTTAATGATTTGAATTGAATTGGAAGAGTGAAATTGAAATATCTAGTTAGGAAGCTCTTGTTTTCTGCATATTTCATTGTTGCATCATTGTTTTCACCTCTTCCCTACACTAGATAACTTTCATCGAAAATTAAAAGAGTTATTTTTGTCATTTTTTTTTGCATCATAGGCGTTTTCAAGTGACATCCAGTTTTGAGCCTTGAAAATGAAATCTAATTCAGTATCAACTCTAAAATTCATCTCAATTAACCTAAGGAGCATTTGAAACTTAGGGACACACATAGAGGTCTAAGCTAGAGATGTGTCTTGACGTCTTAAAATGTAGGAGCCATGGTGTTTTTCCAGTTTGGTTTTTTTCGACCCCTATGGTTCTGAATGCCCAAACTTATCCTCAACTAATTTCTCCTCCACATGAACATTATCAATCTCATATTGATCCTAAAGTTGACCCTTTTCCTTCTTCACCTATTGTTTCTTCATCCATTTCTTCCTCCTTTCCTAGTGAAAGTGTTGATTCTAAGAACCAGAAAGCTAAGAAGAATAATAAAAGTGTGATGAAGAAGAAGGAAAAGAAGTAAGGGGGCAACCAAGCAACCATCACTACCCATGAAACTAGTATGGAGAAACATTCCAGTCAGCCCCGCAAAGTTAAATTCCCTTGCAAGCTTTGTAAGGGTCGCCACCTTCTGAGATATTGTCCTGGTATTCCCAAGATATTAGAAGTGTGGTCCACAGGCTCACATTAGCCTTTTTCATTAGCCTCTGGAGATAATGATGGTGATAAAATCTCAACTAGTGATAGTAAGGTCCATGGGGAAAAGGGTAAAGTCAAATTTCCTTGGAGGTTATGTGAAGGGAATCATCCTATTCACCTTTGTCCTTATTGGGATGAAGCCTCAAAAGTGTTGGAAATCCTTACAACTTGTCAGCCTCATCTTCTAGTTGGTTACTAAAAGCTTTCTCCCAATCCTCCACTAGTTGATGAAGTTATTGATCAGAGTTTGAATCCAATCAATCCGACTCTCTCTGAATGTGAATCCCATGAGTATATTCTTGATCAACCATTGGTTGAGAAAATTGTTGACTCGATTTCACTTTTAGTTTATCATACCTTTCCTATAGAGAGTGAAGTTCATACCACACAGGTTCTTCTCGTTTCCTCAGGTTCCAATGAATTGGGGGATAGTTCTCCCATTCCCATGGAATAGGGGGGGAATCGTCTAGTTCCCACAACACTGGAGAGAAATCCTCCCATTCCTACAGTACAAGGGTAAAATCCTCCCATTCCCATGGCACATGGGGGAATTTATCCCATTCCCCTGACACCCCCTCCATGTAGTATGGTCAATTCCTTTGATTGGAGTCAACTGGCGAGATATCATCTTCCTCCTTACGTTCCCTTCTAGATCATGGTACATGATTATAATGTGGCTGTACCTAGAATAATAATACATGAAGGCACGTCTGTTATCATTTTGTCCTCAACTACTTGGAAAGCTTTATGTTCTTTGCAACTTGTGCTTGTTACCCATAATTTGTTATCTTTGAACAAAGGAACCAGTCTACCCTTAGGGATCCTTCCTATGTTTCCTATTAGTTTGGGAGGAAAGAATATCTATATCAATGTGATGGTAATATAAGGTCCTTTTTATTTTAATTTACTCCTTGGACGTTGTTGTAACATAGTTTGGCACACCCAAATTTTTAAAATTTTGGTGAAAAATTGTCAAAATCAAACTAAGCCTAAAATGCCGAGAAGATAGTTTTCTATGCTATCAAATGGTTTATGAATTTTATATAATTAATTTTGATTTAAATATGTTATTTTTATAGAAATATATATTTTTATATTTTTATGAAAATATTTGTTTTAAATTTAAATTATATTATAAAATTAATAAAGTTTTAAAGCTTAAGTCAAAGTCATTTGAGGGGCTAATGTTTGGGAAGTTTTGAATGGTTGAGATTTTCAAAAGCTAATCAAATGACACATAAAATTACCGCTCCCTTGCATGTGGTATCCTCACACGATTTCAGACCCCCCAGCTGCGAAATCGCTTATCATGACCGACCCCCTCCAAAAATATGCTCATGGTTTTCATGATAGCGCAGGGAAAAAAAATAGGGTTTGACTTATATGTCCGCTGATTTTATAATTCCAGCTAGACATGTGCCCCCTTTGATGGCTCTTCATACTAAAGATGTTGGCTATGAAACTTCTTCTAGATTATGACTTGCCCAACCGAATATGGCAGAAGGACAGTTCTATATGAGCCAAACCGATGATAGTGAGATTGATAAATTAAGAGAAGGAGAGTTTGAGAGAAAATCCGGCATTGAAAACATTGAAGGGGCGTCTAGAGAAGATCAGGATGGCAAACACAAGCCTCACAAGAAGCGATATCATCGTCATAATCAGTACCAAATTCAAGAGATGGACCTTGTTTATGTTTTCGGCATTAATGCAAATAATTCTCGAGTTCAAGAGCATGTTCACCAAATCTATTTCTTGTTTTGCATGATTTAGCTGTTGAACTAAAAAAAGATACATCGACAAGTTTGGAGAAAGAGGTTATTTCTACCTTTCTTGAAAGGGCATCTCATTTGTCCATAAAAAGACAGCGCCAAGCATCTTTAAATCATCAACAACTTCTAGAATTTATTGGACCTATCTCAAATATTTGTGTGGAGTGTGCTTCATGTAACAGTTCAAAGATGAGCCAACACTTTCTGAAGTTATGGCTTTCTATAAAAGCAGGAATAACAAATCAATGTTGAAACTTCATCACCAGAATGACCAAAATGAATTGAAGAATTCAGGTTTGAATCTACCATTTGTTGATTTTTCCTTAATACTGTAATTATTGGATATCAACTATGTAAGATCTTTGACATTAATCAGGTTTTAAGAAGATATTTATCACATGTTAGGATCAGATTACATTGAGATATAGATTCTCACTAGTCTTCCTCATACCGGATCTGCAAATGCTTCCAGAAATTTAACGAAAGGGGCTTATTACTTTGATTTTGAGAGTAAGGTTCTGAATAGCATAGCATAAAAGTAATGATTGCTTGATCCTCCACACTCAGAAATTTACATGAAAAAATATGGTGAAGATACGGTGACTGATGAAAAATCTAGAACAAACTCTCATAAATACAATTAGAGAGGGAGTTGCAAATGGTGATCTTCGAATTGGCTTTTTCCATGCCAATAAGTATACTCCAAATGAATTTTTTTTTCGCCGTGTAAAAAGAGTGACATATCTCTACTTGAAATCTGAAGAATAACTAGATACGCATAAGTGCCATATTTCATCATAAAACCAAAACGCAATATTTTCAGCAATTGATTTTTGGGTTCCATTTCTAGGCAATTTAAGTCGAAATTGAAAAATCTGGAACATGGGTTTTTTGCAGGATGGCCCCAATTTATTTAAGCATGGAGTTTTTTGTGAAATTTTGAGCTAATAGAGATATTTTTCCAGCTTTTTGTAAGGAATATGTTCAGTGCTATTTTATGGAAAACACCTTCGCCAAGAGAATAAGAATAAAAAAGAAATTAGTGGGAAGACATCTACAGTGAAAGCTACGATAATCCGGAAGTTTATGATTCATACAGCTCAAAATATGATGGCCAATATTCTACATTTCACTTTCATCATCTTTGATTTTGGTTAAATGATCAAGACCGAGTGGATTTCAGATATGCTCAATAATCCATTAGATTTGGCACTCAAGGAAATTTTTTTCACTGATTTTGATCTTCAATTTTTCGTGGGGAGCCATGCATATATGGTGTGTAATAAGGGAGAGAGGTTCATAGAAATTTTTTTTAACAACAATTCTAATGCTTTGGAATCAGATCCCTACATTTCACAGTTAAATGATGGTCTGATCCAAGGGTTTTTTCTTTAGATCCAATCATGATAATGGATCTGGAATTATATTCTTCACAAACAAAGGTACATTTTAGGATATCAATTTGCATCCAGAAAAAGAAGTTGTAGATTTAAAACTATTGAAGAGATCATCGGTTCTGATTTAATACTATTAAATCAGAATTATTCACAAAGAAATTTAAATTCAGATATTATGTGTTCTAAATTCCAAAGTAAGCAGAGTGGATGGAAGTTTGAGTTCATGGCCAAACCATCTTCTAGCTACTACCAGTAGCTGAGAGAGGTTGGGATATGGAACATGTTAACTGATGAGCAGCTTGTCAAGTGTGAGGAACTCAGAATAATGGCGGATAGAGATAGGGAATTGTATTGAGGATATAGTCTTAGCTCCAAGGCCTTCATTTCCACCTGTCAGAAGGCTAGAAATAACTGAAGAAGAAAATGAAAATTAAATGGTCAACCTTTTGAGAATATATATCACTATGCATTTGACTATCTTCCTGAAAGATACAAAGATCCATTCCTTGCAATCCTCTTCTATTTTTGGATGAGAAAGGAACATATATCAGATAGGTGGCAGAGCTTGCCTTGTATAAAAGACATTTGACAGATTTTCAGGGAATGACATCAATAGCTCCAGATTTAAAGGAGGAGGATCAACGGGTTAAAGATTCAACCAACATTTTGAGGAAGTCTAAGAATATGTTATGAACACATGTGGCAGATTATTCATCATTCAAAGTTTTTAATCAATATATTCAGGCAAAAGCTTACCATATTCAAAGGACTAATTCTAGATTGAAAGACCATTTGGCATCGGCAGCTCTAGCATTTTCAAATTCTTTCAAAATATTTTCTTATATTTAGTTTTATTTAATTATATTTTGAGAAAGTTTGTAATAAATTAGATTTTATTTTTAATATATTGTTAGTATTTTTTTTTTTCCTAAAATCTAGCAACAAATAGCTTATTGTAATTTCTATATATTTGATCATTTGTAATAAGAAAATGTGGGCTTTTGAGGCCAAGACCTCTTCAGCGTTGTAAATTTTTTTTTCCAGAAATTCTAATTGAAGTATTTCAGCTCTGGATTTGATATAATTTGTGTTTCTTGTATTTTTTTCATGTATATTCATAATCTATTTCTGCACATGTCTATAATTACTTAGAATAGCTAGGTAGGAATAGATTGAGTTTCAATCTCTTTGAAATCCCCTGTGAATTTATAATTGTTTAAAGAGACTAGTATATCGAGCTTTTCTTTTGAGTTAGCTCCTCTTTGAATGGGTTATTGTTTGCCACTTTATCTTCTCCTGGATGTGTTTTGTTTGGCTGTAGAAGCTTTCTACACGCACCCAAATCTACTTGATTTATTAAGTATTCTGTTTGATTCCTTAATTATCAGGAATCTCCATACATTCTTCTTTCAAATTCTTTAAAAAGCTAAGTTCTTTTGTCAGGCTGGAAGCTGACACTTTGAGAAAGGACTCTACAAAGGAGGGATTTATTCATGAATAGGGATTGTCATTGATCGCCAACCACCCCCAATTAAAACCATAAATATGGCCTTTGTGCTTTAAGAGTTGTTGTTCAGTGACAGTGAACATCGTTAAACACGGCCTCATAACAACTGAGGGAGCCCCCTCTGGTTCAAGGGCCAACTTGAGTCTAAAGCCGGTTGAGTTGGTTTTTTGGCATAGTTTTGTAGCCAAGGATTGCCTACGGGAAAAAGGAACAACATTTTGCATCATTTCCGAGGATCCAAGTAACTAAGAAATTTTTCCCTGGATCACGATAAAGTTTAGATCTATTCCTTTCTGGTGAACAAGAAGTAGGCATTTATATTGGTTGTATTATTTTCACCTGGGGACTCCACTTTGTCGGATGGCGATTTCATTGGGAAACTGATCCCATTGTTTTGAAATTTCAGCTGCCTTTACTGCCTTGCAAGTTTTATTGATGCTTGCAATCAATAGTGTATGTTTTCTCCTCTCAACCATGATCAGAAATTTTTCATGTCATCAGAGGAAGCATATTTTAAAGGACATATGTGAGTATAAGTTTTCCATTCAAGTTTATGTTCATATTGTATATATTCTTCATATTTTCAGCTATTGGCAATGTGATTTGTCAATAAATCCACTCCATACTTGGTTACATTGGAAAGCAGATTTCACCAAATAGTGCAACTTTTCCAGTTTAGTTAGATAGTGGTGTGTGGCTTGAATATATATTCAGAGTTTTAGTTTGCATTATATCAGCGTGTTCATTGTTTATGAATGGTATGATAGATCATCTTATATTTCCAGTCTAGAATTTTTGAGTTTTCAGTTTTCAAGCATGAAAAGAGTATCAAGATTAGTGCTGGCATATGGTTTCATTTCACAATTGCAGGTTGCAATCTGCACTAGTAGGCTATTCAAATGACAGGGTTGATCCAGGAGAGTTGGTTATGGCAGATAATGGTTGATGATCGGGTTTACAATATGACTCCATGCTCAACACTAAAGGCAACTGATCTTCTTGTTCTCTGCATCCTGGGGGGGAAGCAGTCCCGATTGGAGTTGATGTTGTAACATAGTTTGGCACACCCAAATTTTTAAAATTTCGGTGAAAAATTGTCAAAATCTTATTAAGCCTAAAATGCAAAGAAAATAATTTTCTATGATATCAAATGGTTTATTCATTTTATATAAATAATTTTGATTTAAATATGTTATTTTTATAGAAATATATAATTATATATTTTTATGAAAATATTTGTTTTAAATTTAAATTATATTATAAAATTAATAAAATTTTAAAGCTTAAGTCAAATTCATTTGAGGAGCTATCGTTCAGGCATTTTTGAACGGTTGAGATTGTCAAAAGCTGATCAAATGATGCATATAAAATTCAGACCCACTCAAGCTTTCCGACATCAAATTGAAGAGGGGGGTACGAAAAGACTTGTATTTAAAAACCGCTGCCTTGTGCGTGGCATCCTCACACAATTTTGGACCCCCCAGATGCGAAACCGCTTATCATGACCAACCCCCTCCAAAAATCTGCTTATGGTTTTCATGAAAGCGCAAGGAAAAAATTAGGGTTTGACTTATATGTCGGCCAGTTTTATAATTCCAGGTAGACATGTGCCCCCTTTGATGGCTCGTCATACTAAAGCTGCTGGCTATGAAAATTATTCTGGATTATGACTTGCCCAGCCGAGTATGGCGAAAGGACAGTTTGATATGAGCCAAACCACTGATAGAGAGATTGCTAAATTAAGAGAAGAGGATTTTGAGAGAAAATTCGGTAGTGACAACGTTGAAGGGGCATCTGGAGAAGATCAAGATGGCGAACGCAGGCCTCGTAAGAAGCGATATCATCGTCATACTCAATACCAAATTGAAGAGATGGACTTGTTTTTGTTTCCGCCATTAATGTAGATAATTCTCAAGTTCAAGAGTGTGTTCACCAACACTATTTCTTATTTTGTGTGATCTAGCTATTGAACTAACAAAAAATACATCAGCAAGTTTGGATAAAGAGGTTATTTCTACCTTTCTTGAAAGGGCATCTCATTTTGTCCATAAAAAGATAGCTCCAAGAATCTTTCAATCACCAACAACTGCTTCTAGAATTTATTGGATCTATGTTAAATATTTGTGTGGAGTGTGCTTCACGTAATAGTTCAAAGATGAGCCAACACTTGCTGAAGTTATGGCTTTATATAAAAGTAGGAATAACAAATCAATGTTGAAACTTCTGTTATCACTCAGATTGAACCTCAGGCTAAAGAAGGAAATTCCGAGGTAGCCACAAACCATGCTTAGCCAAGTAGCTAGCCCTACTAGGCAAGGAGAGGGCTCTCTCCGTAAGGATCACAACCAAGATGGCTGAGTAAAGAAGATCTTAGACTAGGTATAGTAGCTCAGGGTTTTGATTTTGATTGTATAGGGTTTTGCTGGATTAGAAGGAGTCAAACAGTCAGGGTAAGGGAAATTAGGTCAAAATTTGCAGGGTGTTCTATGGGGCAAGGTAGGCATAGTAATTTAGCATGTTAGGATTTCAATGGGTGGGATGATCAAGACAGGTGAGGAGCTAGAAAGAGCATGGTGCAACCATGGGTTCTTTCTAAACTAAAGAAATTACAGACTGTGAATATTTACCCAAAACAGAGCATAGAAATTACGGATTTTGTTCCTCAAACTTGAAAACATTCACTCAATAGATATGAAATGATGGATGAAATAAAAAAAACATTCTAACAAATGAGCGCAAAAGGAGAAACTGGAACTAAACACCATGACACATGGATCCCATAAAAATAGTTGTAAATTTGATTAATATTCCTGCTCAGAGCTGATACAAAGTGTGTCTCCTCAAAATCCAAGCATCCAACTAAGTCCAACCCAACTCAAATATTTGCTCTAGAATAAGCTTTGTTCAAAATTTATATCAAATTCAATATTTTGCAAGTTTTCTAACCTTCCAAGGAATGAATTAGCTCTGGGAATGGAAATTTTCTCTGATTGATTTCTAGTTGAAATAGATGTCTCCACAACAGTTTTGAATTTTCTTCCTATGTTATGAGGATCACTAACAATGGTGGGAGGATTCGGATTGAGATTAGATCTAGTGTACCTTCGGGAAGCCGGTATGTACAATTTTGAAAACCAACTTTCACTTTACAACTTTTCAATTCATCCTTTGAATAAACTCTAAACTTATCATCCACAATTTTAATAATTTCAATGCAAAATTACTGGGGTTGATCTGATATTACTTTTTCTCCCCAGTGTGGTCGCCAAAATGTTATCACTTGGATTGAACCTCAGGCTAAAGAAGGCAATTCCGAGGTAACCACAAACCACACTTAACCAAGTAGCTAGCCTTTCTAAGCAAGGAGAGGGCTCTCTCCGTAATGATCACAGCCAATATGGTTGAGTAAAAATATATTAGGCTAGGTATAGTAGCTCAGGGTTTTGATTTTTATTGTACAGGGTTGTACTAGATCAGAAGGAGCAAAAGTAGTCAGGGCAAAGTAAATTAGGTCAAAATTTCCAGGGTGTACTATGGGGCAAGGTAGGTACAGTGGTTTAGCACTTTTAGGATTTCAATGGTGCGATGATCAAGATAGGTGAGCTTATAGAAAGAGCATGGTGAAATCATGGTTTCTTTTTAAACTGAAGAAATTACAGACTATGAATATTTACCCAAAATAGAGCATAGAAATTATGGATTCTGTTCATCAAACTTGAAAACATTCACTCAATAGATATGAAATGATGAATGAAATAAAAAAAAACATTCTAAAAACTAAGCACAAAAGGAGAAACTGGAACTAAACACCATACCACATGGATCCCATAAAAATAGCTGCAAGTTTGATTAATATTCCTGCTCAGAACTGATACAAAGTATGTCTCTTTAAAATCCAAGCATCCAACTGAGTCCAACCCTTACAAATTGGAAATAAGAAGAAAATATAGACCTCAAAGCCATTCTCCCTAGCCTCAGGGAGTCGAATCCATGAGACGAGGATCAGTTTCCACCAAATGCTGAACAAGAATTTGAAGACTAGGAAGACCAAACAAGTTTCCTCTAAAAGGGAGGAAACTGATTCATTTGACCTCTGGAGGACTTAAGCTAATGAATTTACCCATAGTAAACTAATCCTCATCATAATTACATTCAAATTTACCAATTACATCAGTGAAAAATCCAACCAGTGAGATAAAACTAAAAAATTCCATGAAAAACAGAGAAAACTCTAAAACAGAGAAGCTTTATCCTAAGCGCAACGCCAAGGAGGAAAAAATAGGTTTTCTTGTAGGTCACTTTTGACTAACTTCCTGATGTCTAAATTGAGCTCATGATAGCTCATTGGAAATCATGTCCTGTCGTATAGCTCATATCTTCTTTCTTTTTTCTGATTTTGAGTTTATTTGACCCCTCAAAACAACATTCTCCCAAGACTTCCTCTAAGCGCAGTGTCATCCAAAAAAAGAGGCAGAAACATGATTTTTTTGGGTGATTTTGGCCCTTTTTCCTGACTTGTTTTTCTCCAAGTGCTTAGAAAAAGTACAGGGGGTATGTCCTCATCATTATGAACCCAATTATGTCTTCCTTTTACTTATTAGATTCCCCAAGAAAAAGAGCAGCGCCAAGGCACTGCACATAGGGAAACATTTCCTATGTTTGTCCAAAATTGCCAAAAAAAACTCAAAATCTTCAAAATTTTAAAAATTTCTCAAAATTTGTGGGATGGGCCCACAAAAACATTTCAATTTTGAGCTAAGGAGGCTTCAACAAGCATCTTGAGTTTATCACCTCCTTTCATGCCCTTCCGGATCTTCCTTAATTTATCCTTCATCTGTTTGACCTTGATATTGCAAATTTTGTTCCAGGTCTGATAGTAATGGGCCATGTGTCTGAGCATCTGATTGTCTTTGTTGGCTTTCACTAGAAGCTTCTCCAAGTGAATGTTGACACTCTCAAGCCAAACTTCTTTGTTTTCTTCAATTTCTTTTGCCAATTGCTGGTCAATAGTCAAATTTTGAGTTTCTTGCTCTTCTTGCTCTAAGACTCTTTTGAGGCCTCTTGTCTTTGGCCTTTTCTGGATGTTTTCAGCCTCCTCAAGATCTTCTATGGCAGCTTAGTTGATCATTTTTTTCCTCCTCTCCTGTAGAAAATTCATCTCCGAAAGAGTTTATTTTTCTGTGAACTGTTTGTTCTCTTGCTCTAGGGAAGAGATGATGATTTTTTCCCTCTCAAGATTGCTTTGAACTCTCTGATGTGTGCCTCATTTTATTTGATGCCAATTTTTGATGTAGTAGTATCATCAAACTCTTCAAGGTATACAAGCTCAGAATCAACTTCTTCCTCATGGGCATCTACATGCTCTTGATCTATTTCTTCATGACTAACCTCTATGATTTTCTCCTTTCCTTTCTATGCCTGTTGTACCTGCTTTGTTGATGAAGAAGGAAAAGCCCCTTCCACAGTGCTGATGAAGAAGGCAAGGCCCCTTCCACACCATGTGGATCAAACACTTGCCTCTCTGCTGCAAATAGTTTTTTAAGCCCTCTCTTATATGTTAGATTGCATTCTTTGACTGGCCCTGGTGATTTGACTTGATGCTTCCTTGTTTTTATAGCTACAGGGCTAGTAGATGTCTCTATTCTCTCTTGTGGCACTGGTGGAGGAATTTAGGGATTTGTGAATATTTCATTTGAAATAAAGGTATCCCAAGAGATGTTTAGTATATCTAGATGATGAATAATAATGAGTTTGATGAGGGAGTGATGGTATAAGCTTTTCATTTGCTGATGATATTATTTCTTTGACACCAAGTATGCCATCTTTTCAATGTCCCAGAACAAGAAATATGGAATGTTAAGCATCCTCACCCTATTGAAATGCATAAGTAGCCTGATATTGTATGTGTACAATCTAGAAAATCTACCCTCACAAGTAAAATATCTCGTGATAATCTTCATCACCAGTGCATACTTGCTGAGGAGGAAACTAAAGGGGAAAACTTTTCTTCCTTCATTCTTGTGCTTGGTCTTGAGATGTGGCTCAAAATAATGATCATCTAGGTCCTGTTATTTGTACCATATCTCCCCTACATTTGGAATCCATGTAGCATCAGCAATGATGGCAGTGGACAAGGAAAAAGTTACACCTGCAAGAGTTACCCTGTTATCATGGAGGTTCAGTATGAAGAGCCTAGTCAACTCAGGATGATGTTGAACTCTTTCCACCTTTTCAAAAAACTCAAACACCCAACATATATGAAACAAGACACATCTAAACATGAAGCCTCTAGATCTCTAAGCTTTGCTGGATCTATTCTGATAATTTTTCCTCCTTTATGTGGCCTTCTCTGCTGTACAACCTCATCTCCCTCAAACTCATCATCACTATTTTCCTCCTCCATGTAATCTATATCTTCTCTCTCCATGCTTGTTTCTTTGGCACTTTGAAAACCCTAGGGAAAAGGAAAGAAAAGGGAGAGTGAGTGAGGGGGTGAAGGGAATGGGAGCAGGGAAAGAAATGATGAAATGACGGCTTGAGGGAATAGGGATAGAGCCACAAAAATTAAGGGAGATGGGGAAATAACTTACGAAACTTTGTGAGGTGATGGGAAGTGAGAATATGAAGAGGGATGAAAATGAAAATTTAATTACAGGTCAAGGGTATGGGGAAATCTAGGCAAAAGAGTGAAAAGCCTTGAATTTGGGGTTTTAATGGAAAAGGGTAAAGGGACTTAGGGATGGGTATTTTTAGTGTTTTTGGGAGTATGGGGTGAAGTAGTAGGGTCCCGGAATAATAATTTTGGGACAAGGGGGTTTTGGGAAATTTTGTCACGGGGATGAGGGTTTTAGGAAAACTAGGGTTTGCTTGTGATTTCTTGCCAATATGAAACTTTACGCATAAGTATAAAATGAAGGAAAAGGGATGAAGAGGGTTTACTTACTTGATTTAGGGAAAAAAAGACAAATTTGAAAAGTTGGGAAGATTTTGGGGGTTTCTGGCCTATGCACAGCGCCTCACCCAGGAGAAAAAAAGGACAAATTTGAAAATTTGGGAAGATTTTGGGAGGTTTCTGGCCTATGCATAGTGCCTTAGCCAGGAGCGCAACACCCTTCTCCTAAGCACAGTGCCATTGAATTTAACACTGAACAAACTTTCCTAAGTGTACTGCCTGTGGCTTATGTGCAGCGCCTGTGGCCTATGCACAACACCTGTGGCCTATGCACAACGCCTTTGGCCTATGCGCAGTGCCTCACCCAGGAGCGCAGCGCCAGGAAAATTTCTCCAATTTTTTTCCTTGCTCAATATTCTTCCTCCAAATTGTGTTTTTCCTTTTGGAAATGAACGAATGAGGTTTTCTTTGGGAAAATGGGCTTTTATATCTTGAATGTTTTTGAATTTTGAATGATTGGGACCCACATTTTCCTTTTTTCTCATTAACCTTTCACAACACTTTTTGATGTTTTTGGTGCTTTGGATGCTTTGACATGATCTTTGTATCTTTTCATGAAATTGTATTTAGCTAGGAATAGGCAGCTTTTTTTTTTAGTTTATTACATATAGTGACTTTAAAATTACATAAAATTAGAACATAAAAATATCTCTGTTTTTATCTCAAAAATTCCATTTTTGAGATGAAAACTTACAAAAATGAAATGTAACTTTACATGGAAAACTTGACTGAGGCAAATCATGAGTTTATTCTGGATCAGCTTCACACCTTCTTCTACCCTTTACTGCAAATGAGACAATGGAATGAGATGACCTAATGAAACCCTATTGACCTAATGGAAAATAAAGAACAATTGTCTCAATGAGTGATTTTGACTAAAAGTGAAATGAGAGCATATTTATTCCCAGTACGATGAAGACATGGAAGAGGGTCAGCAAGCATATACTTATGAGGGAAAATGGGACACTCGACAAGGACGACCAACAGTCGAATAATTTTATATCATGAACTAATGGAATGATTGAATTTTTTTTAGAGTGGGACACCTAAGATTGACATGAAAAATGTGTTTTCATCCCTTCTGGGAGTATGCAAATACTGACACTAACAACTTCATCACCAGAATGACCAAAATGAATTGAATAATTTGAGTTTCAAAGCGATGAATTGAATCTACCATTTGTGGATTTTTCCTTAATATTGTGATTATTGGCTATCAACTATGTAAGATCTTTGACATTACTCATGTTTTACGAAGAGATTTAACGCATGTTAGGAGAAGATTACATTGAGAGCTAGATTCTCACTACTCTTCCTCATACCTGATCTGCAAAGGTTTCTAGAAATTTAATGAAAGGGGCTTATTACTTTGATTTTGTGAGTAAGGTTCTGAATAGGATAGCGTCAAAGTAATGATTGCTTGATCATCCACACTCAGAAATTGACATGAAAAGATATGGTGAAGATACGATGATTGATGAAAAATCTAGAACAAACTCTCATAAATACAATTAAAGAGGGAACTACAGATGGTGATATTCATATTGGCATTTTCCATGCCAACAAATATACTCCAAATGAAGGTTTTGTTCGCCCAGTAAAAAGAGTGACGTATGTCTACTTGAAATCTGAAGAATAGCCATATACACATAATTGCCAGATTTCATCATAAAACCAAAAACACAATATTTTTAGCAGTTGATTTTCGGGTTCCATTTCTGGGAAATTTAAGTTGAAATTGAAAAATATGGAACATGGGTTTTTTTGCAGGATGGCCCCAATTTATTTAAGCGTGGAGTTTTTTGAGAAAATTGTGAGCCAATAGAGAGATTTTTGTATTTTTATATAAGGCATATGTTCAATGCCGTTTTCTGGAAAACACCTTTGCTAAGAGAATAAGAATAACAAAGAAATTAGTGGGAAGACATCTACAATGAAAGCAAGGCTAATCTAGCAGTTTATGATTCATACAGTTAAAAATATGATGGCAAATATTCTATATTTCACTTTCATCATCTTTGATTTTGGTTAAATGAACAAGATCGAGTGGATTTCAGATGCACTCAATAATCTATCAGATTTGGCACTCAAGGACATTTTTGTCACTGGCTTGGATCTTCAATTTTTCATGGAGAGCCATGCATATATGGTGTGTAATAAGAGAGAAGGGTTCACATATTTTTTTTTTAACTACGCTTCTAATGCTTTGGAACCAAATCCCTACATTTCACAGTTAAATGATGGTCTGATTCAAGGGTTTTTTCTTTAGATCCAATCATGATAATGGATTTGAAATTATCTTCTTTACAATCAAAGGTACATTTTAGGATATAAATTTGCATCCAGAAAAATAAGTTGTAGATTTAAAACTTTTGAAGAGATCATCGGTTTTGATTTAATGCTATTATCAAAATTATTCACAAATATTATTCAACATTCAATGTTTTTAATCATTATCTTCAGGAAAACGATCAGCATATACAAAGGACTAATTCCAGATTGAAAGACCATTTGGCATCGGCAGCTCCAGCATTTCTAAATTCTTTCACAATAATTTCTTATATTTAGTTTTATTTAATTTTATTTTGAGAAAGTTTGTAATAAATTAGATTTTTTTTTTAATATATTGTTAAGATTTTGTTTTATTTTCCTAAAAGCTAGTAATAGCTAGCTTATTTTAATTTCTATATATTTGATCATCTGTAATAAGAAAATGTGGGCTTTTTATGCCATGAACGCTTCATCTTTGTAAAAACTTTTTTCCAAAAATTCTAATTGAAGTTTTTCAGCTCTCGCTCTGACAAAATTTGTGTTTCTTGTATGTTTTTCAAGTATATTCATAATCTATTTCCCCACATGTCTAGAATTACATAGAAGAGATGGGTAGGAATAGATTGAGTTTTAATCTCTGAAATCCCTTGTGAATTTATAATTGTTTAAAGAGATTAGTATGTCGATCTTTTTTTTTGAGTTAGCTCCTCTTTGAACTGGTTATTGTTTTCCACTTCTATCTTCTCCTGGATGTGTTTTGTTTGGCTGTAGAAACTTTATATATGCATCCAAATCTGCCTAATTTATTAAGTACTCTATTTTATTCCTTAATTATCAGGAATCTCCATACATTCTTCTTTCAAATTATTTAAAAAGCTAAGTTCTTCTGTTAGGCTGGAAGCTGACACTTTGAGAAAGGAATCTGCAAAGAACAGATTTATTCATGAATACGGATTGTCATTGATCGCCAACCACCCCCAATTAAAACCATAAATCTAGCAATTGTGCTTCAAAGGCTTATGTTCGGTGAGAGTGAATATCGTTAAGCAAGGCCTCGTAACAACTGAGGGAGCCCCGTTTGGTTCAAGGGCCATCTTGAACATAAATCCGGTTGATTTGGTTTTCTGGCGTAGTTTTTGTAGCCAAGGATTGCCTACAGGAAACAAGAACAACAGGCGTGACTATGTTTATCTCATGGAAGCTCTTGTCTCTTCAGTCTTTCGTGTGATGTTTTTTCAACATGGAGGAAGAATTGTAACCGTTGACCAACTTTTGTTCATTGATCATAGTTTTACTCTTAGTCAATGAGAATCCCTAAATGGTCCTTATATGCAAGTGGTATCTCCCTTGCCACAAGTTAATTATGTGGCGACTTGTTCCATGCCCACGTCTACTACTGATCTAGTCGGTGATATAGAGCATCATGTACTGGGGAAATTGGAGCTTGGTATTTCCATTAGATTCCTTGATATGCATCCCTTCTAGAGCATTGATTTACCATCTTATGAGAGACGTCTTGGAAGCCATGGCCTCTTATGGGCCATGATCAATTATTTCAGAGAAAAGTTCATTTTCTTGTGTCAAGCTCCTTAAAAAATGAAACAAGGTTTTTTGAGCATAGGTCCTTTTACTATGTCAAGTTCATTAAAAAATGAAACAAGGTTATTTTCAGAATAGTTATTTTCCTGACATGTTAAGTTCGTTAGAAAATGAAACATATCCCCTTCCAATTTGATTATTTGATTAGATCTCGTAAATTCCAAGTCAGGTCTTTCACTTGATCTCATAAATGAACCTTCATTCCATCCACCTGTTAGCATCCAATAGTATATTTATGTGAATGAAATAAATATTGGGAGAATGTACCTCAAATTGAGTCATTATGCTGGGGGCGTGCAAACCGATTTCAAGCATAGTTGTTCTCAGTTCCAAGTTTCTGTAAAAATGAAACCAATTCCAAGCATAGTTTCCCATGTTTCAAGCTAGTGTAAGAAATGAAACCATTTCCACTTTATCCCATGTGATTACCATTTTTATCATCTTGTTTTTGCCATATGAGCCTTGGTTTTCTCATTCCATTGTCAACATCTGCTTGGCTAACCATACACTTTAACTTGGTTATTTTTCCCTTTCCTGATCGACCACTACGATGAGTGGTCGTATTTTTTTATTTGGGTAAGATCAGATGTGATCTAAGTGTCAAAATTATTAGGGAGTCTTAGGCACATGTTTTCCAGAGAACCTAGAAATCGTTTGTGAAAATTCCACTCAAAATATGTTTTATTAAAATTAATTGATTACTTTTAAAGGGACCCTTAGTCTAAACTTAAGAAAATAAAATAATTAAAGGGTATTAATAAAATAGGTGTGAATGTTCTAGAAAAGGCAGAGATCAAGTCAAAATTTAATATTAGACGTTGATGTTTCAATAAGAAGATTATAAGAAGGACTTGAAGGATCATTTGAAAGGACACCGAGGGGGCCAAAGAATCAAGAGATCAAATTTCTGAAGTGAGCAGTGCTCAGAGGAAAGATGGATTGAGAGAATATTATTTGTAGAGAGGGGTAGTAATTCCGGTTGGAAGAATTATTGATCTGGAGAGTGAATAGAAGAGGAGGCAGTAGAAGCCACAAAGTTAGTGCAAAAATATTGAGGAAGAGGCTATTCAGGCACTATGCAGAGCCTGAGAGGGATTTTGTTTTCCGTTCAAGAGAAAACATTGGGTTAGTGCTAGTTTCTGGAGAAAGTTTCCAGAGGTCAGAAGACCCTAGTTTCTAGCCAGCATAGAACCATCACAAAGATAGAGAGAAGCTATAGTTGTGATGCAGAGACTATGGAGAGTGACATAGTCACTATGTAGAGACAACACAAAGAAACTCGTTTTGGGCGTAAGTCAGTGTCGGGTTCCCATGTAGGAGTGAGGTTTACCTCACAAGATTTTACTTGTCAGTTTCTCTTCATGATTTGACAAATTATTCAATCATATATTTGTATTCAAAATTTACTGCATAATATATAAACCCTTAGGTGCTGCACCAATTTTCCTGCATTGGGTTTTTTTCGAGGAAATTAGTCCAAAAAGAACGGTGGCAAATGTGTCTATTATTTTCTATTACTCAGATCTTGTTTCCACACTTTTTTTTTCTTCCACAGTTTTATTTGTGAAGGATGTAGTGTTTGGATTTTGCTATTTTCTTGTAGAACACAGTTTCCAGAGGCCAGAAGGCCCTAGTTTCTAGCCAACATAGAACCATCACAGAGATAGAGAGAAGCTATAGTTGTGATGTAGAGACTATGGAGAGTGACGTAGTCACTGTGCAGAGACAACACAAAGAAACTCGTTTTGGGCGTAGGTCAGTGTCAGGTTCCCATGTAGGAGTGAGGTTTACCTCACAAGATTTTACTTGTCAATTTCTCTTCATGATTTGACAAATTATTCAATCATATATTTGTACTCAAAATTTACTGCATAATATATAAATCCTCAGGTGCTGCACCAATTTTCCTGCATTGGGTTTTTTTCGAGGAAATTAGTCCAAAAAGAACGGTGGCAAATGTGTCTATTATTTTCTATTACTCAGATCTTGTTTCCACACTTTTTTTTTTCTTCCGTAGTTTTATTTGTGAAGGATGTAGTGTTTGGATTTTTCTATTTTCTTGTAGAACACAATAAATAATTTTTTAAGTAAATAACAAAGATAAGACTTTCCATTAGCTTCTGCAGTAGGATTTTGGGTAGTACGAATTTTCACATAGTATCAAATCTTATGTAGTTCAGTTCAGGAGGAGAAAGAGAGAATATCCAAAAGATCCAGCGTTGTAGTAGAAGTTGGGGATAAAAGAGCTGCGTAAGAAGAAAATTTATTCCCCAGTTACTGTGCAGTCCAAGCCAGGAGGGCTAAAACCAATAAGAAAAATATCTCTTTGAGTGAGTCGAAAGAGAGGAAATATTTTTCCAAATTGCAATTTGGAAGAGGCAGAGGGAGTAGCACAAATCATTTTTGGAGGGACACATTTTTATGTGTAACAATGATTATTGGAGTAGAAAGTCTCAGAAGAGAGATTTGGAGACATTTTGAGGGAATTTTCTTCCTCAGGGAACTTCTAGCTAGGGAATTATATTTTTCAAGTGTTGAGTAGTAGTATTGGGTGGTATATCTACCATATCAAGCAAGGAGTGTGTAGGATAGGCCAGAGTTGCGTAGAGGAGAGAGAGGGAGCTAGTTAGACAACTTTCCTCAGTCGGTAGAGATGGAAACAAGTGGGGTGAGAGATCAAGATCGGTTGGAGGGAGCCTCCAACTATGTGATATGGCAGGAAAGGATTAGATGCCTACTAGATGAACATGATCTCAAAGCCTTCATAGATGGTGTGATGGCTTAACTAGTAGATGAAAATCCTCTAGAAGTGTTCAAAAAGGATATGGAAAAGGCAAAGCACTTGATCCTCGACGGAATGAGGGATCATGACATGTGTCACATAACTCGCAAAGGGACTGCTAGAGAAACATGGAAGGCCTTAGAGAATCTATATCAGGGATATTAAGAGAAATGGAAGATCTTTTTGGAGGATAAATTGTAGACTAACAGGATGCAGAAAGATGAGTGCATTGATCTGTTCTTAGTTATAATTCAAGAGAACCGAGATCAATTAGAAGTTGTAGGAGTAACTCCTCAGGCCACAGATATGGTTAGATTGGCCATCAACTCAGTGTCTAAAGGCTATCATGTCTTTGTCCAGAGCATCCTAGGCAGAGTGAATTATCAGACTGGGAGTTAACATGGGCATCTCTTCAGCAATAAGAGATGAGGGGGAACTCAAGTGTCAAATTTAGGGCAGTAGAAGTAGTGGTAAGAAGCCAAAGGAGGAGGAAGAGAATGTATCCCTTGAGTCAAAGGGGCATTAGGAGCAGCGTAGGAGGAAGAAGGACCTTTCCAAGATCAAATGCTTCTAGTGTGGCGAGATAGGAAATTATTCCACACAGTGTCCTCTCAAGAAGATATACAAATATGAGAAGCATGATCTGTAGGTAGCATTTGCAAGGAACAATGAGGAGGTGTTCGCCATGATTTCCCATATACCTCCAGGAGGGAGGTGGGGTGATTTGGAGCTGTAGACCCAAAGAGCTACAGGATGGGCAGGATTCTTAAGGAGTCCACCTCTCGGATCAATACGTTGCTACGATATCCCAAATCAAATATAGCATGATGGACGAGTGCCAATTGGCGATAGGAGTGCAGAAGTGTCAATGCTGTGGTTAGCAGCACTAGAGTCTGACTAGCACAAAGAAGATTTGGTAGCAGTGCAGGAAGGAACAATCCAAAAGTCAGCAACAACTTCAGAGGGATAGCATAGAGGCTAGCAACAGTTAGATCTTCAGTACCAAGACACATAATGTTGAACATTTGTTTAGGTTTGGATGTTTTTTTGTTGCAGTAAGCAACAATTTTGTAGTGCAGTGGCAGGGCCAAAAACAACATAGATGAAAATTTTGAGAATGATTTTCAATATTAATGCAGTGTTGGTAGGGTCAATATCAGTGCAGATGCAGTGTTTGCACTATGTTGGTGGGAAACAATGTTAGACATTATAATTTCAAAGGGAGATGTTATAGAGTCATAGAAATAGTTAAGAGGATATATTGCTAACATTCCTCGCTAAGAGGGAGTGTTGATTTGGGTAGCATCGGATGTGCTCTGAGTCTTAAAATTGGAAGGGAGGCTTAGGAACATGTATTCTAGAGAACCAAAAAATCGTTTGTGAAATTTACACTCAAAATATGTTTTATTAAAATAATTAATTATGTTTAAAGGGGCCCTAAGTATAAACTTAGGAAAATAAAATAATTAAAGGGTATTAATAAAACATACTGTGAATTGTTTAGAAAAGGCAGAGATCAAGTCAAAAGTTAATCTTAGCCGTTGATTAGAAATTTAATCTTAGCCATTGAAGTTTCAACAAGAAGATTATAAGAAGGAATTGAAGTGTAATTTGAAAATACACCGAGGGAGCCAGTGCATCAAGAGATTATATTTCTGAAGGGAGCAGTAACCAAAGGAAATATCGATTGAGAGATTCTTTGTAGAGAGGGGCAGTAATTATGGTTGGAAGAATTAATGATTTGTAGATTGCATAGAAGAGGAGGAAATTGAAGCCATAGAGGCAGTGCCGAGGCAGTGTGACATAGGTTATGCACACACTACGCAGAGCCTGAGAGGGATTCTATTTTTTGTTGAGGAGACAACGTTGGATCAATGCTAGTTTTTAGAGAATGTTTTTGGAGGCTAGAAGGCACCAATTTCAAGAAATAAGAGATACCAACGTAGAGGCAGAGAGAAACTACAGTTGTGACACAGATATTGTGCAATGACACCACCACTACACAGAGACAACACAAAGCAACTCGTTTTGCGCGCAGGTCAGTGCCAGGTTCCCATGGAGGAGTGAGGTTTTCCTCACAAGATTTTGCTTGTTAGCTTCTTTGCATGATTTGAAAAATTATTCAATCATATATTTGTACTTACAATTTACTGCATAATATATAATGCTCAGTTGCTGCACCGGTTTTCCCGCATTGGGTTTTTTCGGGGACACTAGTCCAAAAACAACGGTGTCAGATGTGTATATGATTTTCTAATGCTCATATCTTGTTTCCACACTTGTTTTTCTTTAGAAATTTTATTTGTGAATGCTGTAGTGTATGGATTTTGGTATTTTTTTGTATAATACAGTAAATAATTTGTTAAGTAAGTAAAAAATACAAGACTTTCCATCAATTGTTGCAGTAGAATTTCGGGTAGTACGAATTTTCACGTGGTACTAGAACTTGTGTAGCTTAGTGCAAAAGGAGGAAGAGAGCTGATCCAGATGATCCAACATTGTAGTAGAAGTCGGGGATCAAAGAGCTGGATAGGTAGAAAATCAATTCCCCAGTTAATGTGCAGTCCACACCAGAAGGGCTAAAACCAACAAGGAAAATATCTCTCTGAGTGAGTTGAAAGAGAGGAAAGATTTTTCCAAATTGTAGTTTGGGAGAGGCAGAGGGAGCAGTGAAATAGATCAATTCTGATCAGTAGCTGGACGAACGTTGTTTTCTACGTAGCAGTGACTGCTAGTGTAGAAAGCATCATAAGAGAGATATGGAGACACTTTGAGGGAGTTTTCTTCCTCAGGGAATTCCTAGCTGGGGAATTATATTTTTGGAGTGATGAGAAGCAGTATTGGGTGGCAGATCTACCATCTCTAGTAGGGAGTGCGTAGGACAGACCAGAGCTACGCAGAGGAGAGGGAGGGAGCTAGTTCGACATATTTTTTCAGTAAATAGAGATGGAAGCAAGTGGGATGAGAGATCAAGATCGGTCAGAGGGAGCCTCTAATTATGTGATCTGGTAGGAAAGGATCATATGCCTGCTGGATGAAAATGATCTCAAATAATTCATCGATGGTGTGATAACTAAACTAGTAGATGAATATCCTCTGAAAGCATTCAAAAAGGATATGTCTAAGGAAAAGTGCTTGATCCTTGACAGAGTGTGGGATGATGTCGTGTGTCACATAGCTACCAATGGGATTACTAGAGAAATGTGGTAGGCCCTGGAGTTGCTATATAGGGATATTATGAGCAACAAAAGATGTTTTTAGAGGTTAAATTGCAGAATACTAAGATTCAAAAGGGTAAGCGCATTGATCCATTCCTAGTTATAGTTCAAGAGAACCAATATGAGTTGGCAGTTATAGGAGTAGCTCCTCGGGCCACAAATATGGTCATATTGGCCCTCAACTCAGTGTATGAAGACTACCAAGTATTTTTCTAGAGCATCCTAGGTAGAGAGAATTTTTCAAACTAGGATTCAACGTGAGTAGCTCTTCAACAAGAAGAGATGAGGAGGGACTTACTCAAGTGTCAACTTGAGGGAAGTAATAGTAGTGGGAAGAAGCCAAAGGAGGAGGAGGAGAATGTAGCCCTTGCGTTAAAGGGGTAGCAGGAGTAGTGCATGAGGGAGAAGGACCTTTGCAAGATCAAATGCTTCCATTGTGGAGAGATGGGACATTCTGCTACACAATGTCCTCTAAGTAAAGAGAGACAAAGATGAGAAGCATGATCTAGAGCTACATCTGGAAGGATCGATGAGGATGATTTTTCCATGATTTCCCATATACCTATAGGAGGGAGGTGGGGTGATTTGGAGCTGCAGACCCAGAGAGCTACAATATGGGAAGGATCCTTGAGGAGTTAACCTCTCAGATCAATACCTTGCTACGGGATCCCAAATCAGATATAGTAGGATGAACGAGTGCCAATTGGTGTTGAGAAGTGAAAAAGTGACAATGTAGAGGTTAGAAACACCAAATTCGGAGCAACACATAACAGAGTTGGTAGTAGTGTAGGAAGGCACAGTTCATAAGTCAGCATTAGCTTCATAGGGACAATGTAGAGGCTAGCAGCAATGATATATAGAATACTGATATGCATCATGTTGAACACTTTTTCAGGATTGGATGTTTTTCTGTTGTAGTAAGAAACAACGTTGCAGTGCAGTGGAAGTTGGCAGTGCCAGGGCCAACAACAACACAGATGCAGAAATTGAGAAGGAGCTGAAATACAGATGCAATGTTGCCAGTGGTAGGGTCAGCAACGGTACATATGCAAATTTTGCGTAGTGTTGGTGGGCAGTAGTGTTAGACATCAACATCGTAGAGGGAGATGTTGCAGAGTCAGAGCAATACTCAGCTATATGTATTGCTAGAGCACATTCCTCGCTAATAGGGAGCGTTGATTTGGGTAGCATTGGATTTTATCTAAGTCTCAAAATTGGTAGGGAGGCTTAGGCACATGTATTCCTGAGAACCGAGAATCGTTTTTGAAAATTCCACTGAAAATATGTTTTATTAAAATAATTAATTATTTTTAAAGGGACCTTAAGTCTAAACTTAGGAAAATAAAATAATTAAAGGGTATTAATAAAATACAGTGTGAATGTTCTATAAAAGGCATAGATCAAGCCAAAAGTTAATATTAGTCATTTATTAGAGATTTAATCTTGGTTGTTGAAGTTTCAATGAGAATATTATAACAAGGACCCGAAGGCTCATTTGAGAAGACACCGAGGGAGCCAGATGATCAAGAGATCAAATTTTTGAAGTGAGGAGTGCTTAGAGGAAAGATCGATTGAGATATTATTTGTAGAGAGGGGCAGTAATTCTGGTTGGAATAATTCCTGATCCAAAGAGTGCACAACAGAGGAGGCAGTAGAAGCCACAGAGGCAGCGCAGAGCTAGTGAAGTAGATGTTATCCAGGCACTGCATAGAGCCTAAGTCAGATTTCATTTTCAGTTGAGGAGACAACATTGGGCCAGTGCCAGTTTTTGGAGGCAAGATGGCCCTAGTTTCCAGCCAGCAGAGAGACCAACGTGGAGACAAAGAGAAGCTACAATTGTGACATAGAGACTATGTAGAGTGATGCAGTCACAACGCAGAGACAACACAACGCAACTCATTTTGGGCGCAGGTCAGTGTCGGGTTCCCATGGAGGAGTGAGGTTTGCCTCACAAGATTTTACTTGTCAGATTCTCTGCATGATTTGACTGAATATTCAGTCATATATTTGTACTAAGAACTTACTGCGTAATATACAAACCCTCAGTTGTTGCACCATTTTTCATGCATTGGGTTTTTCCGGGGACCCTAAGTCTAAACTTATGAAAATAAAATAATTAAAAGGTATAAATAAAACAAAGTGTGAATGTTATACAAAAGGTGGAGATCAAGTCAAAAGTTAACCTTCCCTGTTGATTAGAGATTTAATATTAGTAGTTGAAGTTTCAACGAGAATATTATGAGAATTACTTGAAGGTTCATTAGAAAAGACACAGAGGGAGCTAGAGGACTAAGAAATCGAATTTTTGAAGTGAGAAGTGCTCAGAGGAAATATCGATTAAGAGATTCTTTGCAAAGAGGGAAAGTAATTCTAGCTGGAATAATTCTTGATATGGAGAGTGAAAAGTAGAGGAGGCAGTAGAATCCACAGAGGAAGTGCAGAGGCATTGAGGCAGAGGCTATGAAGGAAATGCGCAGAGCCTGAGAGGGATTTCATTTTCTATTAAGGAAACAACGTTGGGACAGTGCAAGTATGATTTCACTTTCTATGATTTTCTATTGCTTAGATATTGTTTCTGCACTTTTTTTTTTCCATAGTTTTATTTGTGAATGTTGTAGTTTATGGATTTAGATATTTTATTTTAGAACACAGTAAATAATTTTTTATGTAAATAACAAATACAAGACTTTCCATCAGTTGCTGCAGTAGGATTTCAGGTAGTACATGTTTTCACATTATTAGCCTTCCTGTTGACCTCTATGTGTTTTAAGAAGTTCCATCATGAATAGAACCAATTGCTACCTTTTATACCACTCGTTCCTCCAGGTGTAGTCGTCTTTTAACTCTTTTCAGGCTCCCAAAATATGAAAAGATTTTCGAGCACTTATCTTTTTGAATTTGTTAAAGTAAATGAAAATATGTCTACTCAATATAAGTTTAACATTTTTCTGGACTCAAATAGACTATCTACGAAAAATAATACCTTAGTCAAACATGGCTAAGAATTTCTCTTGATTATTGTTTTTTGAATTTTTAGACTCGAGAAACTATCTACAAAAAAAGGAACATCTCTAGTTTTTCTTTTGCCTCTTTTTCAAACTCTCTAAACATGAAAAATATGTCGATTTTTACCTTCACTGGACTCGTTAAATCATCAAACAATGATGGAATTATCAAACATGACAGGGTCGAACCACTCCCTCTCAAGGTTTGTTAAATATACTCGGAGGGATTCATTCGAAGGATGAAATTACAGATCAAGCATATGTTATCTCCTCAATCTTGTTAAAAAATAAATAGGTACTGACAAATATGGTTAGGGAAATTAGGAAAACATGGTATTCCATTTTCTAATGGTAGCAAGTTGCTTTTAAATACGACACTCCTCCACTTCATCTCTTTGGCTGTTGGTTTGGGTAATCTACTTGTCATTCGGTTCATCATATATTTTCAGAGCCTCCATTTCAGTTTTGGGTCAGTGCCGCCAACTCCATTTAGTGTCGTCAGTGTGTTCAAGAGAAGTAATTTTAGTTGATATTCGTTACAATACTCTTAAACCTTCATTCCATGATTTCCTTTTCCTGATTTGATTCCATATAATCATCATTTTGTCTCAATCATAATACCCATTTTGTGTCATTGATGGGGGATACATCAAGGCCCTCTTGCGACGAGTCGCTTCTTGTCGACATCAACACATCATCCAGGAAGTTGACTTAGAAACACCCATTTAGTACCTTGGTACTTTCATACATAAATGGAAAGTTTTCTTGCTCTCGGCGACATGTTTACATCACTCGCCTTCGACTAAAAGACTATTTGTTGTGTGCGATATCAACTCATTTATTCACACCATACAGATTGTACTATAGTACCTTGAGAGTGATTAGCATCATCAATGGTTTCTCTGACATCTCTTAATGGCTTAAATCATCAACCGATAATGATATGGTGTCTACCATGTTTGACCTCAGTACATTGATTCACATGGTTAGACTCGTACTGTTGAAATTTGTAATAAGAAATAGTGAAATTGGCAACTAGAAAGGACACAAATTGACCACATACTAGTGTGTGATTCCAGTCACACATTTGTAAGGAATTCAGTTACACATTAGTGCTAATTGTTGGCGTCTAATTTATTTATTGCTTAAATAAATTGGAAAATAAATTGTAATTTCATCTCACAAAAACCAAGTTAGAAATACTGAGTTAGCTCAAGAATTTCAAGTTGAGGGTCAAAGGTGAGGCATGTAGAGTGATTTCATTATTTTGGGGGTTTAGTTCCAGTTAATGTACTAGTTTGGTGAATTTGTAATCAGTTAACTCAAATTAATTGAGTTAAAATCAGTTTAACTAGTTCTAACAAAGTAATGAGCTAGTGAGAGGTCTAGTGAATTAAATTAGTTTTAATTCACAAATAGTGATGAATAATATAATTTATGATTTTCTATTAATAGCTGCATGCATGTCAATTCTGATGAATACACAGTTGAGACAGAGGTTAAAGGGCAGATAACTATCAGTTGTATTATTAGCAAATTGCTCGGGCCCAATTATAAAGTCACAGGAAGGCCCATGATGGATTGCATAGTAGAGGAAGGTTGATTATCGTATTTAATAAGGATTAATTTCCTAGGGATTGTGTGAGAAAGGCTGGGCTTAGAAGAGGTTTAGAATTGGCTAAGTGTTTGTCAATTTTTCTTGAGAATTTCTAATCAGTTTTAAGCAGGATCAGAGTGAGACGATCAGTAGAGTGCAGGATTTTCTCTTTGTGAGAAAGAATTGTATTGTTTCATGATTATTTTACTATTTACAATATATCATAAAGGGGTTTTGATAAGGTTCTTTCCCTAGGAAAATCTTGTGTTGTGTGATTGATAATTTCTTTCTCTTACTTACATTTGATTGATATATTGTGTTTTATATTCCACAAGTATAGTAGAAGGATTCAGTATATTGTTTTAGTACATTACATGATTATATTGAATCCATTATTATAGAGTTTCTATACAATTTATACATGGTATAAAAACACCGTGAATCAAAGTAGAAGAGAATAAATTGATTTTGTCTTGAACAGGTTCAAATTTGAAGATTTATTCTTCAGGATCTAGTAGCAGATCAAGATGTCTTTCAATGGCTTGAGACTCAAATTTTCACTCGAGGGAAATTAAAATTATATTGCATGGAAGGATAGGATGGAGGCAGTGTTGGAGGACAATGGGTTGAAGGAATTCATATATTTTGATATTCCCAAGCCCGTGGTAGAAGATGCCCAACTTCTTGTTGCATGTAAGAAGAAGGTAGAAAAGGATAGAAGGATCTTGTTAGAGGGAGTTAGAGATCATATTGTCTCGAGTCTCCATGGGAAGGCAACTCCATATGCTATATGGAATGCCTTGACAGATCCTTTTCAAAAAAATAACGACGAAACGAAGTTGGTGCTGAAGGACAAGCTCAGAAACATCAAGAAGGAGGAGGACGCCATTTCAAATAGTGGTGCCTCATTCCATATGACGGGTGTTACACAACATTTTTTCACTGTCCCCGAAATCCCCATCTCGCCCAATGGATGGTCATTTTTGTGACCCATAAGCAGTGTCATGCCTAGACAAAACCATCACTGCATTCCTTTGCATGAGAGTAACATTCCTCTTGTTGAAAATTCCCTGAGCAGGATTGTAAAAACCCTTGTTTTTGCCTTGGCGCGAGTAGCCAGTTACACTCACGCGTCGAGCTAGAAAATTAACACTAAGTCTGCACCAATTGGTTCTCTGTCCCAATTAAGCGCCTCTGCCAAGCTGTTTATGGAATGTTTTTTAAAAATAGAGGTGGAGGTTCTATCCCAACCACCTCGAGGATGAGTCATTAGGAGTGGTTGAACTGAAACAACCACATAATCCCTCCTTTAGTTAGTAGTTTCCACCTCCCTTGGAACTCTCCTAAAGGATAAGACTCCCTCCCACCTTTGTAGGGATCCCAACCTCCTCCTTTTCCTCTATAAAAGAAACTATCTCTCTTAGTACAAACTAGCTGAATGGATGAATAACTGAACTTGGAGAGATGATATTATAGTTGGATGACTAGAAAAGATAGATAGAAGGAATAACGTTGAGGAGAGCTTGAATTCATGTCCTCATTCTGTCTGAATCCCTCGACAAGTACTGATACGCGCTTCAGCTAAACCCCGATGGAGGAGACTGCGACATCAAAGCATTAGTTGTACCTCTTCCTTCTACTTATATATACATGACTACTGTTTGGTTCCACTATTGTGTTATGTTGCTTGTGTAATGCAATAGTTTTAACCCTCTTTTACTGGTTAATAGTTGTGAGTGAAACTATGATGTTGTATGTTGTTCTAATTTCTTGTTACAAGTGCAAGTATCTGGGCGTAACAGCACACAGATTGTGATTTTACAAGATAGGAGCGAGAGGCTACTACTCCTTTTGCAATGACGATAGCATTGGATTCTAGGTAGGTCGATCTACCGTGTCTTTCGTTTATTCATTAACTAGGAAGCAACAATTTAGTGTGTCCTTTTTGTTTCTAGACCCACCCTAGGGCTAGAGGGATCATCTCTGTCCACAGAGAGGATTTACCTACATAACAAATTGGCAACTCCACTGGGGATCAGTGCGAGTTTGTCATTCCTTCCTGTTGGGTCAGTTTCAAATATCGATTTCATTTTCTATCTTTTTCTGGTTTGTTTACTTAATTTCCATCCTTTGTTCAGCTCCAGAGTGTCAAGGTTGACCTCTTCTTGTTAAGTTTTGGTTTTTCCTCTTTTTCCCATAGGTATCTAGCTTGGCACGGTTTTTGTTTGAATATTCACGCTGATTGGTGTAGGTTTCTCTCTTTTCACTTGTGCCAACCCTTGTATGGCACGGATTACAACCTTATAATCACACCAACCTCTCTAGGTTTTTGTTTGACCTCTTTAATGAGTCTTTTGGTCAATTGTGCTTGCTTTTGGGTTATTTTCTAGGTGTGATCTAGCCTTTGGAACTGTGTTGAATACTGTAGATTTCTTTCTTCAGTTGTTTTTCCATTTTCCTGTCAGTGTCATTTAAAGGCCTTAGGGTTTTTGAGTGTTATTGTACACTAAGCCTTCTGTTTGAAATGCAAGTCTCTTTGATTGTCATCAGCCTTGTTTCCTTTTGTGCCATTACACTGAGTTTTCCTCGATCCTTTTGAGTGTTTTGGTTGAATGGTATTTTCATTTCATCGATTAATTTTTCCCCTTAGTGCTCCAGGCATCGATTACATTGCTTGTGTTGGGTCGATTTGGGAAATTCTCTCTATTTGATCGAAATTTTTTTGCATTAGCTTGAATGTTTTGTGTTTGTTTCGCTTCGGTTGAATCATTCAATTTTAAAATCCCTACATTTGCAAAACTCAAACTAGTATTTATTTTGTTTTCCATTTGAATTAGTGCATTGTGTGCTTTTTTCATTAAAAAAATTTAAAAAAAAATATTTTGCATTATTTTGTTGCATCAAAATTGAAACATTCCTTTGCATAACTAGCCTTTGCCATCTAGGAAGGAATTTTTTTTTCAATTTGTTGCATTAGAGGCATTAGAAGTTTCTTCATATACTTTGTTTGTTTGTTTTTGTTTGAAAGATTTCTATCCTTCTTATAACTAGCATTCATCGAACTGAAATGATGTTCATTTGCATATAGTTTGCATTTAGGAAGTTGAGCTCCAAATTCATTAGGGCCTGGAAACTGAAACCTAATTCAAGATTAACTTTAAAATTTACTCAATGAACCTAAGGCAACATTGAAACCTAACACAATATTTCTAGTGGTCTAGGCTAGAGACGTGTTCCGATGTCTTAAAATCTAGTAGTTTTTGCTCGCCTATTGGCTTCACACAGCACTAGTACAGACTTGTGCTCCCCATACTATCGAGTACATAAAGGGAGACCCCTCTAGGTTGCAATAATTTTATCCATAGCAAGTCAAGTCTACCGCATTGTAACCGTGATACACCGAACACAACATTCAGGGAGACTACCTATACATACGTCAAGTCCTTGGTCATTTCTGTTTCATTTGATCACCAAGGTGTATATGGAAGTTCACGGAAACCTGGTACACCCTCTTGCTTAGAATTCACGAGAAGTCATTTCGATATTTTCGTGACTCTTTAAACAAGAGAAGAGATCATCGAGCGCTTGTCCTTTCATGCTCATTTCAAATTGAAAGTGACTAGAGTCATCTTTTTCTTGTTTCTCGACTCTTAAAATATGAAATAGTGAATTTTGGTTTCAGTGTTATAAAACTAATCACCTACAATTACACACCCATTAAAAGTTTCGTACTTGTCCTGATTGATTTCTTTTGTTCTTATTTTAGCACCTTCGATTGGTTATATCTTTTCCTTCCTATTCTGATATACAGTCAAAGTGGCGGAACATCCAGTTTCATCATCCTCACTGCCTCCTAGTGGTGGTTCTTTTCTGTATGTTTCTTTTGAAACCCCTCAATCCACTAGGTTTGTCGAGATCTTGTAGCCTATTCTTCCGTCTATCCAACCCCTTGCTACTCAATCTCCACTTGATGAGCCAGCTGAATTCAATTTGCCTCCTTCAAGTGCTTGGTCTGGTTTTTGGGAAGAAGGAGAATTTCCTCCTCTTACGTCAGGATTGCCCTTTGTTGCTGCTGCGGTACCTCCTAGTCCCGGTAGTCTTTTCGAAGATATTACATTGGACTCATATATGGATTCCTCTAGTCCTGTTATTGGTGAAGGAATGCCTGTTTCCACAGGAGAATATCAACCCTTTCTTGAAGATCTCTCTCGTGCCTCCATCCAATATTCGCCACCGTCGGTCTCACTTCCACTTGGATATAGATCCTTGAGTCAGATCATATCTGGTGTTGCCTCTATTGCTCAATCCAGTACAGTAAATCCTCCTCAGAGTTCAATCCTACCTTTGTTGGGGCTATCACCTTCAGCTCCTGGTTCATCGGTTACTGCCACATCTGTTCCAGTTCAACCAATGGTTTTTGTGGCTTCTAGTTCAATTTCCACTCCTCCTGTGATTCCTGGCAGTCTTACTTTTGAAGAATATCTATTGGTTATTCAGTGGCAGAGTTCTTAGGGTTCTCAAAGGTCTCAGGCTCCTGCTAATCCTCGATTCCATCACTATGATGCTATTGGTAATCCCATATATATCTATCCACACAATTATGATGTGTATGGTAATCTAGTCTATTTGCCTCCTATTGATCCCTATTAGGTTGTTTATGATCCTTATCAGACTGTTACTCATTTGGAACCTACTCTTCCTGCGCAACCCTCTAGCTTCCAAGGAAAATCCTCATCAGGAAAACCTTTAGCTCAGCAGGACCCTGCTTTTGGTCCACAGGAACAACCATACGGTCCACAAGGCCAACCTTCACAAGGCCAGCCTTTGGCCCATCATGGACAACCCTCCGGTCTTTCAGGTCAACCTTTGAATCAACCAGGATCATGTTTTGGTCCTGGGGGGAAAAATTATCTGTCACAGGGAAAACCTGTTGAACCTCAATCACAACCGCACGTTCAGTATGCCCCAAATATTGTGAAACTAGGACAACCCTTTGGTCCTTCTCCAGGTCAACCTGGTTATCAGGGACAACCTGGTCTGTCGCAACCATCAGACCAACCTTTCCCACAGGGACAACCTGTTGGTCCCCAACAACAGTTTCAATAGCCGGTTCAACTAGCTCAGCAACCATTTCAACGTGCCCACCAGTAGATTCATTCGGTTCCACAGCCAGTTCTACTTGTCTACGTGGAAGACAAACTTATGTAGATTAAGCCAAATCTTATAGTGTCTACAACAAAGAAAAATCTGACAAAGATGGTCAGGGTGATCCCTACGCTTAGCTGAATGAGCCAGAAGATCATCCAGATAAGGCTGCACGATGTGACGAATATCATGAAAGGCATAGGACATAGCGCGCTGAAATATTTCCCTAACATTCTTTAAACCAAAAGGAAACTTCTTATAAGAAAAGGTACCCGAAGGACAGATGAAGGCAGTCTTGTGTTGCTCAGTCAGGAGAATTTTTATCTTATTATAACCAGAAAAACCATCCATAAGGGAAAAAATCTCGCTCCCGGCACAGTTGTCAATGATTTGATCGATGAAGGGAGTAGGATAATTATCCTTAGGACAAGCTCGATTGATATCACGATAGCCAACACAAAAACGAATAGTGCCCTATTTCTTATCTACGGGAACAATATTAGAGACCCACTCTGTCAAGGGAATCAGATAAATGAAACCAACTTTGAGAAGCTTTTCCACTTCAACTTTAATGGCAGCAGCTTTCTGCAGATGAATTGGATGAAGACGCTGGCAAACAGGTTTTGAACTGGGGTAAGTAGGAATTGCATGTACCACAATGATAGGATCAATTCCGATCATTTCTTTGTAGGACCATGCAAAGACATCACGGAATTCGCGAAAAGGCTAGTATAGACTTGTACTTCATCGGAAGAACAAGTGACCCTGATATGGATTTTCTCGACAATACCTAGTTTAATAGAAATTTCAATAGGAATCTTATGTGTAATGTTACTCAAGTTACCTTCCGAAAAAAAATCATGAATCTTAATAGGCATTTGAAGCGGAGGAGAGGAAACCTGAGAAGCAAAACGCTCAAGACAAGTAGGCATGGCCCCGAGACTTGGGAGAAACAAGGAACAATGATGATTATCGTCCCACGGGGGATCTTCTAGAGACATGGCTTCCACGATGGCCTCATCGGAGGGAAACACTTCCTTCAAAGGATCGGGTGAATCAAAATTACCAAGCCAAGGGGATTGAGAATAAATGTCAAGGGACATGCTCGAAGGAGAAAAATCAAGGGATGGAGTATCCAATGTGGCGATGAGTTCATAATAATCAATTTCAATTAGACTCAATGGCATCGAATCTCCGAAAGAATTGATTTTTTCAGGGGAAGGGATAACCCATGGGTCATCAGTGAAAGAAATCATGTTGACCTGAACAATATTTGGTGGTGGAAGAGGAAAAATACCCATGAGGGCAGGATCCTTGAAAATGCCTGGCCCTATGCTCTCATAGGGAGTATGAATCTTATCCACATACGGAACGTTGTTCTCGAAAGAAGAAGTGAAAAAAGGAAATTGATCGACAGTAACAATATTTCATTCGTGCAAGAATTTCAAAACACAAAAGAGAGTGGATAGAACACATAGCATTGCATGAGTCCAACTATGACCAGGGAGAAGATTATAATTGAGCTTAGCAGCAACGACTTCAACTTCGACATTCACTTTCTTCCCTTCTAACGTGATCGGTAAACTAGCAAGAACACCAATAGGTTTAGATTCTCTTCCATCAAATGCTTCAAGGGAATTGGGTGACAAGGTGAGAGCTAGAGAACCAATGGCTTTCCAACAAGTATATGACATAACATAGGTAGATGCACCCTCATCCACAACTACTCGGTGAATGTTTAAACCATTTATACCAACTTGAATGATGAGTGCAATTTGATGTGGGAGTCGCAGGACGAAATTCTCTAAATCGAAAGTAAGCAAACTAGTATCGGCAGGATCAACCCCACCTATCGTGGATAAAAATGCTTTCCATTGTGATGGAAAACTCTGAATTACTTCTAACACATACATTATGGATGGCGCCTAAGCCAAATCCTCAAAAATATTGTAATGCTGAGCAGTACGGGCATTAGGATTGTACGAAGACTTGCGGAGTACACCTTTGGAAGGTGGTCGCACAACAGATTAAGTATTAGGTTGTTCAATCTCAAGAGGGCCAGAAACAGGTGGAGGAGGAGGACCATCAGCAATATCCTTCCCGGTTGTCTAACGTGAACCAGAATAATCTTTCGATCGAGTAGTAATGGAAACGGGTGCAGAACCGTTCATCATAAAAACTTGAGAACCAAATGGGGTAAAGGACTGAGGTTTCTCTACCATCTGAGCTTGTTGAGTAGGAAAAGGTTCGTTAAGAATAGCCAGAGCTCCTTGAGTGCCTTTGAGAAATCGGCTCACTTTGGACCATTGAGGACAGTGTTTGGTGAAGTGCTCTTCATCACAAATAAAAAAAGGATACTTCGGTTTGCGTTGAGAACTATCAGCAAAACGAGGTTTCGACGAATTTTGTTTCAGGGTATCAGCTTTGGCTTTACCTTTACCCTTATTCTTACCTTTAGAAGCATTATCTGTAGGATTTACTTGAACGGCATTCACTTCTACGGATTTGCCAGAATTCAGATTTGGTTGAGAAAAAATTGGAAGAAGGAAACTTCTGCTTCCCAAAATTAGATGGAGACTTCTGAGGAGTCTGAGATACGGAACCAGTAATACCATCAATGGATGGAGTTGTTGGAGGTTTAGAAGTTCTAGGTCGAGGAGCATCAGGCAAGATATCATATAAAGCATCAGATTGAAAGTACACAAGATCGAGGTACTAGGCGTAAGAAATGGCTTGTTCCTTGGTTACACATGCCCCCATAGCTATGTCTTTGGAAATCTGATTGAAAAAGGAGGTAGTGAACCAATGAGTTAGAAGCTGATCAAGAATTTCAAATTTGAATATGCAACGACGTCGCCTCGACTCATGAATATGATCTAAGATATGAGTACCTCGGTCCTATTTCAATGAAGTGAGGAGGCGCATCCCAATCTCATAGCGAACCGACAACTGGAAATGTGTAAGGAATGCCATAACTAAGGAATTAAAATCTTGAAAAACTCCATGAGACAGCTCAATGTACCACTTTGTAGCGGCACCAGTAAGAGTATGCTAGAAAAGGCAGAGCCGAATAGAATCGTCAACCTAAGAGTTAGAGGAACACCACAAGTGGTAAGTCACAACATGCGTTTGGGGGTCTTCACCAGGTTTACCCTCAAATTTAGGACAATCACCAAGAATCATGGTCGGAACTAGAGGCCAATACGGATTATGAAGAATGGGATCATTTGTCAATTTTGACACATCAGGTAATTCCAACATAGCAAGAAATGGTAATTGAGTATTAAAAGTCATCGGAGGTCTTTGATAAGGACCCGTGTGTACATTCCACCCAGTCTGAGCGGGACTCTGTCCCCATAAATTTTGTCCCGAAAGATTCGGATAATAGGGATTAGAAGCAGGATAATTCGGTTGATATTGGGGTTGAGGACCATGATATGGAGTCAAAGTAGACCACGGAGGCCTTAAATTTGAGATGGCCTTAAATTTGATATTCAAAAGTTTGTGGCAAAATTTTTGGTTTTCCAGCAAAATAAAGTTGAGACAATTAAGACCCCAGGTCTTCTACAACCTTTATACATTCCAAGTCAACGTTGGGAGGATATTTCAATGGATTTTATCACAGGTTTACCTAAGTCCGAAGGAAAGAGTGTCATCATGGTTGTAGTTGATAGACTTACCAAGTATGCACACTTTTGTGCATTATCTCATCCATTTAAAGCAATTATAGTTGCTACTACATCTATGGAAATAATTCAAAAGCTACATTGAAACCCGAAGATTATTGTAAGTGACAGAGATCCCATTTTTACTGAAAAATTTTAGATGGAATTATTTTCTTGTCTGGGTACTCAACTAGCTCATAGCTCATCTTATCATCCTCAATCCGATGGTAAAACTAAGATAGTGAATAAATGTTTGGAAGGATATCTTCGTTGTTTTGTATTTGATAATCAAGCACAATGGGTCAAGTGGTTACCTATTGCTGAATGGTGGTATAACACTTCCTTCCATACTGTAGAAAAAATGACCCCATTTATGGAACTTTATGGATATCATCCACCATCCATCACATATTCTTTAAGAGAAAATTCTACAGTTCAAGCAGTGGAAGATCACATCGAGCATTAAGAAGAAGTTCTCCTTTTCTTAAAGGATAACCTAAATTTGGCACAAAATCTATTGAAACAATAGGCAGATCGACATCGCAGTGAGAGAAGTTTTGATGTAAGAGACTATGTATTTTTATGACTACAACCATACAATAAAATGTAGCTCAAGCAAGCTAAGAAGGATAATAAATTATCGCCAAAGTACTATGGTCCTTACAAGGTGTTGCAAAAGATTGGTACTATGGCATACAAATTGGAGCTTCCTGCTTCTTCGTGAGTGCATCCAGTTTTCCATGTTTCATGCTTAAAGAAGGTTATATGGGACAAAATCCCAGTTCAAAAAATATTGCCAAAACTTGATGAGGAAGGGAAAATCATATTGGAACCTAAAGAAGTCACAGAAACAACAACTCAACAGCTATGAAATCGATCAATTTTAGAGTATCTCATCAAATGGAGAACTTACCCATTGAATATTCTATATGGGAGGATGAGAATTTTATACAGAAGTACCCGAAGCTACTCAAGCATTGAGGACAACACTTTTTTGAATGAGAGGGGCATGTTAGATCCCTATATTACTAGTATAGTCCCTTATTATTGTTAGTGTAACTCCCTTATTGTTATTGGGTTACCCTTGTAACCCTAATATTGTTATTATTGTGCCCTTACATTATTATTGTTAGGTCGACTAGGATTATATTGTGCCCCCTTGGACTTCTATATATAGAAGGAGTTTTTGTCATTTGTATCATCCAATAATTTTTCATTTATGTAATTTAAAGGAGGTTTCCCCCTCAAAGTGGCTTATTTATAAGGCGTTGATCTCTCTTTTTTTCTATTTTTCGAGCTGGTTTCATAACAATAAGATCCTTTACAATCTTATCAAATATATTTGGATGTATATGTTGTCTTGCATGATTTATATATGAATTTAGGTTTTATACATCCAATTTGTCCACTCCTAGGGCCTCAAGCTATTCATAATATAATGCAACATGATGCCTTGCAAGGTGTCGATCAGTCTACTCATCAACTTTGTCAAGAACCAAGCAGATCAAATGTATCACACTTTGAGCATTATCTGACATTTTTTCAAACTCATTTGTAAAAAAAAATCCTCTGTTGCATTTCATGTGTAGGTTTAGTCTCCTAATATTTGGGGCTACTCTCTCCCTGAGATGGTAATGCTCTGACATAGTCCTAGTTATTTATTGCTTTCTTTAGTAGCTCCCCCAGAGGCCATTATGACTTCATTTTGTTAATTGAATTCACATGCCAGTCCTTTTTATTCCTCTTCAATACTTTAGTGAGTTTCCTTTTGTTGTCTACATTTCCTTTTAACTAAATTTTTGGTGTGCTTGGAGTGGACTCCATCTTCTGTCTAGACATTAGTGAAATTTTTAGGTAAAAAATGGGCCTCAAAATAGAAATGTATAACAAAAATAATATTTATGAGTACCAATAGGATTCAATATGATGATCTCAAGCATGGGGGATGATTCATTATTTTTGGAGTAAAAAGGTAAAATGATAAAAAAAACAAAAATATAAAAACTACTTTTTAAGGTCAATTTTAGACTTCAAAATTTCTCTAATTCTTTTTTAGGGTACATGGAAGCTTGCAATATTTGGATTTGTGGCCAATATTGTTAAATGTATAAAAAATTATGTTACCATGTAATGGAGGAAATGGTTTGTGTCTTCTTGTGCTCATGTTCTTCTTTGCATATAGTTTACACTCAACAACTTTATGTCCAAAACCATTGCGCAAATAGCAATAGCCATATAAATGATTTGTGTACCTTGTGGATGATTGTATTCTCTATTTGATTGCTTGAGGCAACTTCATTATCAGTTGCACCTTATTCCAATTAGTCTTGATCTGATTTCGCTTACATTTTTCTTCTACATGTCCAGGTTCATGGTAAGAAAAACACTTGACATATCTCCAAGGAACAAAGAATCTCCTTTGGGACCTTCCAAATTTAATCGACTCATTTCTGGGAGAAAATGGCCTTCTTGCAAAGGAAATTTTCTTCAACTCATTCTTTTCATATTGCTTCTGCTGCTTACCTTTATTTTTTATTATTATGGTAATAGCTCCTCATGTTGATATTTTTTATGTCATTGCATCCTCTTTTGTGGCTGCCTTTTAATTGTTGCACTTTTCTAAGTTTTTCATGGAGACAAGCTCCTCTTCTAGATTTTTACATGGTCTATTCTTTTCATTTAATTAATTTCTTGTTGAAACAATCTCAACCTATAATCTTCCAGACTATAGGTATATCTCCTTAAGCCAATTTCTCATCATTTCTTCATTTCTTCTAGCTTATTCTATCTATTTCCTTAGGATAATAATTTCCTCCTTGCACTCATGCTCTATTTCATCACATATCTACAATAACTTCTTCTAATCTCAATTTTCATTCCCCGACCTTTCTATTTTAACCAAGAACAAGTCAATATTAACTTGATTTTCATAAGTATTTTTCTCATAAGAATTAGGTACATTTATACTAGTATAACATGTCTCATTTGATTGGACACTTTCTCTTTGAAGGGCCTTTTTTTACTTCCTCTTTTTCTTCTCCTTTTCTACACTACTGCTACTAATATCTCCTTTGCGCATGATATACACTATTTCCCATATTTCTTTTGTATATTTAAGTTATATAACTGTCTCAAGATCCATATTGTGAATATTGTTAAACATTGCACATCTTTCTTGAGCATTACACTATTTTTGTTTCTTAAAGGGGGAGTCTTTGCTATATCCATCACACACTAACTTCTAGATATTAGGTCCATAACTCATCAATACAAATTTTACCTTGTCTTTACATTCTTGAAAGTTTTTCATACTAAGCACAGGTGCATTTTGATAGTCCATGACTCAACCAGGTCTACCTTCTAGTTGTTAGGTTTACATGTAAGGAACCAACTCTAATAGCAGTTATTGGAAACTTGACTAAATTGAGGGTTATGAGTCAATTTAGTACATTCATAGACATAAAAATTTATGTTTACTTTTCTTTTTAATATTTATCTGAATTTATTAACTGAAATGAAGTACATCTATGAATAACATTTTTAGCATACCAACATTTAACATGCAATTCACAACATAAAAATCAACCAATAAAATAAATCACATGTGGAAACTAGATATAATTTGAAACCCATGAAAGGAGAAAACCAAAAATTGTTTAGTTGAAGTAATGTTAAGGAGAGCTTGTACTCCCTTATTAAATAAAATTTCGTGTATGCACCAACCTAAATGAGGGTTCTAGCTCAATTTATTCGATAGGATTAAACTTGAAAGGAAGCTCCAACTCCCATAATTTTTTTAAGGCTAAAACCCACAGGAGGATCCTACCTCAACAAGATCCAAACTATTGTTTTTGAGGCTATAACCTGAAATGAGACTATAATTCCTTGATACATACAAGGAAAAATATTCTTTTTTTCCTAGTCTTTAATTTTTCATACCTCCATATCTCTCTATTCTTCTTTTTCTCTTCAAATATACTTCACATATTCTCTTCTACCTCCGTCCTTTTATGCCAGGTAACTCATGAAAAAAAAAATCAATAATATCTCACATACTCTCTAACAATCTAGTCATTCTTCCATCCAAAATCAGATCCTTTTATAAAAAAAATTTTCTGGATGTGAGTATTCCATGTAGGAATATGAAATGACAAGTCTTATCTCTTCGCATTCCACCAATTCTTTTCACACATTTTTAGATTTTGAATATTAAAACAAAAATAATTTTCAAAATGTTCAAACATCATGCATTAGCATAAGAAAACTTTAATGATTACACCTACAAAATTTCATTAAACATTGTAATGTGCCCTTTGTACCAAGTAGCCTACATTATAACATGGGTCTTCTATTATGCAACCTATGTTTCTCTGGGTGTAACACATTGTCTAATATTTCCTTGATAAAAATACCTTTTCTTTCACCATTTGATCAATGTAGTCTTTCACTACATGACCTTAATCACTGCATAAATTTTGAGTCTTTAGCACTAGATTTTTCCTTGAGTTTTCCCTTCATCTTCATTATTGTATTGAACTTCTTCAATTTTTGTCAACATAACATACTAATGTCAACAAATTTTCATCACAACTTCTCCATTCCATTTCGTGGCATCACAACAACATCTCCATAACAAATCAAGAACAACATATCTTCAAGTAAATAAGCTCAGCCATCATATGCACACAATCAACCTCACATCACAACATAAGCAATCAACCTCAAATAAAAAAACATCAAAACATATGTAAGAAACCTCTAACAAGAATCAAAACATACTTACTTAGCCTCTAATAAAGCATACCAAGCTGCTCTAAAATCATAACGTATCAAGCATACCTTGCTACACCTACCTAGCATCAATACATTCAACATAGCCTCTATATTATACCTTGAAATATATCAAGCTTACCAAGATTATTTGCAAGCATAACATATCAAGCATACCTGTTGGCTCGAGGGGTCCTGACCCAGGTTTAGAGTTCAAGGTTTGCCAACAAACCTCTATACTACTGGCCCTTTCCGTAGTGACCTGCTTGCGCAGGTCAAAGTCTCACCCGAAGTAGTATGGGTGGGTGATTGAACCAGGTTTCCGCACCCTGAGAAAGGATAGGTAAGGCAAGCAGATCTTCGTTCAGACCTACGATACCCAAATCGCCTCTTTCTGCACAGGGTCAATAGGTCTCTTTTCGCATCCATGTGCGCTAGATCTATAATTATATATTTCTATGACAACAACATAATATTTCATAAAACCGAACAAAACAGATCTAGATACAACAAACACACTTACAGAGATCTTTTGCAGCTTGAATACAGAATGCACATAATGCAGTAATTACCAATGATTCGCACAAACTGTATACACAGATTCACTTCTCAAGCAACCTTTATTATTCATCAATTCATCAATTCCTTCATACAATACCCATCCCAGCCTGCGCACATAGTAGCAGGGTCCACACACAACTAGACTCTAGATCTCCACACACACAACCAGCAGGAGTCCTTTCCCAAAAACCAAAACCTAAACAGATATCTTAAACCACAGTTCACACCAATAGCTCTTCCTTTCCTACCTTACAATATAAAATGATCCTCTATTTATAATAATCTAGCCTAAACTTTCCTATGGTCTGCAAACCGTGGTTTGCGGACCCCTGGTTTACCCTTTTGCCCATTACAATACTTTTGGGGCTTTGACCCATCCCAAATCCCCCGCGCTAGACTAAATATAATCCAAAGTATTCAAAATTGGACTAGTTTTGCAGCCTGTGGGAGACCCTGTTCTAACAGTCCCCCAACACAATCTTGTGACTCGTCCCAAGTGACTGTGGTGGTGCGGTCGCTAGCTTAACATGCAAGGAATTGAAAGCGATGACGAGTAGAGGGAGAACTTCCTAACTTTGGGAGGCAGCTTGCTGTGCAATATTGACAAGCTTCAGGGAGGTAGGATCTTCCAAAGCCGTGGTAACCTATTCCAATATCCGGTGGAGGCGTGCGATGGCGTTATGAGCATCCTAAGATATCTGGAATGCAGTATCACTTCATGGTTTCAAGAACTTCCTAATTAATTGCTTGGCATGGTGGAGATCCGCAATCGTGTCTATGAAGTCACTGCGGGTTTGTAAGAGGGCTCGACGCTGCGCAGGGTTGGGGAAGGCAAGGTAGCTTTGACCTGATTGAAAGCGGCCTCCATATGTCGTAAGTCTTCCTAGAAATGCTGAAGCATGGGGTGGCACCGGACTGCTGTCCAGAGCTGTGTAGCTACCTTGACCAACTAATTTGCCAGAGTAAGATGTTCCTTAATATTATTCGTTGCGTCCATGATCAATGCAACCCGTTGTGCCCAAACTTCTGGGGGTATTTCACGCCGTTTCCGTGTAGTCTGGTCACGACTACAGATCTCTTGCAACAAAACGGTGCATGAATCCTGCAATGCCTGACGAGGTAGCTATGCCAAGTCTATTTGTAGGTCCGTAGATATCGGAACATGGCTGCCAACCATGCTAGTGCGAGGTAACGAACAAATATTTTTATTTTCGATCGGTAGTCCGGTACTGCGGAGAAGTTGCAACGTATCCCTGTATCGCTTCATCCCTTTCCTACACAGGACTGTGTCAATGTCGGTGGCGAACTGTGGCAATCACATAACTTTCCTTGGGGTATCGTCCGAGGCCATCCGGCTAGGGCCTGCAATCGTTTCAGGGTGGTAAAGGTTGAGAATTCTCGTCAAGCAGTTGTGATGCCCCTCTGCATGAGGTTCAAATTCAATTCTCCCTACAGGGAGCCAAAGGCCAATCTCGACAGCCCCAGACCCTTTCAGCATGATGTCTTCAGGTGTTGAACTGGTAGGTGTCGAGGCGTTTGGTGGGTTAGGGACTGTCATATCAACAAAAGGACAAGCTTCCGAGAGAACATTAAAGACCCCAATAAGCAAGTAGGAGAATAATAGAAGCAGGGTACAAAGACAATATGGAGCCTTGATTGAAGCTATATTGTTGACCTTATACTATCTGGGGCTATCCAATGGTAGAGCATACCTCACTTGAAACTTACCATCGATCGTCCAGAACAAATTTTCCATAAATTGTCGTATTGATGGCCAGCCACCCAATTTTTAACGGGAAGGTTCCCTTCTCACCAAAGTGTAGTGTTATGACAGTCATTATTCATACCTGAAGGATCTCCCATGGATTTACAGATTTTGGATGACGCTTGTGTGCTGCTTGCGTACCCCGAATTAAAGCCGGTGTCAGGTGATTTGTAATGCAGTCCAGGTACCACTTTAGAAACTTGGCCATCGTACCACTTGACAGGTGTGATTTTTCCTTGGTCACGGTGTTTGTGTGCGGCAGGGCTACATCGAGCGTCCTTATGCCATCTGCCACCTTAAATGTTCGTAGAAACTCAACCCGCAAATTCTCCCAATTGTGCATGTACCGGTGCAGTGTCGTATCTAAATACCACGCCGTCGGACGCAAGCCTAGGTCATGGATAACCAGGTGAACTTTTTCGTTTGGAGTCTTGTCGCACCGTTGTGTTTCCCATGCCAGCAAATACCTGTGCGGATCCTATGACCCAAGGAACCTCTGGGTCTGTCTTCCAGCTGGGGCTCCAAATCGCAAGAACATCTTATCCTGACACTCCTCCCAAGTGCGGAATACTGGCCCATGCGTATCCCACCAACGCACAGACACTCTACACAAGGCTAGAGGAAGTGCTCCTAGCTTGTGTTCCTTGGGAACTTTGGCTTCGAATGCACGTAAAAACTCCTTAATGTCACCCACATCCTCAAGGTAGGGCAGGTCTCTTACTTCGGAGGAGATGCAACAGAAGTTCCTTGTGACCCCTCTAGTTCCCCATTAGAGTCGAAAAAGCATTCACTGTCCTTTTCCCAGCAGAGTACTCCTTCTGATGTGGGGTTAATCCAGTCTTCATCTTGTGTAGTCACTTTTTAAATTTAATCTATTTCTTCCTCATCATGTGCTGGCTCTGTATAACATGCACCTTCTGCGGGATCCAGTGGTACTATTACGTGTGTACCGTTATTTTCAAACACCATGCTATGATTTTTGAGATTGATGACACCCCCCATATCTATAGCCCAGTATAGTCTGAGGAGTGTAGGGTAGGGATCCGCATCTTCCCCAATTTCTATTACTTCAAAGTCAGCTATTACTTTCACCCCTACGATATCTACCATGACCTTTGGCAGCCTTCCCAGAGGGATGATATTTTGTTGATTTTCCATGCGTAGCTAGATGGTGGACCATTACAACTTAGGCTCTCCCATTTTTTGCCATGTTTGTTTCGGTAATACGTTCGCATCTGAGCCAAGGTCTAAAATAACTTGATCCATCTCGTAGTCACCAATCTGCGCAGCCAACCGCATTTCTCTTCTAGTGTGTTTTTTATATCTGTATAGTTTGTGTACGTCCTTGATCTCGGAACTTGGATTGGGCTAAGTTGCATAGCTATGCATTAATGCTTGAAGGTTCTCTATAGCCTATGGGTTGCGTAGCAACTTCAGACATGCCTGCAGAAAGGGTTCAACCCCCTCCTCTATTCTGAGGTGTGTTGGCATCTGCACAATAGTGATTTCTTGGCCCTTGCCAATGTTAGATCCTTCCTGAGAGTTCATAGGATCCCTGGCAGGTGCTTCCCATGCTCCCTGGGTGACCATCCTGCTGCGAGTTATGACTTTCACACTCGGGTCTATTTTCCTTAGTTCGGTTTTAACTCTTTGCACATTCTGCGTAGGGGTGGGTTGTTTTTGCTGCATCTTAACTATTAAAATTGGGCAATCTTCAACCACATGGTCCAGCTGCCTACAATATTTTCACGATTGTCTGGTGGGATTTGGGCAGTCCCTGGCGAAGTTTCCTAGCTCCCCGCAGTTATAACAGATTAAATTCCCATGTCCTCATCCTTCACTTCCACCCCGACCTCCTCTACCTCTTGCTGGAGAGCCTCTAAAGCTCACAGAAGTTCTTAGCGATGTAGGGTTTGATTGTACCCTATACAAGTTCCCACGATCAATTATCAAGTCATAAGTGCGAAAATTCTTTTCATCGTGTCCCACCGATCGGTAGAACCTGCACAACTGTTGCTTCAGTTCTGGGACATACCCACCTAGCTGTGGACAATGGTTCGTATCATGCAGCCCTACTACATGGCAGTCGTTGCACCATAGCGGAAGTCCGCTTCAGCCTAGTCATGACAGAATGGGTTCCCCACTTGTTCTCGGGCGCACCGAACTAGGTCCTCCTACCTGCATGTAATTTTCCAACAGAGGGCACTGATCCTTCGTATGGCTAGATACCTGACATCGTATGCACCACAGATCTGCGTGGGCTTCTTTTCCTCGCTCCTTCTGCAGGTTCTAAATTTCCATATGCATCGCTCCAAGCTGCTCCTGAATTTTCTATACTCCTATCGAAGTATCTTCTTTGGGCACAACTTCTAGTTTCATAGCGACTTCCACAAATTTTTCCTGTGACTCAAAGGTTTGGTGACTCATTGACGTACGCAAGTGGGGTAATAGCATAGAGATGAACCATTCCGTATGTTATCTATCGTCATACTCAAAGCCTCCTTCCCTGATTGCTTTCTTCAATCACTGAGCAGTCTCCCACACATATTCAAATGCACCTTGTTTGAAGACTTTTACTTCTGCTACCAACTGAGAGTAAGAATTTGGCTTCTAGAACTATTGCTTCAGAGCGTCCTTGATATCTTGAATAGATGTGCTCCCGTTCTGGGAAATATATCGCATATACCAGTCTAATGCTCTATCCTCGAATGCTAGGGACAGCTGCGCCCCCTTCACTTTATCGTTTGTCACATTTTGCGCAGTCCAAATGAAGTCTGTAACAAAAAAAAATCGGTCCATATCCTCATCCCCTACCCCCTTGAAGGTAGGTAGTCTCAGGTGTGCAGCCATATCATTGTTCGAAGGAGGTGGTGGTATGGGTGAATTCTTACCTTTGTGCGACCTGGGTGGTGGTGTCGCCGAGGGGTCTTGCACAACCGGTTCTCGTAAAAGGTTGTAGGTAGATCTCCCCCCATCAAGGTTGGTCCGATAGTATTTACCACTATGCATCGTGCTCTCATCTGGATCCGAGGTCATTCAGTCGGTATGACTACACAGAATGCTCTTCTCACACAATAATATCTTAATCAGTGATGGTAATGTCTTCATAAATTTTCCCCAGAACCCTTAGAAGAATCTTTGTTCGGCCTCAGAGTAGGAGAAAAACTGTTCAATAGCAAATTCTGTCACAAATCCTCCTAGCGCACTGTTCACCCAATGATCTACTGTGCGTGTAATAGTAGTATCAGTCCTCTCTAGCTACTAGATCAGCTCTCGGGTCCACTGAGTGACGCGCTCGTCCTTCCAACACTTCTGTAATTCTACGAGTCTAGACAGCCACTCCTGAAGTTCAATTGCAAATGTTACAAAGAATATTTCGTAGCTTTCCATAAGAATGTACCTATTTTTCCACCTTTCTGCCGTCAACTTCTCGCTGTGATTTTCTCTCACCACGAATTCCTAGATCTCCTTTTCGAACTAGTCCACAATTTCCTTCCATTCAAGCTTCCAATATTCTCTTATCATTACCCGATCCCTTTCTCAAAATACTCCAGGTCCCGGCAATGGAACAATTTTTTGGCTCGAGGGGTCCTGACCCAGGTTTGGAGTTCAAGGTTTTCCAACAAACCCTTATACTAATGGCCCTTTCGGCAGTGACCTGCTTGTGCAGGTCAAAGTCTCACTCGAAGTAGTATGGGTGGGTGATGGAACCAGGTTTTCGCACCCTGAGAAAGGATAGGTAAGGCAAGCAGATCTGCGTTCGGCCCTACGATACCCAGATCGCCTCTTTCTACGTAGGGTCAATAGGTCTCTTTTTGCATCCATGTGCGCTAGATCTATAATTATATCTTTCTATGACAACAACACAATATTGCATAAAACAGAACAAAATAGATCCAGATACAACAAACACACTTACTCAGATATTTCGCAAATTGAATACAGAATGCACATAATGCAATAATTACCAATGATTCGCACAAACAGTATACACAGATTTATTTCTCAAGCAACCTTTCTTATTCATCAATTCCTTCATACAATACCCATCCCAGCCTGTGCACACAGCAGCATGGTCCGCACACAGCTGGACTCTGGATCTCCACGCACATAGCCAACAGGAGTCCTTTCCCAAAATCCCAAACCCAAATAGATATCTTAAACCATATTTCACATCAATAGCTCTTCATTTCCTACCTTACAATACAAAATGTTCCTCTATTTATAATAATCTAGCCTAAACTTTCCTATGCTCCGCAAACCATGGTTTGTGGACACCTGGTTTACCCTTTTTCCCATTACAATGATTTTGGGGCTTTGACCCACCCCAAAGCCCCTACGCTAGACTAAATATAATCAAAAGTATTCAAAATTGGACCTGTTTCGCAGCTCGTAGGAGACCCTATTCCAACAATACCTTGCTACTCCTTTGCGATGAATGACACCAATGCCAAAAAAAAATACCATCTTATGAAAGCCCTTAAAGATAATGGTTATTCTTCTAGCCAAATGTATAAGGCTTTTCTTATTGCTTGATTCCGTTCATATAAAAAAATCCCAACCCTTCCCCCAATAGCTATGGTTTTTCTTCCATATATAAAAGGGATGAAAAACTATATCTCTAAAATATTAGCCAAGAAAAACATTAAAACTATTTTCAAACCCTTTAATATGTTGAATCAATTATTCAACTCTCCCAAAGATCATTTGGATCCATTGGTGGGTCTTAGGGTCTATGAAATTCCATGCTCTTGTGGATATTCTTATATAGGAAAAACTAGACGATTTGTTAAAGGCTAGCTAAAAGAACACATAGTCGATACATATCATAATAGTTTTTCAAAATAATCCCTTACTAAACACTCATATAAATATATGCACCTTATTTTTATTCTTAAAGCGAAAATCCTTACCCTTTCTTCCTTCTACTTCACTTGAATCATCCAAGAAGCCCTCGATATTCAAAAGCAACCGAATAAATTTAATCATAAATATAGCTTTAAGTCAATCCATTTATGGAAACCTATCATTCAAAACCTAAATCTCTGAATCTTCCTCCCCCACCCCCCATTTTCTTGTTCATTTTTATTTGTTAAATTTCATTTCATCATCTATTTTTATTTTATTTATTCTTCCTTTTCACCATTTTCTTATCATTTATATTTCCTTTCATCATATATCTATCCTTTATTATCCATTTTTTTTTCTCCCCTAATTTTCTCTTTTCATTCAATCATTTTCTAATTCTCCCCTGCTTTCCCCTTCCTTTCTATATAACCCCCTCCCTCTCTCTTCCTCATATTCCCTCCCCCCCTCCTTTGATTATTTAATTGTCCCAAATTAACATCCATTATCTCTCATTTAATTATTCTTGATCTTATTAACATTATTAGTTTAACTTTAAATTTACTATTTAATTAGTCCCAATCTTTAAATTGAAAATTCAAATTTATATTTCATTTTAATTTATATTTATTATTAATTTTCACCAACATTCATTTTCATTGATTGATTTGATGTTTGACCTTTAAAATTCTAATGTTACCTTAGACCTCTGAAAATCTAATATTCCATTTGACCTTAGAAAATCTAACAACCCTCTCTCCTAGAACCTATATCATTCAATCTGCACTCTTTACTTTGAAATGATGTGATCTAAATGATGCATTTTACTTTGATAAAATGAACACTTACACAGATTGGTGTACAAATAATGCTCCCTGAGTACCTGTAAAACCATTCTCAAGTGTTGTTCATGCTCTTCCATAGACTTATAATTCAATAGGATGTCATCTAAAAATACAATAACACACTTGTCGAGATAATTCTAGAAAATTCCATTCATTCAGTGCATGAAAAGAAATAGTGCATTAGAGAGACCAAAAGGTACAAATACAAACTCATAGTGGCCATAGCAAGTTCAAAACTCCATCTTACTAATGTTTTCTTCCTCAATCCTGAGATGATGATACCCTGATCTCATGTCAATTTTGGAAAACACCTTAGTTTCCCTAAGTTGCTCAAACAAGTCATCTATCCTTGGAAATGTGTATTTATTCTTTACCATGAATTTTTTCAACTTCTTGAAATAAATACATAGCCTTGGTGTCTCCTCCTTTTTTTTAAGAAACTTAATTGAATCACCACAAGGTGACACACTTGGGTGTATATATAATTTCTTTAAGAGTTCATCTAGCTGCATTTGCAATTCTTTAATTTATGGTGTGATCATCATATATGGTATCTTAGAAATTGAGGAAGCTCTAGGTACCAAGTACATAGCAAATTTATGTCTCTTTTAGGTGGTAATCCTGGAATTTCAGCAAACACATCTTTAAATAAGTATTGGGTGGTCCTTGAGGCTTGTTTGTTGATCCTCAATTGTTTCCCTAACTTGACACCCTTTTCTAAAATATCTCTTCAGTTGCATGGATGATATCTCCCTAATAGATATCGACATTGGAATTCCTTGTATTAAATTTTCTTCCCCTCTTCATCAAGAGAAGTTAATGCTATATTAACTAGTCCATGAAAATTTGGCAATCATATTATTTCAACAATATTTTATTTAAGTCAATATTTGTATTTAGATGGGATATTATTTTACTAGTTTAGTTATTATCCTTTTAGCTCATGTAGCCAACTAAACTAACTGTGTTCTATGATTTTTTGTTTTCTTTAAGTGAAATCTTTCAATCAGATTGGGATCAATATAACTATGCCTAGATCTAAAATCAATTAGAATGACAAGGCGATGACTATTTAACTTAGTTTTCACTTCAATAATGTGTGCTTGATGCTCAACCTACCTATTTTCCAATGCTGCATAGATCTTGGGCATGCTCCTACCTACTTCCTCCACCGTATCAACTTCTTGAATAAACATTCTAGCTGAGAAACAACATAAGTAATATTAAATTTAAGTTTTAACCACTCATAAAAGAATACCAGAAATGATATAATTTAACATTAGTTCTTTAGGAAACATCAATTAGGAAACAAAAACAACAATAATGAAACAACGATGAAATATCAAAAATTGAACTATAATTTATCCAGAAAACAACAAAACGAAATAGTCCTCTGAACTCTACTACTATTGAAACAATAAACAAAATGATTTAACAACTGATTATTGGAAATACTTATTCAGAAAAAGGAAACAACAAATACTAGTCTAATATACTTTACACAAACATGACAGTGCTTCATCCAGGAAGCTAGCCAAAATTTCTCGGGATGATACTGCCTTAAGAGAAACATAGATTAAAGGATAATTGATAACGTCGAAGTCAAATAGGAAATCATTACATTATAATCCTTCAAAAAACATGATTACAGTGGAAAGTTCGGTCTTTAGTTTGGTCTCTTTTACAAAAAGTACAACCCAAACAGAGGTAAATTCCTTTGTTTTATATTACAAAAAGGAGAGCTATAAAAAAAAATATACATAGTAAGGAACCTTCCTGAGAATCAAATATTCTCATAACGTTCTTTTTAAGTTAAACCAACCCTCCTATCTTCGGCTAAGGAACCAAGAAATTTTCCTCGTAACCAATTCTTCAGTTAGGAACAGGTCCTCCTGAATTAACCACGAGCTCTTTTAGCACGATCATCCTCCAAATATCTTCGCAATCATAATTTCAACATTGCGTCATCCAACAATTTATTAGTTTAATCATAAAGAAACATATTTGGTTTATCTTAGTAAAACATAATCATGCAATAAAATATATTATACCAAAGTTAAGCCATATTGAAAAAAGAATATAAATAAAAACCAAGAATAAGGATTTATCATAATAATTCAAGTGGTTAGATTAGAATAAAATATAGCAATTATAAGGCCAAACAACCTGCATGGTTAAATATATTTGTTTTGTAATTATGTACTTTTTATTAATGCATGTGGGGTGTCAATAAAAGGCATGCCTCAATATTCTTTATACATTTTATTTATGTATGTGTTAGAAACTAGTTTTTCACTTGAGGATACATGTAAAAGAAAAATACCAATTACATTTTTCAATTTTATTATGAATGCACAATGAAGTGGATAATTAAAATATGTTTAAGGCATAACTAGTAAATATTGACTATTTGGGTTTGATAAATGGATATTTTATATAATCACGATGTCAAATTTTGTTGATGATAGTAATTCTAAGAAGGGATTGTGACTTATGCGAAGGATGGATTGTATTTAAAATTATTGAAGGTAATGAACTAATGGTCTATCCAAATTGAGGGGTTGTCAAATGTAGGATAATTCACTACGGGGAATGACCAAGCCACAAAGACATTGTGTTCAAGGAATTGTGGGTAAATGATATCATGATTAATGTAATGGCCTCTAGCTAGTTATGTTTGAATTTCAAATGATATTTATTTGTAAATTTTTTAACAATAATAAAGGGATTGACTTTGTTACAAGTCATTGAGTGAGGGGTGAACACCCTCATGAAATGTTTAATAAAATGAACGTTTGTTGGGTTATTCCTTCGGGGTTTATAGGGTATATTGATGTCCATTGATGTGTTTACTTATTATGATATTCTAATGATGTTGGTTCTTTTCATGATGTTGACACTTACATCATCAAACATTTGATTAACTAGCCTAACTAAATACAAAATGATAATGATGTAAGGTTAAAACAAGGATATTTATGCTAATTTTCTGTAACAATGGTTGTAATGTCATGTGGCTTGCTATTCCATTTCTAAATTTACTTTATGTAATGATTATTATTTTATCTAATTCCTAGTTAAGGAGTATGGACTAGGTGATTGGGAATATTACATGGTAGTAAATTTTGTAAAAAAAAATTCTAATCCTATGTATTTTTGCATGAATTTTATGAGGGGGTGTTACAATCTCTATCTCACCCCTCCAAACACACATGGTCTCTCTCTCTCTCCATATATATCTATCTCTCCCCCATCCCTCCCTCTCTCTATCTATCTCTTCTTCCCTCTCTCGCCCCTCCATCTATATCTCTATATCCCTTCGTCTCTCCTTCTTTGTCTCTATATATCACCCCCCAAACATACACACACTCTCTCTCTCTCTCTCTCTCTCTCTCTCTCTCTCTCTCTCTCTCTCTATATATATATATATATATATATATATATATATATATATATATATATATATATATATATATATATATATATATATATATATATATATATATATATATATTTACTTCCTTTCTCTCATTATATATATATATATATATATCCCTCTTCCTCTCCTTCTCTCTCTCTTCCCCTTTTCTCTCTCTCTCTCTCTTCCCTCATACTCTCCTCTCTCACTCAGTCTCTCTCCATATCTACTTTGTCACCCTCTCTCTCTCTCCACCGTTATCTCTTTATTTATTTCTTATTGTCTCCCACTTTTACCCCATCCAACTCCATCTCTCTCCCTCCCTATCTCCTTCTCTCTCTTTTCCTTCATATGTCTCCCTTTCTCTCCCAACTCCCTCTGTCTCTCCCATCCATCTCTCTCTATCTCTCTCTCTCCTCTCCATCTTGGTGTTTCCCTCTCTCTCTTTCCCTTCTCTTCATCTCTCTCTCCTCTCCTTCTATCCTCTCTCACTCATTCTCCCTATCTCTCCCTTGTCACTCCCTATCTCTCTCTACCTCTATATCTCTATGTATTTCTTTTCCCCTCACCCCCCCCCCCATCCAACTCCATCTCTATCTCCCTCCCTCTCTCCTTTCTCTCAAGTCCTCCCTTTCTTCCTTTCTCTCCCTTCCTCTCCCACCTCCCTTTATCGCTCCCGTGACATCTCTCTCTCCCTCCCTCCTCAAACTCTATCAATATCTCCTTGCCTCTCTCCTTCTCTCCCTCCCCCTACCTCCTTCATCCATCTCTATGTCTCCCTCTCTCTCTTCCCTTTTTCTCCCTCTCTCTCTCCTCTCCTTCTCTTTGTATCCCCTCTCTCTCTCCTCTCCTTCTCTTTATCTTCCCTCTCTCCTCTCTCCCCCACTCTCTCTCCATCTCTCGCTTGTCACTCCCTCTCTCTCTCTCTACCTATATCTCTCTATGTATTAATTATTCCCACCCTCTCTCTCTCCCCATCCAAATATATATTTCTCTCCCTCCCTCTCTCCTTCTCTCCCTCCCCTCCTCTCTCTCACACAACTCCCTCTATGCCTCTCTCCTCCCCACCACTCTCTCTCTCCATCTCTATTCCCTCCAAATTAGTCACTATCTCTCTATGTATCCCCCATATCCCCCCCTCCCTCCCCACTCCATCCATATGATCGAGAATTGTCACTCTCTACAATCATTGATCAATGTAAGGTCTAATATATTTTACATTTTAATTTTTTGTTGTGAAATAAGTTATGGTTTTAATTTTTTATTGTGAAATGTGTTATGGTTTTTGAGCATGTGGTATTGATAAGCCATGCTATTGTAAAAAAACCCTATTTACAAGTTAATAATATCCATGGCAATGTGGGGGTGAATATCCATGGTTAATAATATTGTTATATTGTATGTTTATTATAAGTATTAAATTTTTTATGTGTTTATTAATTATATTTAAATATGGTTATAGAATCATTATTTGTCCCTACGCTCATTGTTATTTTATCTTTGACAAATGCAAATTATAATGTTTAACTTTGAAAAATAAATATTCATTTTTCAATATTATTAAAAAAAAAATCAAAAATTTTGTTGAACCATAACCTGATGGTCTTACTGTAGTATTTTCACAATATAATGCCATGTGGATGACTACCTTACATATTTTATGCCATAATTTATGGATATGGTTGCAAATTCATGCATGATTTTTAGATATTTGTGTAGTTATTCTTTATTATCCTTGGCACTTATGTAGGAGTACAACTATAAATGTTTAGACTTACTAGATGCAAATTCTTCTATGTGAGTGAGAAATTTACTTATCCACTTCACATCTCAATTTATTAATTCCTACATAAGCAAGTGACTTATCCACTTCACATTTGAATTCATTAGTTCCTACCAAAGCAAGATTATTAATTATTTTTATTACTTTTAAATTTTTATTATTAATTGAGATAAGATTTAAATGTTTACACTCATTTATGAGCACTGCAACATCTTCCTCATACTAGGTTGTATATTGTTTTTAACATTTTAATAATTTTTAATTGATGTGGCAAATAAAAGTTAAATGTTAAATATCTGCACCTACACATCTCCCCTATACTGGGATGGGATGTAGACCTTCTCGAGGTGCAACTAAGCTCAAAATGATATATTTAATATATTTTATGTATTTATTTCAAAGAAAAATAAAAATATTATATATCTTATTAGTTATTATTCAAATTTAATGTTTTTATTAAATATTTTATATTTTATTTTATTATAAAATTATTGTATATAATATTTTATGTTTTAGTTAGTTTTTAAGTCATTCAAAATTTCAAAAATATTTTGTAATTTAGAATATTAAACATAGTATGGATCCATTTTAACTCAATTATCAAGAGGGATTAAATCTCTTGAGGTGCAAATATCTTTAAGAGTGAAAACTTGACAAAAGGTTTACATCTTGAAATATTGGATCGCTCTTGGAACTTGGTAGATCTGGGGTTAAGATGGATCTAGGATGGTTTGTGTTAGCACTGAAATTTCTCAAAGTCTGGTCATCATTGTAAGTTGTGTCTTTGATCCTGTCTTGTCTCTTAACCTATGGTTGAAGGTCTTGAAGGGTTAAAATGTGTATTAGTTTTTAAAAAATCCAAAAGAATTTTGAGTCAAACAGTTTGTTTGTGTCATACAGTTATTAGGGTAAATTTTATTTTAATAAGTATGTTAATGACTTTAAGTAGTTAAGATCACGGGTCTAGCTTGATAAGTCTTATTTATTCACCATGGCATTTTCTATCCAAGGCTGAAAAATGTCAGAGTCATCAGTTGTTTTAAGAAAAACACATAAATAACTATCTTTTCTAAAAAGGCAACTATTTTCTTCAGAAAATATGGTTTTACAAGAAACACAAAAATACCTACCTTTTTCAAAACAAGTAGCTATTTCCTGCAAAATTTGCACAAGGACGTAAAAGAGGCATTACTCATGCGAAAGAAACTACTCTTTGAATATTGAACGTGTACTAAAACAAGAGGTATTATTATTTTGAAAAGTGGCTATTTCTAAATGTAGGATTCATTAAAAGAAGTTTGGCTATTTATTTTCCAAGGCTAGTTAAATCTAATGCTACTCATTAAAGGTTAGATATCTTAAGGTTGAGGTAAGAGTAGCTATTAGTTAATTAATAATTCGAATGAAAGTTTTGGTGGGATGAGTTGGCACCAAAAATTTAAATCATTTGAGTTCGTGTCAGCTAGACTCACCAAGATTTGGGGCATGCATAGCTCTATTTCCATTTACCCTCGTGAAAGCTACAACAAACAATTTCTTATCCTCTAGCAAAAAGGTTTGTTACCTTGTGCCAACAGTTAGGTCTTCGTGTAGGGTTGAGGTTTATTGTTTTACAAGTGTGCATTAGTGGTTAAGTTATCTATTAATAGAATGGGTAATAGTGGTAAGGTGAACAATTCAGAACGGACCAATACCCGTTTCGTTGATCATTGCGCAAAACCATAGTTCCAAGTAGTAGGTTTGTATCAGTTTTTAAAGAAATTTTCAGGAGAAAATGTTGTAGTTGCTCAGGAATTTTTTGAGTCATTCGATGGAGATCAGGCCAAGCTAGGGTCTCAGACCTTCAGGATCATAGAGAATATCATTGCAAGAGCTACCCAAACATCAGCTACAGGTGAGTCCTGGGACAAGAGGAAAACTATGCTTAAAGCTGATTTAAATCCATATCTAAAGTTTGAACATGAAAATATAGATTTGACCCATACTGTTCACATTTCTTATTTCAGGCCTGAGTGGCAAGATGTTATTACCACTGTGCAACATTATATTACCTGTGAAAGAATTTTTTCCCCTGTGCATCAATATCAGATGAGGTTTCTAGCTCACATCTCGAGCTCTAAACCTATGAACTTACCATTTTTCCTTTATAAATATCTATTGAAAATGTCTCAAAAAATACAAAGAACCACAAACTATTCTCTTCACAATCTTTATCACCAGGGTTTAATTAAAATGTTGGTGGTTTATCATCTGAAAAAGAAGAGAAGCACATGGGAAACGTTTTTAGTAGATGAAAGTTTCAGTAGTGTTAACTCAAGGAGAAGGATATGAAGGCCTTTAACGAAAAATACCCAAGAGCAGTATTCAAGCCATGCACCTACATTGAACCCTTCACAAACTGGTTAATATTCTACACCATCTAGTAGGTAGACAAGGAACTTAGCTAGGAGAGCTAGAGTTCAAACCACCACTGCTAGACCAACCATCACTCATATACCTACAGTGCAACCAGCCAAGGAAGTTTACACTAGAATAATACCTAAGGAGCCACAGACCTTGGGGTATTTCATGCAGGAGCATGCAAGAAAACTCAAACAAAAGGCTACCCTACCTGACAAGAATGAAATGTATAAAGGCAAGGAAGAGGTAGCTTCCTCTTCAAAAAATAAATGTAGGAGAAAACTTATTCTGACAGAGGGATCTTCAGTGGAAGTCACCCCTGAAGCATTAACACCAAGCCATGTTCTAGAGACTAGATAGGAGAATGAAGAAGAAAATTCCACTCTAGCACCAGAGGAACCAACATTGGCACAAGTCTTTTCCTCTTTGAAAACATCAGCTAAGGAGAAAAGAAAAGTTTCAGAGACTACAACAGAAGAACCAACTATAACCCAACATTATTCATCTCTTAGTTCATCATCCAAAAGGAAGAATAAAGCCATAATCCACTCATACCCATATTTTGAAGAAGAAATAAATGAAATAGAGTTTACTGAAACCGAGTCTGAGGAGGGACAGTCAAGCAGAGTTAGCCATGGAAGAAGGAGGCCTTCATACATTCCTAATCCATAAATTCAAATTCCTCATACCAGAGCAAATAAAAATCTCAGGCTAGCAAGAAAACTCATATCCAATCCTATTGTCATAGATGAGATAATAAACATAGATGAAATCCTAGAAAATGATCCAGGGAAGAATAAGACTCAGAAGAAAAAGCAAGTACAGAAGAGAAAGCCAAACAAGAGGGTCACCAAGGAAAAATATATTAGGATTTTTTATTCTATAATAGATCTTTGATGATTGAATTTCTAAAACAATGAAAATTTGAACAATCATATCTTTTTTGGCTTATCTACAAAATTTTCAGAAATATCTACCTTTTCCAAAAAAGTAGCTATTATTTTTAGAATTTGTATAAGAAGGTGAAAAGGTTTCTTTTTGGTTCTGGTTTCGATGAATGACACTAAGTTTTGATAAAGTGAATGCAACCTCAATGGTAATGGTATTTTTCCAAGTGTCATCCAGTCAAGCTATCTTCTAGATGTCATTTTCAGCTGGTTACTCCTACACTTTTGTGGATAAAGGTCCAGGTGTCCTTTTCAGTTGGTAGTTTCACTTTTTGTGGAGGTATTTTTTCTAGAAAAAGAGGAGCACCCAACCACCTTAACTCAGCCATTTTGAGCTCCATAATTTCATGTTTTGTATTCATTTGTATTTTAGACCACGTTTCTGTTATGTTCAAGAAAAGCTTTACTATATGTGAAATATTGTAATAAAGTCTCTAAAACCTGACTTGCACTTTTTGTGGAGAATTGAACAAAACATCTTTTTGTATATATACTATGTAAATAAATGAAGAAAGGGTTCATTGGTTGTTCATTGTATCTTCTATTGTATATTTTTTAGTGTATAATATATCCAGATGCACTCTTGAGGACTCACAAACTGTATGATGTGTGTATTGTTTTCCCTTTTGATTTTAGATACTTTATCTATCTTTCCAGATTTAATATGAAAGTTCTATGTCACGCTTTTATCAATCTTATGAAACTCTAAGCCATATTGATATGTTTTTGTAAGTCTTATTCCAAGCTTTCCTGATTCAGTATGAATTGAATATTGTTCATAAGTATTCCTTGGGGTAGAATTAAATCATGTTTTATGTTCTTGTAATTATTTTGATCTAGCATGCATGTCAATCTGTTTTTTTCATTCTTGATCCATCAAGCATCCTTGATTCATAAAGTCATGTTAGACAGAAGAATTCCTTGTAATGGGATTCTCAAATGTAGAGTGAGACTCTTGTAAGAATTTTAAAGCATTCTTTCACTATACATTTCAGATCTAGAATTTGTGTCACCCTTTCCTCTTAGTAGTGGGCTTTTGTTTACATATCCACTTTTTATCTTTAGTTATTCTAACTATTAGGCTAAAAATTCAATCTTGCTACCACATCATGCACCAGTTCCCTCATATGTGTGAGAGATTCTTATTTTCTCAAAACTCCTTTCAGTGCGTGTAAGTTCCAACCACTTAAAAAAAAACTAATCTAATTGTAAGAAAAGCCCTTGAGCTTAATATGTGTTTGGTCAAGTGGTTGTCACAATCCAAGTGTTGATTCCAACGCTAACATATTTTGGTGCGTTTGTCGGGAGATGAATATTTTGAACTCAGTATTCTCCCAAAAAAAAATTTCATGAATTCCTAGTACTAGTTTCTAAAGGTGAATAAAAACTAGTCACTCTTTCTTGTTGTAATTGGTTAACTTGGTGACTCCACAAGGAGGAAAAGGGGTTTCAAGACTGCCTACTACAAGAATAAATCATAGATCAGCTCCTGTGACTCCAGTCTCTTACCCAGAAAATATCATAAAGGATGCAAGAGGGAAATAGAAATCAGCTGAAGCTACATCACATTCACTGAAAAAGGTGCATTAAAAGTACATTCCAAAATAAAAGGTAACATCATCTATCTTAGAACCTAAAGAAGTTTTAGTTTCAAAAGAATCTACTAAGATATTTCAAGTTGAAAGTGTTTCTATAAAAGACAAAGTAGATGATGTTAGCCTAGATTCAATTGAAAGTATTTCAAAATCATCATTTAGTAGATCATAAAAATTATTATTTCAGTGAAAGAAGAAAAATCAGAGGTTTTAGGTGTTAGTGAAGAAAACAAAAAATCAGAAGCCTTTGTGCTAATAGAATGGGAATTAGAACAAGTATTGGAAATTTCACCCTTCCTAGATAGGGCTATTTTAACTGAAGAAGAAAGTAAAACAATTATGAGCTTTCTTCAAACTCATCCTAAATATCAATCCCCTCTTAGTCCACAACAGGAGTAGTTTCCTTTGGTCCAAAACCCATCTATTGGTTCATCCTCTTCTCATCAAGGAGAAGGTAACCTTCCTGAAAATTTGACTTTTAATCTCTCTGAATTTTTAGCTCAGCAGAACAAAGTTGAAGTTGCCCCAATCCTTCAAGAATCTACATTTGAATCTGATTCTCTTGGAGAGGTTGAAATAAAGTATTTTGCTATTCATTTCTTTCAAAATCCATTGTTTTCAGCTCCAAATCCTGGAGAAACAGCCCAAGAACTTCAATATTTATCCATTACAAAAAAAATAAAATCTCCACAAATTATAATTTCTAGCACTCAAACATTTGCATCAGCAAGTCTTCCATTATTTGTACCTCAGCAAGTCATGGCTCAACCTCTTCCTACAAGGATGCAACAGATTTTTGCTGCAAGATATGCACCACTCATTCTTCCTCAACCTTTGCATCCTCTTCCTCAAGGGGATTATCTGAAATATTTTCCCAAATACACAAGGGAGGGAGAAGGAGTATCTGTTGAAGAACACCTAGTTTCCTTTTACATTTATGCAAATAACCAAAACATTGAACATGAAGATGTCTGGTCAAGACTCTTTGTTCAAATCTTGGATGGAGAAGCTCGTAAGTGGTTCATAAATTTGCCCCCAAATTCAATAATAGGAATATATGATTTGGAGGAAGTGTTTGTAAAACAATGGAGTGATTGTAAGGATTACTTGTATTACCTTATAGAGTTTGGAGGCTTAAAGAAGAAGAAAAATGAGTCACTGGCAGAATTTAAAATAGATTCAATAAAGCCCATCAAAAGATTCCTGTAGAAGTTAAACCTCCTGAAACCACAACCATGATAACCTTTTCCAATGCCTTAGACTCCAAGTTTTCATTGTGGTTGAGAGCTAAGAAGCCACAAACATTGGTAGGTATGCAAGAGAATGCTATTGGAGTGTAGTCCAATATTATGGCCTCAAATAAAATGAAAATTGAAGAGGGGAAGGGAGAGAAGGATAAAAATAAAATGAAAGAGGAGAAACCATCTTATTACTCTAAAACATTCACACCTGAATAAAACCTTGATCAAATGTTTAATTAAATTAAAGATCTTGCTTCCTGTTGTAACATTATTTGGTTTTGATAAGTTAGCATGGTAGTTTAAAAAAATGAAAAATAAAATTCTAAGTTAGAACATGGATGAAAAATAAAATTTAAAAAAATGTTAGGAAAATTTATATTTTTGTACATTCATGCTAGAATAAAATGTTAGAATATATTTTCTCTAAAGAAAGAAGGAAAAATTTTAAAAATGTTAGGAAAGCATAAAATAAAAATATGAATGATTTAGTGTTTAGAAAATAAAATCACGGCCACCTGTTAAAATGCACCAAGTTACTAAAGGATTAGAAATTTATTTATGATTCTTAAGTTCTTTTAAAAAGGGGTTTAGGTTTCACTTATTAAATTTAATCATTAAGCACTCATATGTTTTTATCCTAAGTAACTATGCGACAAAATGGGTCAAATCACTTGGATAATGTACCAACAACTTTGAATGGTGGATCTAGAAGTCGCTCCAGATCTATTGCGAAGAGTCACTTCGCCCCCCGAACCGTTTCTCATTAATGCGAGGAGGGGGGGGGGGTCCGAAGTGTGGTATTAATGGTTGTTGCAGCCACAACACATGTATACCACAGAAGTTTTATCCCTCCCAAAATTAGAAACCCGTGAGTAACCCCCCCCCCGAAATCCACTAATAGTTTTTCACGCCCAATGATCGCTCCTCCCATGCCTGATGACCGTTACCACCCATGCCATAATTGTTGGTCCACCATCCAATATCATTCCTCCATGTAACTTCATTTTATCCTCCAACGCTCCACTCATAATTGTTTTGATCACCTGAATGGCCACTAAGCTCGCTCATGAACCATTAATTACCCCATTATTCATTAAATATCCATCAGAGCCGTTAAAACCCTACAGTCATATCCCAAACCGTTAAACCCATATCACAATCTATAAAATAATCTGCAAACTAGCTTTCATCACTTTTCTTTCTCGTCCAAATTTCTATTATCCCCACATTTTAGTCCAAAGTAATATGTTAGTCTCTTCACTCTACAACCACTATTCTACTTCTGTAATACTTGCCACCCTATCTGTAACCCGATCTTAAAATCCTTTTCTCAGTCGATACCCTCTCAAGCATGGCTCCCAAAGCCAAGACCAAAAAACAAACGACCCCTAAGGGTAAAGCTAAGAAACAGGAGACAGAAGAAGTCCATATCATTAATCATGTTGCAGAAGAGATCCCTGCGGCAACGCCACAGCTTAACCTCGACCTCATACCCCTTTTCGATGCCTCTTTTAAAGTCACAAAATGGCATTCCAAATTTGATTTGTACGATATATATCTATGGTTAAAACATAAGAACATAGATAACCAGGACCCTATCAGGTTCTGGGAATCCATGTTGCCTTTGTTTTCCTTTCCACAAACTCACCCTTTTCCTGATCTAACTGCTTGCTGTCATAAATAGTATGACCCTATAACTAGGTCAGTGGTGGCTCAGAATGGAAACATTCTGATCACCATATACCCTGAAACTATAAACCAGATGATACTCGTTCCTTCATCGGATTCCCTGTCCCATTTTTCACCTGCTACTCTCATGGACCTTTATCACAAACTATCTTTCCCTCAAAGAGCTAAGATATTTGACATTTTCTTACCTGAAGATGCAGAGCTGTCCAACAAAAATTTATGATACTCATCCTAAAATTTTCTCCAAGCCTCCAAACACTGCATCTTTCTCCTCTCATACCTGCTAGGATACCAAAATGAACAAGTTGTTGATGAATCCATCATGGGGTTCTTATCTATTTTTAGCAAAGAAAAATCACCATTTTTTATGTATAATTTCAGCCAATTCTTGGCTGAAAATATACATTAAAAACTCATGAACTTCACCACACAAGGAGTATTCAATTATAATTCTAAAATTATTCACATGTTTTTGTTTCAACAGGCAGAAATGCTGCCTATCCACATCAACAAGGAGGATGCACAGGGAGTGAATCAATTGGTGATTCACTGGACAGAGTTGGTCAAAGCTTCATCAACAACCACTTCTTTTGCAGAGTTCATACACTCATTTATACATCCAGTAAGGCAGCTCCTTACAAGTCAAGCAGAACCCAGAATTGGAGAAGAAATTAAATGGATCCCACACCTCAGCGAGCAAGCTAAAAATGGTGATTGGTACCTATAAAAATAATTACGTAGAAATAAGGGTATATGGTTGTGAACTCACACCATATAAACTTGCATGGTATGTCCCTATGAGAGTTTTCTCCTAAGATTACATTAGACAAATGTTAAACATGGATGAGTTACATTTTGTCTTAGGAAAGATAAAAGCTAATTTTAAACTCAAAGCCAACATTGGATCCTTCATCTGCAATACCAGAGTAGCTGGTGCTGAAGCAGATGAAATGTTAAAGAAAATGGGTTTTCAACCTAGTTTTACTTGGTCCTATGACCCCCATGGCATTATTTCTGCTCTGAGAGTCGAACTCAGAACAACTTCCTACACTCATACCTCTAGAGTAGAAATATAGAAATACATGAAAGAAGATGAATGGGTTGAAGGCACTCTCCAAGAAGTAGATGAACATGCCATTTCAACTTCTAATGTACAGATCCATGTTCCTGATAGTAAACAGTAGAAAAGAATTAGAGAAGAGCCTCCACATGCCAAAGAAATACTCAATGAATTCATCTTGTAGCACAAAAAGCCAAAGCTTTCTTCCACCTTGCTCTCAGAGGGAAAACAACCAGAAATTATAGATTTCAGAGAAAATTAAGTTTCTACATCTACCGGTGTTCCTAAAAATCCTCCATCATCATCACCTGCAAGAGAAACAATGGAGATTATCCAACATTCAGATGCCAGCTCTTCTTAAGAGAAATTTTTTTTCTCCATATTATTAGACATCAAGCACAAGAATGAAGCATTGAAATCTGATGTTTATAGTCAATTTTGGAAGAAAACATCTACATCATAGCATAGGTTTCTCATTTCCTTTGAAATTGAGAAGGGAAGGATGAAAATGGAATTTATGAAAGCAAAAATGCGATTTCCAAAGACTCATGGTGAGTACAAGAAGACTATCTTCCCTTTTGATGCAAATTAGATCCGTCCAATTGATCAGATGGACATGCACATGCAGCCGGGAGAGATGTTATTTTCAACAATGACAAAAACAACGATGTCACTTTCTAAACTGAAATTTGCATTATCAAATCTTAAATCTCAACTGAATATTGAAAAATTGTTTTCATTGTCTAAAGACAATAGATTGAAGTCATTGGAATGCCTTGTAGTGAAAGTTGGGTATGACCCAAAGGACTGCAAGGCATTTGAGGAAATAATTAAAAATAAGAATGAAGACATCTCTTATCTTCGTAAAAAACTCAAGCTACCCTCAACTAAAGACCCACAGACTAAGGAGATTGTAGAAAATGAATATAATAAAGAGGAGATCTTGAAATTGATCATTGATCAAAATCTGCAAATTAGAAAGATGGAATAACAAATTGAAGGATTAGTAATGAAAGATAAATCATCACTTTAGGTGACCATTGATCATAATACAAAAAATCAAACATCTTCTACAGGTACAAAACTTTCAAAAGCTTTGACAAAATTGATGCAGAAAAATTGGCACAAGATCTTATTATTTAGAAGCAAGCACATGAGAAATTACAACAGTGGTTTCAGATTATTGAGTCAGAAAAGATTAAAAATGATACTTTATACATGGAGGAAATGCAAAAGAGTCATCAGTTAGGACTTAAGATAAAAGAGCTAGAGAGTGAATCTCTAATGGAAAAACTCTAGTTGAAGCTAAGCAGAATATCTGGGAAGACATCAGTAGGTCTATGATAGAGGTATGGCCATCCATACATATTATCTTCGAACAACAGGAGCTCTTCACCAAATGCAGGTTAGAAAGAGCATCTCAAAAAGAAGCCAAGTGAAGCCACTGACATGATCAAGGTTATCAACTCAAAGAATAGAGAGGAGTTGGAAGAAATCAACATATTGGATAGAACTGCAACCACTTTGGAGATAAAGAAAGTTTTATAGAAAATAAATTTAATCAACCAATTTAAAACCAAATGTGTCGCTTTGAATACTGTTTTTCAAATATTTCAAACTAATTTTAATGTTTTAAATCATAAAGGACTGCCAGGATTGGTAGGATTAGATGATAAGTTGATTAAATTAGAAGATTGCTGTAAAACGTTATACACAATTGCAATAGATAAGTCAAAGTTTGTAGGTATCAAAGGACATGTTATAGGGAAGGAATTTCTTGAAGATATGCAATTTGATTTTATCATTCAACATCAAATCAAACATTTATTCATTCAAAGACCAAATTTTGACAAATATAAAAAAGTAGATGAGATATTTATATAAATGATGAGTGTAGAAATCCCAAGTCAATATCAATGGGATAAATTTTGTGAGGCCATCGAGTAGAAGGATGAATTTTACAGCATGCTAGCACATCAGATTTTTGAGGGTCTAGTCAGCAACAACTTCCATCAAAAGGGGCCAAGTCATCAACAACTTCCAAGAAAGTAGAGACACTTCATCTATCTATTTCCTTATTCTATTTTTACGTATTCTATTATTTTTTATAGTTAAGATATTTATAAGTTTTAGGAATTAGTATAAATAACTCCCATTTCGAGTTATTAAGGGTTGCATCCTTGGATGAGAAATTTTTTGTAAGCATAAATTGTACAAGTCTTTTTTATCATCAATAATAGAAGAAGGATTCTGAATTTGTCTCATACAACTCTGTTCTCTCTGTGAGTTATTCCAATTTTCATACATTTTGTCTCTTCATATGTTTAATTTCTATCAAGATAACTAGGTGAGTGTTGAGGAGGTAAATCCCCTCTGCGGACAGAGGTGATCCTTACTAGCCCAGCAGGGGTCTAACAACAATCAAACAATGTTACGACGCAAGTTCCTAGTTACGGATGAAAAGACTAGAGATAGAAGCCTACCTGGATTCCAATGCTATGATACGAAGAAGAAGCGTCCCCGTTCCTCAGCCTCGGCAGATCAAAATCCCTCCACGATCTCCGCGGATGAACACCTGCACATGGAAGAAACAAACATATACAAGCATAAAACCCGGCATACGTAACTAAACATCAGTCAGAAAGGATGTTACTCATATTAACATGATGAAAAACAGAGTGGAACCATAATCGTAATCATCTATTAAATAACAAACGAAGGGAGATTACAACCAAGTTCTGACGTCGTGGTCTCCTTCGGATGGGACTCCAGTCGTCCATGTCTCGCAAAGCTCGCCAAGGAAAGGGAAAACCTCTCCAGAGTCTCTCGACGATGGTCTCCTTACTTGAGTCGGCCTTAAGGGAAAAAGAGGGCTCTTTACAGCACAAAGGCTCTTGGGAATATGGAGATTCAAAGCTTAGGCACTTCAAGACTATCAACCTTTCAGCCCCTTCATCAATGGATGAAGGCTATATTTATAGAGGAGAGGAGGAGGTTGGGATCCCTACAATAGTGGAAGGGAGGCCTTATCCTTTGGGAGGTTCCCCATGTGGTGGAAACAAGAGGCCAAAGGAGGAAGGCCGTGGTTATTCAGTCGAAACCACTCCTGATGACTCATCCACGAAGTTGTTGTAATCGAAACTTCGCCTCCTTTTTTAAAAAAAAATCCATAAAAAGATTGGCACGGGTGCAACACCGGGACGCCGTTGCGTGGGCTCAATGTTCGTTTCCCCCATTGAGCGCGGGTACATAACGGGCTACCGGTAGCAAAAGGAAAAAACGGTGTTTTTGAGAGTACCTCGAGAAATGATCCAACGAGAAGGAATATTTGTCCTCGTGAAAGGATTAAATGATGGTATTTGCAAGGCCTTGTGCTTTCGCTTATTGGTCACGGTAATGACCACTCAATAGGCGAGATAGGGTGGGAGACGGTGACAAGTGCCCCATGTAACGAAGATGCCCCCTACGCTTGTGAGGCCGAGAGGGTGGGGTAGCTGCAGGCTGTTCAACTGAAGGCCCGTCGTCGGAAAACCTGCGCAGAAAGATACAACTGATATCTCAAGTACATGATGTATATGTGGTATGGGCGCAGCCATCCGAAACAGAGTACACTATAATCCGGATCCAGGGTATGGGCGCAGCCATCCAGCGAGGATCAAATAAATAGACTCAGGTATGGTCGCAGCCATCCAAGCAATGAGTCATATACATAATGATAATAATCCACAATCGCAGCCTGGATTACAACAGACACAATCGAGGGTCTTGCGCTCCATCTCGACCCAAACAAAGTACAAGTTCGAGCATGTGAATATGTGAGCTGAAGTCGAACATGCAGGAACATCGTCTGATTACCATCCAATGATGAAAGCTGTTAACAGACGCGAGAGGAACCACCAATGATGACAATGGTCCTCAAGGTACTACAGGTACAATCTACGACGTGTGAATCAATGGGTTGGTGTCGAACACCCGCAGAATCACTCGATCAGAGGCCAATGATGAAAACCTCACGTCGAATGTGACGAACCTGCCATTGAGGCATGCAGGCTCCAAGGTACCATAAAGGAGTCTCTAGACCAGCTTCCTGGATAATGAGCTGTTGTCGACAGGAAGTGACCTTGATCGAAGGTGGGCCATAATGTTTCCTACATCATTGACACGAGACAGAGGAACATGATGTTTTGTGTGAATCAGGATCAAACGAGAATCAGAGGGAGGTTGATATTCGCAGAGGCCAACTTCTCTTGAACATATTGGCGGCATGACAGTGGATTTGGCAGTATTTGACATCAAAAGATCAGAGGTCATAGTGACAAGGCAAAGAGCAGATGAGAGGTCAAAAGGGATCACCCAAACCCACGGAGGCAAGTGAAAAACGAGATGAGATGTCCCCAACCCGACACGAATGCAGACAAGTGCCATGTTCAAGAGCGACATACTGCCGACGACAACGATGATGGTTCCATTTTTTCCCCCACCATTTCTGGCGAGTACCCCAATTATTTTTTATAACAAGCTTGAAGGGGATAGCATATGCTTGAAATATAAGTCCGCCCTTCGGGCGAATCCATCCTAGTGCATTTAACGAGCCTAGGAAGGAGAAACTCGGAGAACGTCATTTCGATTGGATCTGATGTCATCAGGGTTTAACGAGTCTGACAAAGGGAGAACTCGGCGTCTTTTCATGTTTAGAGAGTTTGAAAAGACAGCAGAAAAGTAAACTCCACAGGTCCCTTTTCGTAAATAGTTCCCCAGATCCGAAAAGGTAGAAAACAATATATGGGAAAACCTCCTAGTCGCGATAGGCTAGGGTATTCCTTTTTCGTAATCAATCCATCCCAGCCCGAAAAAGGGTTAAACTTATACTGGGTGGATGTCGATTCGTGTCCATTTTAACGAGATCGAAACGACAAGGGCCTCGGCGATCTTTTCATATTTAGAGAGTCGGAAAAGAGCTGAAAGATGACTCCTCTGGAGAAACGAGTGGTATGGTAGCAACTAGTTCGATAGTGAGTAGAGCACTCAGGCTGTGATAAAAAGTCAAGAGAGGCTAGCTATGAAGACCACTCATTAAATCGGTTCCTCGAGAATGGGTAAAACAACCAAGTGACATATGATCGGCCAATGGAATGGTGACGATGGAATGAGAAAACAGAAGCTCACTCTGACAGCAATTTGATAAAATGGCAATCACAAGAGGTAAAATGGGAAAGGTTTCATTTTTACACAAGCTTGAAATCAGGAAACTCTGCTTGAAGGTGGTTTCATTTTTACACAAGCTTGAAACAAAGATAAACTATGCTTGAAACCGGTTTCATTTTTACACAAGCTTGAAACGGAAACAAACTATGCTTGAAAAAGTAAGCATGCCCCCCAGCATAGTGACTCAATTCGAGGTACATGCCCCCCAAGCTTCACTCCATATGAAAGGCAAATGGAGTGAAGGTTCAAATTACGAGATCAAGAGAAAGACTCGACTGGGATTTTACGAGATCTAAACAATGAATCGAATTGAACAGGAACGTGTTTCATTATTTTAACGAGGTTGACACATTAAAAGAACTATCCTCAGGACACCTTGTTTCACGGTTGAAGGAGCTTGGCACAAGACAAGGAACTCTGCTCCGACAACCTTGTTTCATTTTTTAAGGAGCTTGACACAAGACAAGGAACTCTGCTCCAACAGACTTGTTTCATTTTTTAAGGAGCTTGACACAGGAAGGGAACCATGCTTCGAGAACCAGGTTTCATTTTTTAAAGAGCTTGACACCGGGAGGGAACGGTGCTCTAACGACCTTGTTTCATTTTTTAAGGAGCTTGACACAAGACAATGAACTGTGCTCCGACAACCTTGTTTCATTTTTTAAGGAGCTTGACACAAGAAAACGAACTGTGCTCCAACCAGACCTCATCATAATGAACAAGAAGTCATCTCTTCCAAGAGTTCTACTCCCGATGGAAGGAAAACATCTCGGAAATCAGGACTCAATGCCCCCAGCACCTGATGCACGACGGCATCATCACTGAGCACATGCACGGGGTAGGTAACCACATAGTTGACCTGCAGTGGGGTAGATACAACGGGTGGATAAAAACCAGGAAGGGATGATGGCGAGCCAGCTGCCATATCAGGACCAAAGAATGAAAGCTGATCAATGGTCACGATCCGTCCTTCATGTGGAAAACAAACCACACGAAAGAGGGAGGAGACAAGCGCTCCCATGGCATCGGTGTAATCGCGCCCCAGAAGCAGATTGAAATCCAAGGGGCCTGGAACAACCATCACGTCCATATGGACGGTTTTACTTCCCAAAGTAACAGGTAACCTTGGAAGGATCCCTAACGGTTGACTCGTTCTTCTATTAAACGCCAACAGATTATGCGTAACAGGCGCAAGCGGTGGCGAACCGACAACTTGCCAAGTAGTTGAGGATAGAATACTAACAGACGCGCCTTCATCTATAATGGTGCTGGGTACGACCAGACCAAAAGCCTGTACTGTGATCTTGAAAGGCATAAGGCAGACGGGTATCACGCAATCGACTCCGATCAAAGAAGCGGCAAACTGCTTGGAGGGAGCTGCCATCGAGCAAAGTGGTCTTCCCTGGTGTTGTAGAAAGGAGAAGGCATCCTCCATGACCTCCATCTCGAAGGTGGGAAGGGTATCCTCCGAAACTTCCATCACAGGCGTCGGAGGAGCAACTTCTTGGGATACTGGGACAGGAGAATATTTCTCCAAGTCAAGAAGAATACGGAAAAACAAAGAAAGAACTTTGAGGGTGTGCGATCAATCTCAACGGAAAAAGATACGGTGCAGGTAAGGCAGAGCCGACTCAACCCGATCCCATGACCAATGGTTGGTGAATTGGATTCACAATTTGAATTTCTGAGGGAGCGGGATCGACCAAGGATGACTCTTGACCAATCATAGGGTCAGCTGGTGGAGGACTCAAAGAAAGATGTTTGTAACCAGCCGAAAGGCATGGTCCAGAAACAGATGATTTGTCCAAAATCCTTTTGCCTTCATCCATATACGGACAAAGGTGAATGGCATGGTGTCCTTCACACAACTTGCAAGGATTGGTAAGCTTACCCTGCTTCTTAGGAGCTGAAGTGGAAGCAGTGACAGCGAAGGCATTAGCCATGGCCTCCAACTTTGACTCCGGAAGCAAAGAGGACAACGACGAACGTAGTTGGACCATGCTTAAAGTGGCAGGACGAAATGGGTCTCGAAGAAGATGGTCTCCCATGCACAACATGCAAGGGAACTTGACTTTCCGCGGAGGGTTGGGAGGTTTATCAAGAGATACATCAAAGCAGTTTTTGACCTTAGCCTCTCTCTTATCAGACTTCTTCTTCTTTGTCTTCTTCTTCTTCTTCTTAGCCACCTGGTTACTAGAATCCAGACTTTCACCAGGCAAAGTAGAAGAGGAGGACGCAGAAATAGGTGAAGAAGGGGAGAGGTCCACCTTGGAATAAACATGATGTTGTTCAGGTGGAGGAACTGATTGACCAGTAGCAGGGACATTCGGGACCACAGAGGTTGAAAAAAACCAAACATGCAACCCAACAGTTAATCCAGGAAGGGACAATGTTGCCATATAAGGAGCACCAACATTCCCAAAAGGAGGAAAATGACCAGGATTCCCATCAGAGGGGATTCCTTGGTTGGTGAACTCCGGAAAAGTTGCCATCAGAAACGATCTTCAGAACAACACCCTAAGGAAACTAACTTTAACCAAGAATATTTCGTGGGCAGTTAATTTTTAAAACATTGAAACAAAAATCTGCTGTTTCATCTTTTAAGAGTCGAGAAACAGGCAAAAGGTGACTCTATCACTTTCAGATTGGAAACAAGCGTGAAAGGACACGCGCTTGATGACCTTTTCAAATTTAAAAAGTCAGAAAAGATCGAAATGACTACTCAGGAATACTAGGCAAAAGGGTGTACCAAATAACCGTGAACTGCAATATACACCTTGGTTTCAATAATGAAACAGAAATCGACCAAGGACTTTCCGTACGTGCAGGCAGTCTCCCCGAATACTGTGTTCGGTGTATCACGAGTATAGGGCGGCAGACTCGGCTTCTTGTGGATAAAGGATTGAAAACCTAGAGGGGTCTCCCTTTATATACGCGACGGTACGGGGAGCACAAGTCCGTACTAGCGCTGTCTAAAGCCAGAAGGCGAATGACAGCTGCTAGGTTTAAAGACGCCAGAACACGTCTCTAGCCTAGACCTCTAAAAATTTTTCGTTAAGTTTCAATGCTGCCTTAGGTTAATTGAATAAATTTTAAAGTTGATCTTCAATTAAGTTTCAGTTTTCAGGCCCTACCGTATGTCATATGACAATCTCCTATATGCAGCTATATGAGAAAAGAAAACTTTCAATTCGATGAATGCTATCTAATTAAGGGAAGAGCTTCAAACAATGATGCAACAAACAACAAAACTGAAAACGAAATCCTTCCAAACTAGATGACTTTCACTATCCAAAAGTAATCCCAAACATTCAACGAAGAAAATTATGCAATTTAATCTATGAAAAATTCTTTTTCCGAAAACTATGCAATTGTAATCTATGCACAATTTCCTTTTTCTTTTCAAATAATAAGAATGCACTCAATGCATTTTTCGATGAAATGAGAATCTACTTAATGCATGCTTTCAATGAAAGAGAATGCACACAAAGCGATTTTTAGTTTTCAATCACTAAACAATGTGATCTAAGTCCAATGATGAATCTCAAAAACACTTTTCGATGCAATGTGATCTAATGCATTTAAACGAAAAGCAAACTATGAGACGAAAACTAAAAGAACGCAAATCTTCTTAATGAAGGATGAAAGCAAAAGGGATGCAAACAAACACTAAGAATGCAATCATTGTTTCAAAATACTTTGTGAAAAAATCCCTCAAAAGTTGACAAAACACAAAAAGGACTTCCAAAGCATGAGATCAAAACAAGGCATTCATTCCCTTTTACATCAAGTAATCATGGAAAAAAGACATTCCAAAAAATGAGCAATGTAATCTATGCTCATACAGAGGAAAGGCCGGAAGGGAAAGACACACTGGTGGAGGATTTAGGGAAAAAAAAAAAATCTCAAATTTCACACATCCTGAAATTGGCCCGACTTGTACATTGACAACTAGCGCCAATGGCCAATTGGCGCGGGTTTCTAACTGACAACAAGTGCCAATTCCTGAAAATGAAAAAACAAAGAATTTCTCCCAACCAAAACCAGACTTCCCACTTCAAGCTGAATCTAAAACAAACCTAGAAGCAAAGTACTGACCAAAAGAAACTTCCGAACAAGGATAACCCTACCACCTACAGGAAATGGCGCGACTGTCTGGCTGTAATCCGCGCTAGACAGGGGATGGCGCGAGTAATGAACTGGCAACCTGCGCCAATTGGCACGACTGTCAGGCTAGAAACCGCGCCAATCAAGCCAACCATGAAAAGATGAAAATTCGGAAAAACAGAGGTCAGATCTGATCCTCTGGGGCTGAACCAAAAGCCAAAACACAAAAAGAGCCAGCCCAGAAGGCCAACCAAGCAAGGAAAACCATGAAACAATCAAAACGAGACAATTAAAACGAGACAATCAAAACTAGACGATCCCCAGCGGAGTCGCCAATTTGTTGAGGAGGTAAATCCCCTCTGCGGACAGAGGCGATCCCTACTAGCCCAGCAGGGGTCTAGCAACAATCAAACAATGTTACGACTCAAGTTCCTAGTTACAGATGAAAAGACTAGAGATAGAAGCCTACCTGGATTCCAATGCTATGATCCGAAGAAGAAGCGTCCCCGTTCCTCAGCCTCGGCAGATCACAATCCCTCCACGATCTCCGCGGATGAACACCTGCACATGGAAGAAACAAACAGATACAAGCATAAAACCCGGCATACGTAACTAAACATCAGTCAGAAAGGATGTTACTCATATTAACATGATGAAAAACAGAGTGGAACCATAATCGTAATCATCTATTAAATAACAAACGAAGGGAGATTACAACCAAGTTCTGACGTCGTGGTCTCCTTCGGATGGGACTCCAGTCGTCCATGTCTCGCAAAGCTCGCCAAGGAAAGGGAAAACCTCTCCAGAGTCTCTCGACGATGGTCTCCTTACTTGAGTCGGCCTTAAGGGAAAAAGAGGGCTCTTTACAGCACAAAGGCTCTTGGGAATATGGAGATTCAAAGCTTAGGCACTTCAAGACTATCGCACTTTCAAATTCTTCAAATTTCCCTTCATTAATGGAGGATGGCTATATTTATAGAGGGAGAGGAGGAGGTTGGGATCCCTACTATGGTGGAAGGGAGGCATTATCCCTTGGGAGGTTTCCCCAAAATGTGGAAACAAGAGGCCAAAGGAGTAAGGCCGTGGTTATTCAGGCGAAACCACTCCTGATGACTCATCCACAAAGTTGTTGTAATCGAAACTTCGCCTCTTCTTTTTAAAAAACTTTCCATAAACAGAGTGGCGCGGGTGTAACACTGGGACAGAGCGCCAATTGGCGTGGGCTCAGTGTTAATTTTCCCCCATTGGCGCGGGTACATAACGGGCTACCAGCGCCAAGGAAAAAACAGGTGTTTTTAGGGGTCTGCTCAGGAAATGATCAACAGAAGGAATGTTGTCCTCATGGAAAGGGATTAAATGATGGTATTTGCAAGGCATGACACTGATTATTGGTCACAGAAATGACCCTCCAATGGGCGAGATGGGAATTGCAGGGACGGTGACAAATTACTGTGTAACAGTGAGATTAATTGTGTTTCAGTAATCTTATAATTCCTCTTGAAGTTATTATCAATATAAAGAATGATTTACTCAACAGTTTTTTAATGTAAATACATTTAATTTATAAGTTGTTAGCATCTTGATAATGTTAAATGTATTTTTTTGAACTTTTAGATATTTTGAAAGGTTTTCAATCTTATGATTTATTGAAGAATTTAATATCAACATGTCATAATCATATCTTCTTACATAAGTCTATTTAACCGATTTACAAAATAATAATCACTCCGTGAGATAAATAAGCAACCCTTACTTATAATTACTGATATTATTTGGAATATTTAATCAATAACTGTTTTCTAAAAGCTATCTTATACATTGGTCCTCCAAAATTACAAAATACAACAAAACATTATAGATTCTTTGGCATGATTATTGACCACAATTATCTCAAAGGACCACACTTCCAAAATGACAAAACTGGAGTTAGAAAATAGGCATGTTATTAGGCCCATTAAAAATGAAGGAAATAGAAATTAGGCTCCTTTTAGGAGACCCTTTTAGCCTCAAAAATTTTTACAATGCCCAAGAATAAATCCTGATGATCAAAATGTTCATACTCTTCTAAATAATTTTGCTGAAGAAAATCAACAAGAACAAGAAGAGGAGGATGAAGATATAAATCTTGTTGGGGAGACATCACAGTCAACTTGTTTGAATTTGAAAGAGTAGGAATATCAGTCTAGGATAAATATATTCTTAGATGATGAATATGCTCATATTCATGTCCAAAATGAGAAAAATCAGCCTGAAAATCAGACAGGAAATTATCCTTTGAGGTCAAAAGGGGATGTCCAACAGCCTCAACAAAAAAAATATTCTGAAAAACATGATGCCAAACAAAAGGAAAAATTTAATGATGTTCCTCCATCACCTAGCCTTACCCCAATCATAAAATTTTTTACAGAAAAAAAAGATTCGACTCCTATTAATTTTAGTTTAAAGTAAGAATTGAATAAAATCAAGATTCCAGTTCTGCTCTTTGAATTGTTGAAAAATCTAGCGTACAGAGAGTCATTTAAAATTTTGTTACATCCATCTCTTGCTCCTGATTCAGTCAATCTAGAGGATGAATATCCTACCATTTACTTGGGCAGCGATGTCTAAGATCAAAATGATGATAATTCTCCACCTTTTTATATTTCACTCAATATTCATAAAAAATTGCTGCATAACTACCTATTACATTCTGGGGCCTCTAACAATCTAATGCCCAAGAAAGTGATGGATGAAATAAGGTTGCAAATCACTAAACAATACCATGATCTTTACACATTCGACTCTAAAAGGGTTAAGTGTTTGGGAGTGATTAAAGACTTGGTAATTTCTCTTACCCAGCTCCCCATGAAAATTATAGTGATGGACATACTAGTTGCAGACATAACATCTAGACAAGGAATGCTTGTTTCTAGATATTGGTCCAAAAAGTTGGGAGGCACTCTTCAAATGGATATGACATACGCCACTATCCCAGCCTTTGGAGGAGAATTCAGGATATTGTATAGGGAAACAAAAATGTCTTATACTATAAGTGATCAAAAAAATCCATCAAATCATCCTATGTATGCAGAGGAGAAGGAGTTAGGGTCATCCATTTTACACCTTGCTGCTGATGACAACAATTTTCAGCCAAAAATAAGTAAAACAACATTTTCAAATCAAAATAGAGCAGAATTTAGAAGCAAGGAAGATCTGGAAATTGTATTTTGATGGAGCCTCATCAAGAGAGGGATCAGAGGCTTGTGTAGTTCTTATTTCTCCCACTCAACAGGTACTGACTTTATCATACACATTACAATTTATCACTACTAATAACACTACTGAGTATGAAACACTTATTTTGGGTATGAAGGAAAAAAAAGATTTGGGAGCTAAACAATTGATTGTTTTTGGTAATTTAGAGTTGGTGGTACAATAGGTGAGAGATAATTATCAAATAAAAAATTGAAAATTGAAGAATTACAGAAATTAAGGGTGGGATTTAATTGAACCTTATTTTTTCAGTGTTTAATTTGAATTTTGTTTCCAGAGAAGAAAATGAAATGGCAGATTCACTAGCCATTGTTGCTAGTAATTTTAAGGTTCCTCTTGATGTTAAAGCAACATATGATGTTCATATTAAAAAAAAACCTTCCATTCCTGACAATATACTGGCAAGTGTTTGAAGATGTTAAAGAAATTCAAAAATTCTTGGAATGTGTGGAGGAGTTTTCAGACATTCAGATTGATAATGAGCAAGACATAGCTGAAAGTCAGAACAACAAGCCATTCAAAAAGACTATAGCTGGAAAATACATTAATGATCTAAAAACAAACTTCATTCCTAAAGGCTTGGTTCCTTTAGAGAGGTTGTTTGACAATAATGTTGTCTTTTTAAAGCTTGATAGTAAAATAGATGAAGAGAGTACAGTTGACTGCAATATTGGTACAAAAAATCAACCTAGATATGTTAAAGTTTTTAAATTTCTTCCTCAAGAAACTAGAACTAAATATGCCAATTTTCTGAAGAAATATGAAAACATTTTTGCATGGTCCTATAGTGATTTGAAGACATATGACAGAAGTATAATGGAACATAAAATTCCTCTTAAATCAGAAGCAAAGCCTACGGTGCAGAAGATAAGACATATTAATCCCATGTTGCTCCCTATCATTAAAAAAGAAATCAGAAAAATGTGGGAAGCCAAATAATTTTGCCTTTAAGATTTTCCAATTGGGTAGCTAATATAGTCCTGGTTTGAAAGAATAATGGCGAGATTAGAATTTCTATTAATTTTGGCAATTTTAACCAGTGTTTGCTGAAGGATAACTATCCTTTACCCAAAATGGATCATAGTTTGCAGAAGGTCGTAGGCTCAAAGAGGTTGTCGATGATAGATGGTTTTTCAGGGTACAATCAAATCTCAGTTGACAAACAAGACATGGAGAAAACAACTTTCACTACACCCTAGGAGCTTTTAAGTACAATAATATTCCTTTCGATTTAATGAATGCAGGTGCGACATTTTAGCGGGAAATGGGAATTTCCTTTGCATGGGAAAATGATATATTTGTAGTCATTTATTTGGATGGAATAAAATTCTTTTCAAAATCTGATGAGGATCATTTAAAATATTTGTAGCAAGTGTTTGATAAGTGCAGAAAATTTGGTTTGTCTTTAAACCCAAAGAAATCATGATTTGTTGTTCAAGAAGGAAAAATATTGTTGGGAAAAATACTGAGAGGGGGGGTGAATCAGTATTTAGATCTGACTGATAACTTTTTAGTTTCTCTTTCTCAAAAACCCATACGCTACTTTACTAAACCCAACTCGCGTATACACATGGATATCCTAAACAAAACTTGTGTATTACCAAAGATCTCATTATGCAGATAATTATTTACTTAGATCATTGCATCATTCATTCATTAGATGTTTAGTAAGCAGTAAACATGTGCAGTAGGAACAGAATAAATCATCACACATAAGCATCACACATGAACACCAGGATTTAAGGTGGAAACCTAATTCGGGAGAAAACCACCGCTGTCGTCTTCTCAGTCTTCAATATTTATTATAAAGAAAACTTCGTACAACATTGTACTGGCGCAGACTCATACCAGCACGCAGGCACCCGCCTGCAGAAGGCTACAACCTTCTCTCGTTTACCAGCCTCTCCTGGAAGGGAGCTACAACCCCCTGCTCTCATTTACCAGCCTCTCTTGGAAGGGAGCTACTACCCCCTTACTGAAGGCGTCGAATCTCAGCACTACTGCAGACCACGTTTCATCAATTTCCATACTGGATCAAACAGCTTCAACACAACCCTTCACTTAACATCAACAAACACACTTCTCCCAATACTTCAAACAGAAAAATGATACCACTGTAACCAAGATATGAGAAATAACCCAGACTTCAGAATAGATATGCAGATGTAAACTCAACCCTAAACATTCATTGAATCAAATATCATACGCTACTTCTCTTTACTGAAACCGCATGTATATGCGCTTCCCTGCTTGCCAACCTGTGTATGCCTCTGTGCATAACATGGAATGCATACACTACTATTTACTGAAGACGCATGTATACGCTCTTATCTTCGTATCAACCTGCGTATACTTCTGAGAACACTGATTTTTCAGAATGTGATCAAACTCAGATTCAGATCTGAAATCAGATTTCTGTTTAGACAATCTATCAACTATGCCGAACTGTTTAGATAGTCATTCTTCCTTCATTGAATCATCAACCAACAACTTGATCTTTAATCATAATTAGCAGCACAATCAACATTAAAACAACCTAGATATCTATGAATATCTCCTTGACAGACAACAGTAAAACAACATAACAGATCAGACATTTCATTCCACACATTTTAGCAAAACCCTAGATTCCATACGCACTTTTACTTCACTGAACCTGCGTATATATGCGCTTTCACAGAGAAAAACCTGCGTATACTTCAGTGCATTTTATTCTTCAGAAACCCTGACTTCCATACGCGTTTTGCTTTAAACGGACCCACGTATATACGCGCTTTTACCAAGACAAACTAGCGTATAGATCTATAAAAGATAAAATTTGCAGAATAGTCCAAATCTATAAACTTACCCAGATTTCTTCAATTTCTTCATCAGACTTGCACCAGGTCTTCATCATTTATTTTCAAATCATCCCAGATATTCATCATTTCTAGATCTAGAGATCTTGAACCTTCATCATATCCATAGGTGCATCATAGATTTAGATCTATCAATTAAGAATAGATTTCAACCATGCAGATATACTTCAGAGTGAAGTATTCATTAAAACCCAGACATATGCACACGTTTGCACTTATGAACTTCTTCTCCTTATATAGATTTAGCCTTTTTCAATATCATTAGCCAAAACCACACAACTTCCGATGGTATTCCTGGACGGGATCGAGTAGATAATCCAGCGCTCAATACTATGGGCCAATACCATGGTAATGTCCCCTGGTTTTATAAATTTAGAGCACAAATAGGCATACGCTACTTGGCACGTACTTTTCCGCGTACATACGCTACTTCACCTTTACAAACCCGCATATGATTTGTGACATGCCATTTTAATCATTGTTCTGGACCTTATAGGAATTCCTTTCTCCATTACATCTGCACTGCTCTGTAGATACATTAGATTTACATCATTAAAAAATTCATCAAGTCAGTTTCCATCAAGAACAGGTATGTTGCCATCAACTTCACCAAGTAGGTTGCCATCAAGGACAACACATTGCATCATATTGCCAACAATATCCCCCTTTGGACTTGATGGCAACCATGATGGTGTTTGATCACCACAACAGATAGATACTCTCCCCCTATTCAAACACCATGATACTCTCCCCCTATGAAATCAAGGGCAAAGGGTGGATCAAAACCAAAACAAGGTTTTTCTTCTCAGGTAGAAAGAAGAGCTCTGTAGGTCTGATGTGCTTTGAAGTTACCATGCTCCCCCTGATTTCACGCTGAATCTTCAAAACATATTTTTCAATGAAGTACATGACTCTATGACCTTTCGTATCACCAAGGAATCATACTTACATCAATGATCCAACCGAGTGGATTTACATATGTGACTCAAGTACCCAACCAAGTGGATTTACACATTTTGACTCAACTATCCAACCAAGTGGGTTTACAAATTTGAACAAGTCCTTACATGACTGAAAATTACAATTTTACATCATAGGTCTCAACATGACCTTTTCATCAAATTACAATAATGACCTTTCGTAAAAAATACCAAAAATACCTCAAGAGAGAGATCATATTTCAGAATCATCATAATGCCAACAATGCATAATTCTCAGCAAGGTTAATGCTCCCCCTAAACCTATACACCTATTCTTGAGTCATTTCACTCCTTCATCTCCCCCTTAGCTTGTGCATCCTGAACACTTTCAACAGCAAATCATCAAGGCATCTTTATCAAATATCAGAGAATGAAACAAAAATATGAGAGCTGAAACATCACCAGAGATACCCAACAGCACCAAAGCTATGCTGAAGAATGCTGACCCAGAAAAATTTGTCAGCAACCACCCATACACAGTTTTCTGTGCATAAACTCACATATATACGCGACTGTCTTTCAGGAAACCCGCGTATCCAATTTAATCTTATGATTTTAAGCAGATATGATCTTCTGCAAGGTAGAGACTACTCCCAGCTTTTGTCTGAGATATTCAAATGCTTCCCTGGGTAGAGGTTTGGTAAATATATCAGCAACTTGTTCTTTGGAGGGAACATACTCCAACTTCACCTTTTGTTCAAGCACTTGTTCACGTAAGAAGTGATACTTGATGGGAATGTTCTTGGTCTTGGAATGCATAACAGGATTATTTGAGATACTGATGGCACTTGTATTATCACACATAATGGAGATAGGAGGTGAAAATTTGATTTGAAAGTCTTGTAAGGTTTGCATCATCCAAAGAAGTTGAGTGAAACATGATGCGGCAGCCACATATTCTGCTTCTGCTGTAGATAAGGCAATAGAGTTTTTCTTCTTGCTGAACCAAGATACTAACCGGGGCCCCATATAGAATGCACCACCACTAGTGCTTTTCCGATCATCAACATTTCCAGCCCAATCTGCATCAGTGTAAGCATGAAGAGTGAGATCAGCATTCTTTGGATGCCATAGTCCAAAGTCTTGAGTTCCTTGTAGATATTTGAATATTCTTTTGACTGCCTGAAGATGAGACTCTTTTGGATTAGCTTGGAATCGTCCAACAATACCAACTGCATGCATAATGTCTGGTCTAGTCCCAGTGAGATAAAGTAGACTTCCTATCATAGATCTATATTCTGGTTGATTCACCGTGGGAGAATCATCATGAGAACTGAGATTACATCCGATTATCATTGGTGTACTTATAGGTTTGCACTCTTCCATGCCATACTTCTTCAGAATTTGCTTAAGGTATTTTGCTTGTGATAAGAATATACCATCTATAGTTTGATGCACTTGCAAGCCAAGAAAGAATGTTAGTTCCCCAAGTAAAGACATTTCAAATTCTTGCTGCATGACAGAAGCAAATTTTTGACTCATAGATTCTTCATTACTTCCAAAAATGATATCATCAACATATACAACCACAATCAATATTTTATCATTCTCAGTTTTTGTGTATAATTTGCTATCAGCAGACCCCTTTGAAAATCCTTGTTGATGAAGATATTTGTCGAGACGATAATACCATGCCCTTGGAGCTTGTTTGAGACCATATAGAGCCTTTTTAAGTCTACAAACAAGTTTTTCATCATTTCCAAAAATGAATCCTTCTGGTTGTTCTATATAAACTTCTTCTTCTAGATCACCATTGAGAAAAGCAGATTTAACATCCATTTGATAAACTTTGATTTGTTGAAAGCTTGAAAAAGCAAGAAACATTCTTATGGCTTCAAGTCTAGCTACAGGGGCAAAAGTTTCTTCAAAGTCTATACCTTCTTGTTGAGCATACCCCTTGCAAACAAGTCTAGCTTTATTTCTTATAACATCCCCATTCTCATTTAATTTGTTTTTGAATATCCATTTAGTTCCAATGACATTTTTGTCATGAGGTCTTGGTACTAATTCCCAAGTGTGATTATTTTCAATTTGATCAAGCTCTTCATTCATGGCTTGAATCCAACATTCATCTTTGCTAGCTTGATTGACATTGTGTGGTTTAATAGTGGATAGAAATTCCAGATAGCTAGAAGATCCCACAAGAGTCCTTCTTGTTTGTACACCTGATCCCTTATCTCCCAAAATTTGAGATTCTGGATGATTCTTTTGAACATATCTGGATGGAGCTTTTTCAGATAAATCATCTTCAGGTTCTTCATTGGGTTCACTGTTTATATCATTGCTATTTGATGTAGAAGGACATATGTCACCATCGTCTTCATTTGTTGTTTGTTTTTATTCTTTTGGGGCTGCAGGAGACTCATCAATAACAACATCAATACATTCAACAATCTTCAAAAGTCTTTTATTGTAACATTTATATGCTCTACTCCTAGAGGAGTAACCAAGAAGTATTCCTTCATCTGCTATGGATTCAAACTTGCCAAGTTTTTCATCATTATTTTTGATAAAACATCTGCTTCCAAAAAATCTAAAATGCTTCACAGTGGGAGGATTACCATACCAGAGTTCATATGGAGTTTTATCACTATTTACTCAAACATGTGCCTTGTTAAGAATATTTACCGATGTATGTGATAATTCTCCCCAAAAAGTGTCAGGTGTTCTGGAATCATCAAGCATAGCTCTAGCCATTTGTTGAACTATTCTATTCATTCTTTCTGCTACACCATTTTGTTGTGGAGTGCCAGCTACAGAAAACTGTCTTTTTATGCCATGTTGTTCACAAAATTCAAGGAATTCATTTGATGTATATTATCCTCCTCGATCAGATCTAAGACACTTGATTTTCAGATCTAATTCATTTTCAACTAGTGCTTTGAAGGTCTGGAATTTCTCAAATGCTTCATCTTTGTGTTTAAGCAACCCAATCCAACACATTCTAGAGAAATCATCAATAAATAAGATATAGTATTGTTCACCACGTGGTGACTTTATCCTCATAGGTCCACATATGTCAGTATGAATAAGTTCAAGAGGCTTACTTGATGATCCTTCCTTGGCATTAAACTGTACTCTGGTTTGCTTACCAAATTGGCAAGATTTGCATGTGATATTTTCGGGTGGAGTAATATTGGGAAGATCACGCACTGCTTTAAGTCTGCTTGATTTGTTGATCTGAGAGAAGCTCAGATTCCCCAACCTTCTATGCCATAGCCATTTTTCTGAAGATTTACTCAAGTAACATTGATCTTTGCAGTTCTTCAATACATACAGATTGCTTGGAGTTCTTTTTCCTTTTATAATTGTTTTACCTGTATCAAGATCACGTACCACACATTATTTTGAACTAAAGACAACTTCAGTTCCTTGATCACACATTTGAATTACACTTAACAAGTTATGCCTTAATCCATCCACATACATGAAATCATTAGCTTTCACCTTCTCTTTTAGAAACACAGACCCTTTTCCCTTAATTACTGCAGGAGTATCATTTCCAAATGTAACCTTCTTTTCTTTTTCTAGAGCACTATATGCAAGAAGTTTGTTTTTGTCACCTGTCATGTGTCTTGAGCATCCACTATCAATGTACCATTTATTTTATTCACCTTCTGCAAATAACGCTATGCCACAATTTTCAACCTGTAATTCCTTATTTTTCCATACTTTGGAGCTTGAATAAAAATTCTCTTTTGGCTGAACTTTGCTCCTGCATTCAGATTCTTCATGGCCAAAGTTATTGTAATAAGCACATTCAACTTCATTTATAAGAGGAGAAAAGTTGTTGTAGGTATTCTTCTTTGTTTCAATATCAATCCTTTTCTTTCTTGCTTCTCTCGTCAGGATGGTTTTATATGTAACACATTGAACAACTTTAAGACCAAAATTGTGACATGAGAAACATTGTCCATTGAAGAAGAAATTTCTGCGATCATGAAATATTCTACTTGAATTTACCTGTTGATTGGTGTTTCTCTTAAAGATATTCCTGTTAGTGTTCTTTGAATTGAGATGATCATGCTTTACCTGTAAAGATTCTTTATTCCCTTGCTGAGTGGAAGAATGTTGTAAACTAGTTGTAGATGCTTTTAGATAATTTGGTGCTGAAGCCTGAGAAGATTCTCTGATGTATCCAAGACCTGTCTTTATAAGAGGAGAACGTTGTACCTTGATAATCTCATCTAAGGTTTCAGATCCTTTAGCAAATCTAAGATTCAGAGTCTTTACTTTCTCAAGTTCTTTTCTTATACCTACCACTTCACATTCTAATTTCTCATTGTGTTTCTTCTCTTCTTCAATCTGATTTTTCAGAGTCTCTATGATTATTTTTCTTTCTTCTAAGCATATTTTGAGTTGATTATTTTCATCAAGAAAATAATTGTCCTATAGAGCATCCATAAAAGTATCTTTTTCTTCTCTAGAATAGTTTTCAAATGCCATGAGAAGTCTAATATCTTGTTCACATTCTTCCTCATTATCAGATAACCCATCATTGCCTTCATGAGTATAGTAACTTTTTCTAGTGCTAGACTGGTTCTTATTTCTTCTTGCTATTTCCTTCCCTTTTGCAGGCGTTTCTTTATGAGGACACTTAGTAGCATAATGAACAACTCTTCCACAATCAAAACATTTGAAAGGAAGCTTACCTCTGAACCGTCCTGTGCCAAGTTGAACTTTCTTTACAAAATTTACCTCATCTTCTTTTGAGATATATCCTGATTCTTCTGCTTCTTGTACTTATTTCCCTTTTGTAGAAGCTCTAAATACGTCTTCTTTGACTTCAGATGGTCCTCCTCTTCTCATTTCATATGCAGTTAGTATGCCATGAAGTTCACCACAGTAAGATTTTGAAGATCCTGTTTTTCTTCAAGAGCAGAAACTTTTGACTCAAATTTTGCTGTTAGTGATCTTAAAATTTTATCAACCAAAGTAGATTCAGTTATTGTTTCTCCCAGATTTCTCATACGATTTACAACATCATCAAGATGTAAAAATAAACTGGAAATACTCTCATCACTATGCATCTTTAAATTTTCATATTCAGTTCTGAGAGTTTGGAGTTTTGCACTTTTTACCTTTGCATCACCTTCATAACTTAGAATGATTTTGTCCCATATTTCCTTTGCTGTATTTAGCTGCATGAATTTGACAAATTATGATTCAGTTAGACTTCCTGTTTGAGCATTGACCACCTTTGCATTTGTTTCATAATTCTTCTTTTCTGTCGGATCTGTTGGTACTGCGGCTGGATATTGATATCCTCTTTCAACCATGGCCCATACATCTGCTCCCAGAGACTGAAGATAGGATCTCATCCTTGTTTTCCAGAAGATTAAATTGTTTCCGTTAAAGAGCGGAGGCCTGATAGATGCTGTTCCATATTGATTTCTCATCTTGCTTTATCTTCCTTCTAGTGGCTAAGCCTTTTCAGAAGGACCTGCTCTGATACCAATTGTTGGTAAAAATACTGAGAGGGGGGGTGAATCAGTATTTAGATCTGACTGATAACTTTTTATTTTTTCTTTCTCAAAAACCCATACGCTACTTTACTAAACCCAACTCGCGTATACACGTGGATATCCTTAAAAAAACTTGTGTATTACCAGAGATCTCATTATGCAGATAATTATTTACTTAGATCATTGCATCATTCATTCATTAGATGTTTATTAAGAACTAAACATGTGCACTAGGAACATAATAAATCATCACACATAAGCATCACACATGAACACCAGGATTTAAGGTGGAAACCCAATTCGGGAGAAAACCACCGCTGCCGTCGTCTCAGTCTTCAATATTTATTACAAAGAAAACTTCTTACAACATTGTACTGGCGCAGACTCATACCAACATGCAGGCACCCACCTGCAGAAGGCTACAACCTTATCTCGTTTACTAGCCTCTCCTGGAAGGGAGCTACAACCACCTGCTCTCGTTTACCAGCCTCTCCTGGAAGGGAGATACTACCCCCTTACTGAAGGTGTCGACTCTCAGCACTACTGCAGACCACGTTTCATCAATTTTCATACTGGATCAAACAGATTCAACACAACCCTTCACTTAACATCAACAGACATACTTCACCCAATACTTCAAAAAGAACAATGAGACCACTGTAACCAAGATATGAGAAATAACCCAGACTTCAGAATAGATATGCAGATGTAAACTCAACCCTGAACATTCATTGAATCAAATATCATACGCTACTTCTCTTTACTGAAACCACGTGTATACACGCTTCCCTGCTTGCCAACCTACGTATGCCTCTGTGCATAACATGGAATTCATACACTACTTCTATTTACTGAAGATGCATGTATACGCTCTTATCTTCGTATCAACCTGCGTATACTTCTGAGAACACTGATTTTTCAGAATGTGATCAAACTCAGATTCAGATTTGAAATCAGATTTCTGTTCAGACAATCTATCAACCATGCCGGACTGTTTGGACAATCATTCTTCCTTCATTGAATCATCAACCAACAACTTGATCTTTAATCATAATTAGCAGCACAATCAACATTCAAACAACCCAGATCTGTATGAATACCTCCTTGACAGACATCATTAAAACAACATAACAGATTAGACATTTCATTCCACACATTTCAGCAAAACCCTAGATTCCATACGCGCTTTTACTTCACTGAACCTATGTATATATGCGCTTTCACAGAGAAAAACCTGCGTATACTTCAGTGCATTTTATTCTTCAGAAACCTTGACTTCTATACGCGCTTTTCTTTAAACAGACCCGCATATATACGCGCTTTTACCAAGACAAACTAGCGTATAGATCTATAAAAGATGAACTTTGCAGAACAGTCCAGATCTATAAACTTACCCAGATTTCTTCAATTTCTTCATCAGACTTGTAACAGGTCTTCATCATTTCTTTTCAGATCATCCCAGAGATTCATCATTTTTAGATCTAGAGATCTTGAACCTTCATCATATCCATAGGTGCATCATAGATTCATATCTATCAATTAAGAACAGAGTTCAACCATGCAGATATACTTCAGAGTGAAGTATTCATTAAAACCTAGACATATGCACACCTTTGCACTTATGAACTTCTTCTCCTTATATAGATTTAGCCTTTGTCAATACCATGAGCCAAAACCACACAAATTCCGATGGTATTCTTGGACGGGATCAAGTAGATAATCCAGCGCTCAATACTGTGGGCCAATACCATGGTAATGTCCCCTGGTTTTATAAATTTAGAGCGCAAATAGGCATACGCTACTTGGCACGTACTTTTCCGCGTACATACGCTACTTCACCTTTACAAACCCGCATATGCTTTGTGACATACCATTTTAATCATTGCTCTGGCCCTTACAGGAATTCCTTTCTCCATTACATCTGCACTGCTCTATAGATACATCAGATTTACATCATTAACAAATTCATCAAGTCAGTTTCCATCAAGAACAGGTATGTTGCCACCAACTTCATCAAGTAGGTTTCCATCAAGGACAACAAATTGCATCATATTGCCAACAAATATTGGGGCACATAGTGGCATAAAATGGTATTTGAATTGACCCAGGGAGAGTTGAAGCTATACAAAAAATTAGTTCACCCAAAAATAAGAAAGTGTTGCTGTCATTTTTGGGTAAAATTAAATTTTTTGAGGTGTTTTGTTCCAAACTTTGCAGAACTAATTAAACATATAAATGTCTTATTGAAGAAAGATGCAGAGTTCATATGGCAAGACGAATCAAAAAAATATTTCTTAGCATTCAAATATTCCTTGAATGAAGCCCCAGTGTTAATCAAACATAATTTTGAGAAGGATTTTCTGACTTTTTCATATGCTTCTGAGCAAACTATTGCATTAGTTTTACTTCAAAAGAACAAGGAAGGCTTGGAGCAGCCTATTTATTTTTTTATCCATGCCTCAAGAGATGCTGAGTTAAAGTACAACTTGATTGAAAAATAGGCAAATGCATTGGTAAAGGCTTTAAAGTCCTTTCGAGTTTATGTTCTGCATTCAAAAGTCATTTATTTTGTGCCAAATATTGCTGTTAAGGATGTATTGTTGTATCCATACATAGCTGGTAGGGGGGGAAGATGTTTAACAAAGACTATGGAATTTGACATTGAAATCAGACCTACTAAGTTGATAAAGGGACAGGGCTTAGCTCGCTTGATGGCAGAATCAAATTGCAAAGTTCTAAATCTGAACATGGAAGTAGCTGAAGAAACATATAAAGAAGGTATATATGATTATCCTGAACTATTTTATTCCAAATGGTATAGGGATATAGTGTAATTTTTATCAAATCTTAGTTGTCATCCATAAATGGAAAAATAAAAGAGAAGGGATTTTTAATTGAAGGTTGTTAAGTATTGCATAATGGAAAATCATCTTTATTGGAAAGACCTTGTAGGAGTTTTGTTGAGATGTGTAGATGAAGCTGAGTCACAGAAAGTTATGTCATAAATATATGCAGGGGTGTGCGGTGGACACTTATACTAGAAAGCTACAGGAAATAAAATTCCAAGAGATGGCTATTATTTGCCAAATATTCTCTCTGATGTTTTTGCTAAAATCAGAGCTTGCACTAAATGTCAAAAGTTTTTCGGTAATAAGAAGCTTCTTCCACTAACTCTCATTCCTATTTCAATAGATGCTCCTTTCGAGCAAAGGGAGCTAGAATTCATTAGTGATATTCATCCGCCATCATCAGGACAACACAGGTATATTCTTACAGCCACGAACTATTTCACCAAGTGGATTGAGGCCATTCCAACCAGAAACACCACTGACACAGTAATAATTAAATTTTTGTTGGAAAATATTATGTCTACATTTGGTTGCCCTAACAATTTGGTGACTGACAATGCAATGGCTTTTAAACCTACCAAGATGAACAATTTTTGTGAGAAATATAACATTGATTTGACTCATTCTACACCTTATTACCCCCAAGGTAATGTGTTATCTGAGTCATTGAACAAAAACATGGTAAGAATCATAAAGAAGATGATGCCAGAAAACAAAATAAATGGGGATACTCAGCTAGTTCATGCTCTTTGGGTAGATAGGGTGAGTAGAAAAAGATCAATTGGAGTTTCTCCCTTTCAACTTGTTTAGGGTGTTGATGTTCTGATACCATTACAGTTGGCCCTTCCTATTATGAAATTTTTACAAGATGAAACTAATAATTCAAATCCAATTCAGAGAAGGATGTTGCAACTTATAGAAGCTCTTCAAATCTGGGAATCGCTAATGGATAAAGCATAGAAATACAAAGCCAAAGTAAAAGCTATTTTTGACAAAATGGCAAACCAATAGGTATTTCAAGAAAATGATTTGGTATTGTGCTGGGATGCAAGAAGAGAATACCATGGAAAACATGGTAATTTTGACAACGTGTGGTTTGGGCCATTCAAAATTGCTCAAGTTCTAGAAAATAACACATTTCTTCTTAAGCATTTATCAATTGATTTGAGGTCAAGTCAATGGCCATTTTCTCAAAAAAAAAAAATTATAAGTTAGTCAGTCTTTCCATTGTAAATATCTGGAGTGTTATTTCAATAAAACTTCGTTCCCAATGGTATTTGTGTTTGTAAATAGAGTTAGTCTTGAGTTCAGTCAATAAAAGTCAGTTCCCGTCATTAGCTTATGAAATTCAAAGTCGTGAGAGTTTAAGGCACTGAATCTATAGTCCTTGAAGCCTCACAGGGAGGACTTCATCCCCAGTAGGAGCCACTGTTAGCACTAAAATTTTTCAAAGCCTCGTCATAATTTTAAGTTGTGTCTCTGATCCTCTCTTATCTCTTAACCTATGGTTGAAGGTCCTGGAGGGTTAAAATGTGTATTAGTTTTTAAAAAAATCCAAAAGAATTTTGAGTCAAATAGTTTGTTTTTGTCATAGAGTTATTAAGGTAAATTTTCTTTTAATAAGTCTTTTAAATTCATTGCGTAGTTAAGATCATGGGTTTAGCTTGAGAAGTATTATTTATTCACAATGATATTTTATATCCAAGGCTAAGGAAAAAATGTCAGAGTCATCAGTTGTTTTAGGAATAACACAAAAATAGCTACCTTTTCTAAAAAGGCAACTATTTTCTTCAGAAAATTTGGTTTTACAAGCAACACATAAATAGCTAGCTTTTTAAAAAAAAGTAGCTATTTCCTACAGAATTTGTACAAGGAGGTAAAAGAGGCATTACTCAAGCGAAAATATGCTACTCTTTTAATATTGAAGGTCTTCTAAAACAAGAGGTATTATTCTTCTGAAAAGTGGTTATTTCTAATTGGAGGATTCATTAAAAGGAGGTTGGCTATTTATTTGCTAAGGCTAGTTAAATCTAATGCTACTCATTAAAGGTTAAATATCTTAAGGTTCATGTACGAGTAGCTATTAGTTAATTATTCATTGTAATGAAAGGTTCGGTGGGATGAGTTGGCACCAAAAATATAAATCATTTGAGTTCCTGTCACTTAGCCTCACTGAGATTTAGGGAATGCAGAGCTCTGTTTCCATTTACCCTCGTGAAAGCTACAACAAATATTTTCTTATCCTCCAGCAAAATAGTTTGTTACCTTGTGCCAGCAGTTAGGGCTTCGTGGAGGGTTGTTGTTCCTTGTTTTACAGGTGTGCATTAGCCGTTAAGTTAACGATTACCATAATGGGTAAGGGTTGTAAGGTGAACCATTCAGAACTGGCCAAATACTTGTTTCATTGATCACCGTGCAAATCCACAGTTCCAAGAAGCAAGGTGGGATCGTTTTTTAAAGAAAATTTCAGGAGAAAATGTTGCAGTTGCTCAGGAATTTTCTAAGTCATTCGATGGAAAGCAGGTCAAGCTGGGGTCTCGGACCTTCAGGACCACATTGACTATTATTGCAAGAGCTAACCAAACATCAGCTATAGGTGAGTCCTCATACAAGAGGAAAAATCTGCTTAAAGCTAATTTAAATCCATATCTAAAGCTTGAATATGAAAATATAGATTGGACCCCTACTGTTCACATTTCTTATTTTAGGCATGAATGGTAAGATTTTATTACCACTTTGCAACGTTATATTACTCGTGAAGGCAGTTTTTCCACTGTGTATCGAAATCAGATGAGGTTTCTAGCTCACATCTCAAGCTCTAAACCTATGAACTTACCATTTTTCCTTTATAAATCTTTGTTGATAATGTCTCAAAAAATAAAAAAAACCCCAGACTATTCTCTTCACAATATTTATCAAAGGGGTTTAATCAAAATGCTGGTGGTTTATCATATGAAAAAGAAGAGAACCACATGGGAAACTTCTTTAGCAGATGAAAGTTTCAGCAGTTTTAACTCAATGAGAAGGGTAGTAAGGCCTATAAGTAAAAATACCCAAGAGCAGCAGTCAAGTCCTACACTGACATTGACCCATTCAAAAACTAGTCAATCTTCTACACCATCTAGCAGACAGACAAGTAAATCAGCTAGGAGAGCTAGAGTTCAAACCACCACTCATATACTAACCATCACTCCTATACCTATAGTGAAACCAACCAAGGAAGTTTACACTAGAATACTATCTAAGGAGCCATAGACCTTGGGGTCTTTCAGGCAGGAGCATGCAAGAAAACTAAAACAAAAGGCTACCCTACCTGACAAGAATGCAATGTCTAAAGGAAAGGAAGAGGTAGCTTCCTCTTCAAAGAATAAATGTAGGAGAAAGCTTATTATGACAGAGGGATATTTAGCGGAATTCACCCCTAAATACTTAACACCAAGCCCTGTTATAGAGACTATACAGGATAATGAAGAAGAAAATGCCACTCTAGCACCATAGGAACTAACATTGGCAGAAGTATTTTCCTCTCTCAAAACATCAACTAAGGGAAAAAGAAAAGTTTCAGAGACTACAACAGAAGAACCAAATATAGCCCAACTTTATTCATCTCACAATTCATCAGCCAAAAGGAAGAATAAATCCATAATCCACACATACTCATATTTTGAAGAAGAAAGCAATGAAACAGAGTTTACTGAAATAGAGTTTGAGGAGGGGTAGTCAAGTAGAGTTATCCATCAAAGAAGGAGGCCTTGATACATTCCTGATCCATACATTCAATGGCCTCATACCAGACCAAAGAAAAAGCTCAGGCTAGCAAGAAAACTCATAGCCAATCTTGTTCTCACAGATGAGATAATAAACATAGATGAAAGCCCAGAAAATGATCCAGCGAATAAGAAGACTCGGAAGAAAAAGCCAAAAAATATGGTCACCAAGGCAGAATCTATTAGTATTTTTGCTTCTATATTATATATTTGATGATTGAAAGTCTAAAACAATGAAAATATGAAGAATCATATCATTTTTGGCTTATCTACAGAATTTTTCAGAAATAGCTACCTTTTCTAGAAAAGTAGCTATTATTTTCAGAATTTGTATAGGAAGGTGAAAAGGTTTCTTTCTGGTTCTGGTTTGAATAATGACAGTAAGTGGTGATCAATTGAATGTAGCCTCAATGGTAATGATCTTTTGGCAATTTTCATCCAGCCAAGCCATCTTCTAGATGTCATTTCCAGTTGGTTACTCCTATACTTTTGTGATAAAGGTCCAGGTGTCCTTTTCAATTGGAAGTTGTACTTTTTGTGGAGCAATTTTTTCTAGAAAACGAGGACCACCCAGCCACCTCAACTCAACCATTTCGAGCTCCATACTGTCATGTGTTGTCTTCATTTCTATTTCAGACTAGTTTTTTGTTATGTTCAAGATATGCTTTAGTATATGTGGAAGATTGTAAAAGGTCTCTAAAAACAGACTTTCACTTTTTGTGGAGGCTTTAACATAATATCTTTTTGTATATACTATGTAAAGCAATGAAGAAAGGGTTCCTTGGTTGTTCATCCTATTGTATACTGTGTTGTATATTTTTGAGTATATAATATATCTAGATACACTCTTGAGGACTCACGAACTATATGGTGTGTGTATTGTTTTCCCTTATGTTTTTACATACTTTATCTATCTTTCCAGATTTAATATGAAAGTACTATCTCATGCTTTTATCAGTATTATGAACCTCCAAAACATATTGATCTTTTTTTGTAAGTCTTGTTCCAAGCTTTCCTGATTCAGTATGAATTGAAAATTTTTCATAAGAATTCCTTGGGGTAGAATTAAATCCGGTCTTATGCTCTTGTAATTAGTTTCATCTAGCATGCATGCTAATTTGTTTTTGTCAGTCTTGATCGATCAAGAAATCATGATTCTTAAAGCCATGTTATACAAAAGCATTCCTTGTAATGAGATTCCCAAATGTAGAGTGAGACTCTTGTAAGTCGTTTAAAGTATTCTTTCACTATACATTTCAGATCTAGAATTTGTGTCACGCTTTCCTCTTAACAATGGGCTTATGTTTTACATATCCATTGTTTATCTTCCATTCTTCTAACTATTAGGCTAGAAACTCAATCTCGCTACCACATCATGCACTAGTGCCCGCATATGTGTTAGAGATTCTTATTTTCTCAAAACTCCTTTCAGTGTGTGTAAGTTCCAACCACTTTCCCAAAAAAACCTAATCCAATTGTAAGAAAGCCCTCGAGCTTAAGATGTGTCTGGTCAGGTGCTTGTCACAATCCAAGTGTTGATTCTAGTGCTAATAGCTAGAAGATAAGGTGTTATTGTGGGTAGTATTTGAGCTACCCTACATCTGAATATTCTAGAGAAGACCTTGTCGTGTCCTAATTTGACTAAGTATTCATGTATAAAAATCCACAAAATATATGAATCCATAGAACCCTAAGTATGAAAAACTACAAAATCCCAAGTTTATAGAATATGAGGAGTCATCTCATAAAAATTATGCACTTAGTATCTTTAACCCTCTATTTGAATTTTTAAAAACATATACCCTTTTGTTACAGTGGGTTACAACTAGTAGATTCTCTAGTACTGATTGAAATATTTTATTTCATTTTCCTATATATATGAGGATGTTACTATATAAACTTATTTATGAGAGTTATTATTTTTAAATAACTATTGATTTTTTTTATAAGAGGCTTATGTTCTAGTGTTAATTATGTGATATTAAATTCCTATTCTAGTTATACAATGGAATGTGCATTTCCTTAAGATGCATATTGATGACCTCTATATTGTTATTTTTACAACATATGTTTTAAGTTATATTAGATTTAATAAGTGTATAATAAGGTAAATAAATGGGCTTTAAAATCACATTAAATCTTCGGTATATGCACATCAATTGATTAGTATTATCAAGCAACATCAAATTAAACCTCCTTGTTAAGGAAGATTGAATATGTTGGCATTTTATACTATTGTAAACCATTATTGGACACCTTTTATGGACCTTTTAATATATCATAGCTTGAAAAAAATGTTTCTATTCTCGAGATTATCAAATTTAGTGAAAATTCATTGGAATTCAATGAATGCAAGCTTCAAAATTGGTTTTAAGTAAGGATTCTGGAGTTTTTCTACCAAGAAAGTGCATATATAATTTTTTGTATCTAGAGGAATTGAAAATTGGGTTGGTCTCATGTTTTTGTGATAGAGGGTTGCTTCCAACCTCTACCACTATAACCTCTAGGTGCCTACGTATGCCCCTGCAGGCATAGGTGAATGAAGGGGATTTGAACCTCAAACATCCTCAGACATAACAATTCATTTTCACGGTCATCACCAATTGAGTTTCCCCCTATGGGATACCAAGAAGGTTCGTATGTAACAAACCTTTTTGTCACTCATCATGTAAATATTATTATGTGAATTGTTCATGTAAATAGATGAAAAATTGAAAATAATGACTTGACTAAGAGTGGACACAAATTAAAAGTCTATCGAGGATAACCTGCTTTGGTAATTTCATAGGGAAATAGATAAGCTAAAAATCTTGAATTTAATGGCCACCTATATCCATATTGAGTTAAAAACAAACATGTACATGAATTAAAAATTGAGTGTGGACACCTGAGTAAAGGAAGATCCATTTATGTAGGAAGTTCTGGCTCTGGTCAACACACAATAGGAAATCATGAAAGGAAAATGAGAGGCACTCTCATAAGCAGAAATCAGGTCAAGAAGAGATGTAGAGTGGTAAGTGCAAGGGACATGATTAATAACACATGTTAAGACCCGAGCCCGATGATATCATGGTAGTAAGAAATATTGTGAATTAGAAATGTCTGGAAAGCACTTGAAGAAGCTAAAAATAAGCTTAGGCTTGGGATGTAACTAAGGTACTTTGGGGAAAGACAAAGTTGTGGTGTTGAGAAGGTAGAGAAAAAATGGACTTTGGACTCTTGCTTAGTAGGTGGAGACATAGGGTACTCCAAGATTTCTCTTGTTTTTTTCACAAGGGAAGATTATGAAGATGGAATCTTGATTCTCATGAAAGATATCAGGTGGATGCATGGTGTGCTCTGGATTCTTGTTGGATTGTAGGTGGAGGAACTGTAAGATATATATTCATGTACTATAGATCAAGTGGAGACTCTATGGGATTTAGATTCTTGTATTGATTGTTGGGTGAAGCATTGTTTTCTCTAGATTCGTTGAAGTGCGTGTTTTGTTGGAGACACTATGATCTCTAGACTCCTAGGTATCAGGTCGAGTAAATAAGTGCTCTGGATTCCCATATGTTTGTGACTTGATGGGTGTGAACTTCCCTTTAGCACTTCACGCCTGAAGCTATAAATTTGGAGCATGGGTGGTTAACTACATGAAATAATAGTAGTTCAATTGGCTGAATTTTGGAAGGAGAATTGAAGTGCCTCTGTTAATGGAAAATCATCCAAACTATAAATAATTGTATTTACTTATGTGCACTATGAATAATCAATGATGTGGTTAAGTGTGAAAACAAGGATTTTTTTATCAGTATCTATGGAGGAATATTTATTCCTATTTGTCTATGATAGAATTTTTTTTATATGTTTTCCATGGTCATGTGAGGTTTTATACCTCTTTGTGTATGTGATGTTATTATTCTGAGTGAAGAGCCATTTGCATGACCATGTACCAATGTTTAATATTTTTTTTTGAATTAATAGGAGTGCATGAAATTCATTGCTTAGCATGGTGTGGCCACTGCATATTTTTATGCTTAATAATATTGAGGAGACAAAGTGTTGATGCTTAATAGTAGGAATGCTGCTGAATTTATTTATTGAATTTTTGGATCGAATAAATATGTAAAATTATTTAAATGGGAGTGAAAGTCACATTCCTGTAGGAATCAATGTGCTAAGTAACATTTTTTATGCATTCAAGTTTAGGCTAGGTTATTGGAATTCCCTCAGAATTTCTATTTTTTGTATCACAAATATTTGCAATTGTGATTGGTCAAATGAGCTTGATAAAATTATAAAGGAAAATAATGTATTTTACAAAGGGTGAAGGCATTACTAATCACCCATATTACCCCTAATTCTAAGATTTATGACCTATCAATGGTCATTAGTGTTAATAGTATTTCATGCCTAGTGTTAATAGTACTACCTTTGGAGCTAGAACAAAAATGATAGAAGGTGTAGATTTAATGGGAGCACGTAATGATAAAATTATATTTACTTGACAAAGAATTTCATGTCGTGACATGTTAGGGTTTCCATGAAGCTCCATTGGGATTTGACACAATTGATAGAAGTCATGGGATGGGAAAATTCTTGTCACATGTTGTCAAATTTTCCATCACATTGTGGAGGTGTGACAGTGAATTCTTCTATGTGTGGGTGCATAGGTGCTATTGATGGAGGGTGGGATAGAATTATCCTCCAATATTTAAATGGAGAACATTTTTTTTCATGGAGGATCAAGACCTATGGGGCCTATATCTCATATTGAGGTGTAATATGTCACAAAGGTTGGGCAAGGCTACACGAATGTGACATAGGACATGCACAACATGTACAAGTGACATAGATAGGATGCTAACATGGCACAGTAATAGTGCGATACGTGATAGGTAGGAATGGCCTTTTTGGAGGGATAAGTGGCTAGTTTTCAAGTAACATGTGGCATCATGAGGGGATTCCATCTGGTAGGATGACATCACCCTGAAATCATCATGATGGAATCAACGTAGTGCGAGTGGGTGGCATGGAGGTTGATGTTAATATGGCACTTAGGTGACACATGGTAGAGGTTTGTGGTGCTACCTGGATTAGGGTTTCCATGTAGTGCTAATGTGTAATGATGTGGATGGTGACACATCATCACAGACCATGGATATCCAATGATGTTTTGAAGTGCATCTCATAGGTGGGGCATAGGTTGACAAAAGTCACGAAGGAGACAAAAGCCACGATATGGAGAATGTCTCCATTAGTTAACATGAATATTTTTATTGTTTTGTGGGTGTCTAGGAGCATAATTCTCTTAGAGGTTAGAATAGTGGCATGATGGCATGATAGAAATCTGGCATTATTATGTGGCAGCCATTACATTTGACCTCATGTGAGGTGGAAGCGCCATGTGGGTATCACGAGGTGGACCCATTCTAATGTGGCAGGGGTTATGGGGCCTAAAATTCAATTGGGAATAATTTTAAATCTAGAGGAGAGGTCGAGGAAACATTTATATTGTCGTAAATATAAGACAAGCTGAATGTGATGGTGTCATACAAAGTTAATTCCAATAACTTTGTAAGAGGAATAAATTTTGTAACCCCATTTCCATAATGACACCATGAAGGTTCGTTTAGTTAAAAGTGACACCTCCCATTCAACCTTTACTACTCTAACAGGGAGGGAGGGAACATTACAAAGTGGTATCAGAGCATCCAAGTTCAAAACTTGGACTAGATGGGCTCAAGAACAAACAAAATGGAAAGTGAAGCCTCTACACTAGACCTTTGGAGATAGAATTTGGATTTCTAACATAAAGTATTAGAGTGCCTAGGTTCAACACTTGGACTAAGTGGTCCTAGAAGGATAAAATATAGAAATTTATTATAGAGTTTGGTGTTTTCCAGTGTGTTGTTGTGTGTAAATGTGTGTTTCTTGAATCATTTTGATTATGAATTGCATATTAAATTGAAGTTGGTGTTTTAGATAGCCTTGCATGGTTATTCTTATTACATACATGATATGGTGATGGTAAATATAATTATTTTTATATTGTTGGCTTACAGTTATGTGTGTGTGACAACACATAAGAAGAAACTAGGGAACACAAAATAGCAAAAAAAAAAAGATGCACAATATAATGGAGCAGTATAGTACTAATAAATCCTAGTATGGATGGAAAGAAGAGTCATTGGAGAAAAGGAAAAATGAAGGATCCCCTAACTTAATGGACAAACTGAGAAGTATAAGAGTTGAACTAAGAAGTTATACAGTAAACAATGAAAGTATTTTCATGGCTTAAGAGTATAAGGAAAATGTAAACAAAATATATTATGGAGCTTGTGATATTTGCAAAGGTGGAGGCAACATGATCTAGATTCCAAATATCTAGGAAAGGATAAAGGAAAAAAAATCCCATCAGGACTTGGAAGGCATGATATGAGGGTTAATGGTGAAGAATGCAATAGGTCTAAGAAAATGAATAATTAGAAAAGTGAAGACACAATGAGAGGTGAAAATCCACTAAGTAATCCAGAAAGGAGGCTAGGTAGTCATGATATTTTTTCTAGTGCTACAACTAAAATATATTATATGTAGAAAAATAAATGACAATACTTCATGTTGAAAGAGTTTAAAAAATAAAAAACTCCTACATTCTATGGATAGTTGAAGAAGGATGAGTAATAAGAGGCATGTTTTTTAGGGTTAAATAAGTTTTTTAGGGAGCATGATTACTCTGAGAATATTAAGGAAGGGTAGCCATCTTCATATTGAAAGGAAATGATGACATAAGGTGGGAATATTTGAGGAATGTAAAGGATATCATATAGAAATATTTGTACTAGAGGATATTTCAAAGGTATTTATGCAAAAAATAGCAATCTGAAAGGTATTATGTGTTGATCAGCGGTTTTCATTGATGTCAACCCAAGCAGCACCAGGGGCTAACCCAATATTGAATGAGAAGTTTGACCTACCAAATTAATATATTCTGGGTCAATAATGCTTTTTATGGTTTCTACTTGTCGAGATGTTTCCGTTGATATATGGCACACCATGTAATGCTTCACGGTTTGAGAGATATTCATGTTTGAAGTTTGTACCCCAGTTAGTGGGCTAAAACCCCATGGGGTTGGAGCATGTGTCATTGAAAAGTCATAATTAATATTTTCTAAGCTCCTAAAATCCCTCCCACGTTCACTTGTTGAAGCCCCTCTCAAATTAAGCATTCATATATATTGTGATCTTCATTTCCTCCTTAGGCAAGGGATTCAGCCATCTGAAACAGGTCATCGTGGCATATTCGCTCTAACTTGTTTTCTATGAAGGCTCAGAAGCTTAAATGTCTATGAGGCGAAGCTGAAATCCTGAGGAAGCTTCAGTAAAAATTTCAGATCAAGTTGCGCAACATTTTTTGAGATATGATCTGTGGAAGTAAGGGTTTTTGCAGGCTCCTGAAATTCATCTCAAAGAAGTGACCTTGGTAAATTCGTCATAAATCTCTCTCTAAGTATCAGATTGGAATTTTGTAAAAATTGACGGATAATGCACAGTCTGTAATTTTCTCTCTATAAATTTCAGAAGCAAATGAATAAAAAGTGACACGTGGCATGCCGTACCAGTGCGCTCTGCTGAAACAGTCCATAATTAGGGAAGTGTGAGAAATTGGGTATAACTCTCTCTTGAAGAATCAAAATTGGGTCAGACCTGTGGCATTGGAAACAAGACTCAAAGGACTACTACAGGACCGAAAATCAGATATTGAGGATCTGAAATAACATAGATACACCAGATTCAATATCGAGCTCCTACAAGGAAAGAAAAAGCTAGATCATGTGTTGTCAAGGATTGCAAAGGACCAGACTTTCTATGGCATAAAAGAAAAACAAGGTGCAGCAGAGGGTAGCATGACAAGAGTAGCAACCAAGGTGCATAACAACAACAAGAAGTTCATCATATGAAGTCTTCAAGTGGGCAGCACTGCATACAGTCATTGTAAAGGTATCATTGTACTTAGTCATTGTAAATACAATATTGTACAAATTGTACTAGTGTCTATCTACCAAGGGTTGAAGAGGCAGTGTTGGGAGGTCTAGGATCATCATTAGGTTGTTGTGTCAAAGTTGGGGTTATGGCATAGTATATCTTCTTCTTCTACATCATTCTATATCATTGTAAAGTGGACCATTTTCCCTGGTACGAGAGTCAATTCTTCTTTTATTCTTCTACAGGGTGGTAGGGTGGTGCTAGGGTGAGTTGTAGCTCATTAGGTGTTGGGGCATCCATTCAGTGACTACTGAAGAATCTCGGGCGTTGGAGCATCCATCCGGTGGGAGCTAGAGAAGAATGCTTTTCTAGATTCTAGGAAGTTGGAGCTTTATTTTCAATTGGAGTTCAAAAGAATTATTAGAAAAGCATTAGGTGATTTTTTCCCCGAAGTGGGTTTCCACCTTAAAAATTGTGTGCATTTTTGTTCCTCTTGTTTGTTGCTATCATTGTACAAACACTGATAATAATTGAAGATTAACTAATTCTCTAATTGAAAGAAATATTGATTCACCCCCCCCTCTCAGTATTTCCAACAATTGGTATCAGAGCTTGGTTCCTTCAATAGTAGTTTAATAGCTGGAAGGAGGTCATGGAGCATACCAAGAATGGTGTACCTCTATTCAATGAAAATAATTATGCACTTTGGAAAGGAAGAATGGAGGTCTATCTCTTGGCACAAGGTTACGAAGTATGGGACACTGTTCAAAATGGATTTACATCAACCACGAATGAACAAGGTAAGAAGAATTTGGTAAATGATGCAAAAGCAAAGAATATTATTATCAGTGGACTTATTGAATCTGCTTATCATAAGGTGTTGGGTTGTAAAACCGCCAAAAATGTATGGGACAAGCTTGAGAATATATATGCAGGTGACTTAAATGTCAAAGAAGCAAAGCTTCAAATCTATAGAGCAAAATTTGAGCAACTCAGAATGAAAGAAGATTGCAACATTGCTGCATACTTCCAATACGTTGATGAAATAACCAATACTCTAGAAGGATTGGGAGAGCCAATTGACGAGAAGAATATTATATGGAAGATTCTTAGAATGTTACCAGGGAGATTCAACCCAAAGGCATTGGTCTTAGAATATAGTGCAAATCTGGACAAACTCAGCAAAGAGGAATTACATGGAGTTCTCATAGCATATGAAATGAGACTTGATGAAGAAGAGGGTACTTCGCATCTAGAAACTGCATTCGTTGCATCTAAGAAAACCAATAAGGATAAACAAACTTCAATTTAAAAGACATGCACCTGCAAGTGTGAAGAAAAGGGAGATGATGAAGAAGGTCTTTCAGATGAAGCATATGCTTACTTCATGAGAAAACTATAAATTGGTAAGGGAAAATTCAAAGGTAAAATTCCATTGATATGTTTTAGTTGTAATGAGGTTGGGCATTTTGCAGCAAAATGTCCAAACAAAAGTAATCACAACTCAAAAGGAAAGAAAGGCTTTAATAAATTCAACAAGCAAGGATCCAAAAGGAACTTTCTCTCTAAAGAAGATAACTCATCATCCGATGAAGACAATGATAGTAAAGACGAAGCCAATGAGAGAGTATTTTTTATGGCCAAGCACAATAAACCCAAGCACAATAAGCAAGAGGTATCAAACAATGAAGAAGAAGGATGGACCATAGACGAATTTTATGAGGAAGCAATCAAGCTTATAAAATATCTCAAGGCAGAGAAGATCCGTTCCAAAACTCTTGAAGAACAAGTTCAAGGTCTCAAAATTGAAGTTGAAGAACACAAATGCATTGAAGAGTCACTTCAAAAGAAGTTGGAAGAAAGCAACCAAGAAAGGGAAGAATTAGAAGCCGAAGTAGTCTTGTTGTGTGAGGAAGTGAAGAAAGGAAAACTATCCAAAACTATGCCAACAGCTCAAGGGCATTGGAAGAACTCATCAACAATCAACGATCTTACAATGACAAAACTGGCATCGGTTACAAAGAAGAAGAAGCAAGACCTTCTACAACAAAATACAATGAACCTATGAGATCTGACATGCATGTAGACTTCATTGGACAAGATTTGCAAGAACAACCTTGGAAGACAATTCCTCGACGAAAATTTCCATCCAGGTACCAACATATTTTTTATGGCTACTGTTATTCATGTGGAAAATTTGGTCATAAGGCTGTAGAATGTCGCATGTACCCTAGGAATGAATACAATTGTAGGAGATCTGTCAAATATGAACCTCCCAGGGCTCAGCGAAACATCAATAGATTTGAACATTTAAGAAATAATATTGAATGTTACAAATGTTGAAACTTTGGACACATAACCAAAGACTGCAGACTTGAAAATCCTCCAGAAGAATCTTCGAAGCCACAGAATGAACGAACATGGAAGAAGAAGAAGAATGATAATTGTGCTCTCGCTCTCAAGGCTCAAAAGAACAAAGATGTGTGGTATGTTGATAGCGGTTGCTCAACGCATATGACTGGAGATAGAAATAAATTTGTATCTTTGAAAGAGAAGAAGGATGGAACCGTGTCCTTTGGAAATGATGGATCTTCAAATGTTATAGGATTAGGTACTGTCACTCTCGGAAGAAAAGATGTTCTAGCCAAGAATGTTCTATTGGTTGAAAACATGAATCACAATCTGCTCAGTGTTGGACAAATGTGTGATCAAGGACACACAATACTATTCAACTCCACGAAATGTGAAATCAGGAAAGGCGTGTATGGTGAAATTGTGGCTACAACAAGTCGAGCTCCAAATGACATATATGTTCTGGATGAAGAAACTAAAGCATGTCTAATAGCTAAAGAGGATGATACAATAATTGGTAGCAATGATGATCGACTAAGTAATAATTTTGCTACAAAGGTGCAAAGTGATTTAGAGATGTCTTTACTTGGTTGCAAATTGAGCATTGATGACTCATCTAAGGATGTGGATCAAAGGTTGTACAGATCTATGATTAGTAGTCTTCTATATGTAACAGCCTCCCGACCAAATGTTATGCAAGAAGTTGGACAAGTATCAAGATTCCAAGTAGCACCAAAAGAATCACATATTAAATATTGGCCAGCATTGGAATATCTTCAACAGAAGCTTGGGATTCTCCCAAGTTCTCATTAGATTTTCCTTTTTCAGAATATAAAGGGGGAGTGGAAGTGTGTACAGGTCTGCAGGACGGTTGTGTGTCAGCGCGAGTGGAAGTGTGTACAGGTCTGCAGGATGGTTGTGTTTTAGGGGGAGTTACCCTTTGCCATTGATGTCAAAGGGGGAGAGAATGTTGTAGGAAAAGGTGTCATGATCGCAGGGGGAGTACTTGTGTTGCCATCAATGCCAAAGGGGGAGATTGTTGATCAGCGGTTGTCATTGATGTCAACCCAAGCAGCACCAGGGGCTAACCCAATATTGAATGAGAAGTTTGACCTACCAAATTAATATATTCTGGGTCAATAATGATTTTTATGGTTTCTATTTGTCGAGATGTTTCCGTTGATATATGGCACGCCATGTAATTCTTCACGGTTTGAGAGATATTCATGTTTGAAGTTTGTACCCCAGTTAGTGGGCTAAAACCCCATGGGGTTGGGGCATGGGTCATTGAAAAGTCATAATTAATATTTTATAAGCTCCTCAAATCCCTCCCACGTTCACTTGTTGAAGCCCCTCTCAATTTAAGCATTCATATATATTGTGATCTTCATTTCCTCCTTAGGCAAGGGATTCGGCCATCTGAAACAGGTGATCGTGGAATATTCGCTCTAAATTTGTTTCTACGAAGGCTCAGAAGCTGAAATTTTTATGAGGCGAAGCAGAAATCCGGAGGAAGCTGCAGTAAAAATTTTGGATCAAGTTTCGCAATATTTTGGGAGATATGATCTATGGAAGTAAGAGTTTTTGCAGGCTTTTGAAATTCATCTCAAAGAAGTGACCTTGGTAAATTCGTCATAACTCTCTCTCTGAGTATCGGATTGGAATGCCATAAAAAGTGAAAGATATTGCACAGTATGCAATTTTCTCTCTATCAATTTTAGAAGCAAATGAATAAAAAAGTGACACGTGGCACACCTTACAAGTGCACTCTGCTGAAACAGTCCATAATTAGGGCAGTGTGAGAAATTGGGTATAACTCTCTCTTAAAGAATCCAAATTGGGTCAGACCTGTGGCACTGGAAATAAGACTTAGAGGAATACTACAAGACCAAAAATCAGATATTGAGGATCTGAAATAACAGAGATACACCAGATTCAATATAGAGCTCCTACAAGGCAAGAAAAAGCTAGATCATGTGTTGTCAAGGATTGCAAAGGACCAGAATTTCTACAGCATAAAAGAAAAACAAGGTGCAGTAGAGGGTAGCATGACAAGAGCAGCAACCAAGGTGCATAACAAAAGTAAGAATTTCATCATATGAAGTCTTCAAGTGGGCAACACTGCATACAATCATTGTAAAGGTATCATTGTACTTAGTCATTGTAAATACATTATTGTACAAATTGTACTAGTGTCTATCTGCCAAGGGTTGAAGAGGCAGTGCTGGGAGGTCTAGGATCATCATTAGGTGGTTGTGTCAAAGTTGGGGTTATGGTCTAGTATATCTTCTTCTTCTACATCATTCTATATCATTGTAAAGTGGACCATTTTCCCTGGTATGAGAGTCCATTCTTATTTTATTATTCTATAGGGTGGTAGGGTGGTGCTAGGGTGAGTTGTAGCTCATTGGGTGTTGGGGCATCTGTTCAGTTGACTACTGAAGAATCTTGGGCGTTGGAGCGTCCATCCAATGGGAGCCGGAGAAGAATGCTTTTCTAGATTCTAGGAAGTTGGAGCTTATTTTCAATTGGAGTTGAATATTAAAGAATTATTAGAAAAAAATTAGGTGGTTTTTGTCCCGAAGTGGGTTTCCACCTTAAAAATTGTGTGCATTTGTGTTCCTCTTGTTTGCTGCTATCATTGTACAAACACTAATAATAGTTGAATATTAAATAATGCTCTAATTGAAATAAATACTGATTCACCCCCCCCCTCAATATTTCCAACACAATGATAGCAAGGCCAAGGAATTATATGAGTACAAACTCAGGAAACTAACAACTCATGAAAATAACACCATATTTTTGGAGTTGTTGAAAAATGTACCTTACATCAAGGATGAGAAGAGAAATATTCAATGATATCTTATTAGAATACCTCATGAATATAGGGATAGAATAGAATTAAAAGAGCCTAAAAAAATGGATGATGTCATTATAAAAATGAAGTATTTCTATGAGCAATACAAGCAAAAACCTACGTTCAAGCCTGGTTAGAGAACGAGGACCAAAACCAATTTCAAAGAGAAGCGAAAAAAGTTTTCAATACATGTTTGACGAATTGAGAGGAGTTTCAATGCTATCAAATATCGAATTGAGGTTTAGGTACCATAAGGTATGAATCAAAGATGACGATATTCACAAGAAAACGTTTAGAACTAGGTATGGGCACTATGAATTTGTGGTTGTGCCATTTGGCCTCAAAAATTCCCCAAAAAAAATTATGTGTTTAATGAGTAATGTTCTCAGTCCATACTTAGACAATTTTTTTCTACTCTTCCTTGATTACATATTTGTTTATGCAAAAACCAAAGAAGAGCATGAAAAAAACTTGCAAGGGTGTTGAAATTTTTGAGAGAGGACAAGCTCTATGCCAAACTTATCAAGTGTGAATTCTTTGAGTCACAATTTTAATATTTTGGACATATTGTTTCCAAGGAACTAGAGGTAGTAGATCCAAAAAATATTAAATCCATCATGGAATGCCCTACTCCTTAAAAAGTGACAAAAGATAGATCCTTTATGGGATTGGAGAGTTATTAGCAGAGGTTTATCCATAATTTGTCAAAGATTGGGCATTGAATCACATCGTTGCAAAAGAAAGGAATTAAATTCCACTAGAAAATGGAATGTGTGGCCAAATTTGAGCAGTTAAAATATTTTCTCGTGCATGCACCAATATTAAGGATAGAATATTAAAAAAAATATTGTATATCATGTACAAATGCTTTCAAGGAAAGGCTCGGTGGAGTCCTCACGCAAGAGGGATAGGTAGTCTTTTATGAGTCAAGGAAGTTGAATGAGCATGAGAAAAATTATGCCCCTCATGACTTGGAATTAGAAATTATATTGCATGCATTGAAAATGTAGAGGAAGTACCTCGTTGGAAGAAATATTATCTCGATGTCAAATCATGGAGGGATGAGGTATATTTTTTATCAACAAAAGTTGAATGCAAGAGAGGAAAGGTGACTAGCCTTGATTAGTGATTTTGATTTTGAAATCAAGCATATCAAAGGTAAGGAAAACAAAGTAGTAGGTGAATTTAGTAGGAGGCTACTATTGGACTATATTAATCACTATTAAATGACTAAGATGATACACATAAATTATCAATCCAGGGACGTCCTTTATCTCAATGATAGTTGCACTATTTGTGCCGATACATCAAACCAGAAGAAAAATAAAAATAAAAAGGAATCGTTGTTGAATATATTGCTGAAAATTAACTCTCGTGTAGGAATAAAATCAATCTAGAAGAATGTAATCATGCCTCAATTAAATAGTACCTAGCATGCCACACAATAATTACACCAATAGGTATTTCTAATCACATCTGTGTAACAACATAATAATATCAAAATTGAAGAAGATCTACTTACAGCCAGAAAAAAAACAACAGCACTCCACCAATATGCAAAGAAAATAAGAAATATAGTACAGTTACTTTAACCACTACAATTCCTGCTAAAGAGGAGGGCCCTCCCTCCCTAGCAGGGCACAGGAAGAGATAGAAACTAAATGAAAATTAAACCAGACAACACATGTAACAACAACAACGTGATATATTTGTATTAATGTGACCAAAATTATAGAGCCAAAAGCAATACTATTCTCCACTAACCCCCTGACCTCAAGGGTTGAGAGTTATATAACGGTTACATGTTCAGAAAAATTAGGAACATATTAGTCATGAGAATCTTACGATTTTCATGCTGATCAAAATAAGATACATATAGTTACAACCAGAGTTATATAACGATGACATGTTTAGAAAAATGAGGAACATATTAGTCATGATAATCTTACGATTCACATGCTCATCAAAATAAGATACATATAGTTACAACCAATTCCTTAATAAAAAGTCTAACTGGGAGAATATAGATTACAATAAAAACTGCCTAAAAGTTGTCATTCTAAAATATAATATGTAATGAGTTCTACATCTGTTGTGAAAAATGACAGGTGTAGCATAACAACAATTAAGGACAGGTCATCATCCGAAAGTTAACGATATCCAATCAACAATACAACTTGTAGAAAAAAATTGTAATAGTGGGTCCGTGACAACACCGTGATGTAATAGCATCATAGTGTAACAACTCACTGTAACAACACACTTTCAACTGCTTCTATATGTCTCATGCTCTAGGAATTTTATGCTAAGAATAACATCTGGAAGGACAACAAAAGACCAGAGAACTTCTTCCAACATTCATCCCAGTTAGCCAAAAAAAAGGAAACGATACATAATAATAATTAATGAAATGGAAAGATAATGAAATAAGGTAAAACAAAACTATTTAGTATATAAATGAAGGGAAAAGGTAAAGGTAGTCCCAAGGTTTGAGGTCACAAGGTAAAAATGGGGGAAACAGATGTAGGAAATAAGTACAAAAATGGCACCCAACATCTCCCCCCAGCTGAAGCACTTGCATGTCCTCATGCAAAAAATCTCATCTCCCTTGATAATATCTCCTGTGTAGGTAAGTGAAGTCATAGGAACCGGTTGTGTATTCATCTAGAAACCTGTACCCTTGAGTATCCATCAGCTGTCATGTCTAAGATTCTTCTTCATATTTTCTCAGTTCATAATGAACCTGGTATTCCTCTATTGGTAGCCATATCAAAGGGAATTTAAATCTTAGCCCAATCCAAGAAGCACCAAGGGTATATATTACTTTGGCATATGTTGGTACATGTGTAACAACTATTACAAAGTTCTAAAATGCAAACGAGTCCCCTTCTAACATCTCAACACTACTGGCTTCTATACGCTTTAGACACCCAGTCAGGGCTTGGCTCTTCATTTGTGAAAATGGATTAAGGAAAAAGTTCATGATCCTTATTCTATATGTTAAGTCCCTATATTAATAGTTTAGTCCCTTATTATGTTAGTCTAACCCCCCTTATCATTATTTTTGTACCCCTGTAACCCCCATATTGTTATTATTGTGCCCTTACATTATTATTGTTAGGTCGGCTAGGATTACATTGTGGCCCACTAGGATTACATTGTGGCCCCATGGACTCCTATATATAGAAAGGAGGTTTTGTCATTTGTATCATCCAAGATTTGTTCATTTATGTAATGTATTGGAGGTTTCCCCCTCGAAGTGGCTTATTTCTAAGGCGTTGATATCTCTTTTCTTCTATTTTTGGAGCTGGTTACACAACATTTGGTATCAGAGCTTTGGATTCTAGGGTTTCGCTGCTCTAAATAGGTCATCGTGGAATTTTCGCTATAACGTTTTTTCTACGAAGGTTCAAAATCTGAAATTTTTAGGGTGCAAAGCTGAAATCCTGAGGAAACTCATCAAAAAATTTCAGAGCTTGGTTCACAATATTTGCGGAGATATCATCCGTAAAGTTAGGTCTTTTTTCAAAGTTTCTAAACAGGAGATCGTGGCATTTTCGCTATAAATGTTTTTGTACGAAGGTTAAAAGTCTGAAATCTACATGGAAAAAGCTGAAATCGTAGGAAATTTGTCCAAAAATTTCGCAGCTTGGTTCGCAATATTTTTGGAGACATGATCCGTGGAAGGTAAGATATGATCTGTGCTCCCGAATTTCATCTCAAAGAGGTGATCATGGGAAAGTCTGTCAAACTTCTCCAGGGCATCGATTGGAGTTTCATAAAAATTTATCGATATAGAATGACTGTAGTTTTCTGTATTATCAATATCAGAGACAAAAGACTTAAACAAAGGATACGTAAGTGCGTCATACAAGTTTGCTCTTATGGAACCAAATTAATAATTAGGTCATTGTGGGAGATTGACACAACTTTGTCTTGAGAATCCAAATCAAAGTCAGACTCCGTGATATTCAAAAGATAATTCAGAGGGCTATTTCATTGCTGAATTTCAGATATTTAAAATTCACAATCATAGAGATAATCCAATTCCAATATAAAGCTCCTCAAAAGCAAGTAAAAGGTGTGTATTGTTTTTCCCGAATTTCATAAATCTTGTTTGAAAAATCAGTTTGAACTTATTCCAAGGGCCTATTGAGCATATATTTCAGTATTTCATTCTGAAATTCCTCCTAAAAATAATTCAACACCCATCAAACCCTCAGAAATCTATACTATGATGCATGAAGTGGAAGAATTTCAGTATGAGATATCAAAATTACAGTACCAGGTGCAACAAATTTCGATCTTACGAAGAGCAACCGAAGCTGACATAGATGGTTTAAAAGAAGAAATGGAGGCTAATTTAGATGGTTTGAAGGATAAAATAATAGCTAATATGGATGATAAATTAGTGGAAGATGACATCGAGCATCAACAACAAGTTCTCCAACTCTCAAAGGATAACCTAACTTTGGTACAGAATCTAATGAAACAACAGGAATATCAAATATCATATCGAAAGAAGTTCTTACAACACAAAAAATAACTCAACAAGTATGATAAATTTCGTAGTATCTCAAAATAAGTGAATTTCACCTTTCCTGTGAGTAGTTATTAAGCAAGGGAGGATGAGAATTTTATACACAAGCATCAAGAACAATCGTAGCGTTGAGTGACAACACTTGTTCCAAGGAGAGGTGTTAAGCCCCTATATTAATAGTGTAGTTCCTTATTATGTTAGTCTAACCCCACTTATTGTTATTGTTGTACCCCTGTAACCCCCATATTGTTATTATTGTGCCCTTACATTATTATTGTTAGGTCGGCTAGGATTACATTGTGGCCCACTAGGATTATATTATGGCCCCATGGACTCCTATATATAGAAGTAGGTTTTGTTCATTTGTATGATCCAAGAATTGTTCATTTATGTAATGTATTGGAGGTTTCCCCCTCTAAGTGTCTTATTTATAAGGCGTTGATATCTCTTTTCTTCTATTTTTGGAGCTGGTTACACAACATTTGGTATCAGAGCTTTAGATTCTAGGGTTTCGCTGCTCCAAAAAAGTCATCGTGGAATTTGCGCTATAACTATTTTTCTACAAAGTTTCAGAAGCTGAAATTTTTAGGGTGCGAAGTCAAAATCCTGAGGAAGCTTGTCTAAAAATGTCAGAGCTTGGTTCGCAATATTTGTGGAGTAATCATCTGTGGAAGTTAGGTATTTTTTCAGGATCCTAAATAGGTCATCGTGGCATGTTCGCTATAACTTCTTTTTTATGAAGGGTCATAATCTGAAATTCGTATGGTGTGAAGCTGAAATCCTGAGGAAATTATTCAAAAAATTTTAGAGCTTGTTTCACAATAGTTTTGGAGATATGATCTGTGGAAGGTAGTGCTTTTTTAGGCTCCTGAATTTCATCTCAAAGAGGTGATCGTAGGAAAAGTTCAATAACGCTCTCTCTGGGCATTGGATTGGAGTGCCATAAAAAGTGGTCAAAATCAAATGGATTGTAGTTTCTTGGCTATCAATTTCAGATACAAAAGACGAAACAGTGACACGCGGCAAGTCATACAAGTTCGCTCTACTGAACCAGTCCATAATTAGGTCATTGTGGGAGATTGGACACAAATTTGTCTTGGAGAATCCAAATCAGGTCAGACCTGTAGAATTCAAAAGAGAATTCAGAGGGCTATTTCATTGCTGAATTTTAGATATTGAAGAGTCACAATAACATATATAATCTAATTCCAAGATCGAGCTCTTCAAAAGCAAGTAAAAGGTGTGTATTGTTTTTCTCGCATTACATAAATCTTGTTTGAACAATAAATTTGAAGTGATTCCAAGGGCCTATTGAGCATATATTTCAGTATTGCGTTCTGAAATGCCTCCTAAAAATAATTCAACACCCATTAATCCCTCAGAAATCTATACTATGATGCATGAAGTGGAAGAATTGCAGTATGAGATATCAAAATTACGGTACCAAGTGCAACAAATTTCAATCTTACGAAGAGCAACCGAAGATGACATAGATGGTTTAAAAGAAGAAATGGAGGCTAATTTGGATGGTTTGAAGGATAAAATAATAGCTAATATGGATGATAAATTAGTGGAATATGACATCGAGCATCAACAACAAGTTCTCCAACTCTCAAAGGATAACCTAACTTTGGTGCAGAATCTAATGAAACAACGGGAATATCAACATCACATCAAAAGAAGTTCTAAAGCAGTCACAAAAACAAGAACTCGAAAAGTACGATCAATTTCAGAGTATCTCAGCAAGTGGAAGAACTTCCCTGTAGAAGATTCCACATGGGAGGATGAGAATTTTATACAGAAGCATCAAGAAATAATCAAGCGTTGAGGACAACACTTGTTTGAAGGAGAAGGGCATGTTAAGTCCCTATATTAATAGTGTAGTCCCTTATTATGTTAGTGTAACCACCCTTATTTTTATTGTTGTACCCCTGTAACTCCCATATTGTTATTATTGTGCCCTTACATTATTATTGTTAGGTCGGCTAGGATTACATTGTGGCCCCACTAGGATTATATTGTGGCCCCATGGACTCCTATATATAGAAGGAGGTTTTTTTCATTTGTATCATCCAATATTTGTTCATTTATGTAATGTATTGGAAGTTTCCCCCTCGAAGTGTCTTATTTCTAAGGCGTTGATATCTCTTTTCTTCTATTTTTGGAGCTGGTTACACAACACTATAGGAAAAAACAGGTTCCGTTATCCCAGGAGTGCTTAGCATATTTCTAAATTCCCGCCTTAATTCAGAAGCCCATCTTGGTTCTTCTCAGATCCATAATGTTGTATTTTATTCATTGGAATCCATAGATTTTGTGGACATACGCCACTCAATTTGATTCCTCATAAATGACACGATGGCTTGTAACTGAAAATCCCCCATGTAGGATAATATAGTTACTACCATTTTCATACTTGCGTGCTCACAAATGATATTGTGCAAAAATAACTTTCACAACAATATTTTTTCATCAAAATCAAAAGCACGATAGACATCTAAAAAGGTGCAGGTGGAAGAACCCATATAGGGCCTATTCTCCATGATGGCTTTTAACTGAAACAGATAATAGTGTTCCCATAAGAAAATGGGGTAGGATGGGGAAGGTTGCCTGCACCCCAACAAATTGAGGGCAAGCTCATGGAGTTTTTTCTTATCCACAGTCATATCCTGAACCTGCTATTGTAATAGCAGTAGTTGTTCCTTCTGCTTCTGTACGACTTTCTTCTACTTCCACTCTTCCAAATATTTCTTTAGTTATTGCTTTCTCCATTTATCTTGTAAGGAAATTATCTCCTTTTGATGTTATTTCAGTGATATGACCCCCTCCTGAAGGGAGAGTTCCTCATATTTCCATTTCTACAATTCAGAAATCAACAAAATTTTCTTGGAACTCCATCCCGCGGCGGGACCAGACATTCTTTTCAATTCAAAATCAATAGTGGGTGTAACAACCTCTGTTGGATGGGTCTACTCCACCTCTACTGCTCGTTCTTGTGTAACAACAATGTCATCAGTGGGTTCTTGTGTATGAGCCCCTTTATTTTTTCCTAGGTTAAACTATGTGCCCATTGTTATTTCTTTTGTAATAGTAGTGGCCTCCACAAGTTATTATGTATCGACTTCTAGGTCGATTACTATGGGAGGCTCTAATTTAACTGTTGGTTCTTATGTAACAGCAATATCCTTAGCAGGTTCTTGTGGGATAGCCTCCCAAAGTTCCATTTGTGTCTCCATTGAGCCGATGTTTTCCCAACAAACCTTATACCCTGCTGTTGTTAATTCCTAAGAGCATGATGCACATATAGATACCAAAATTTCCTCCCCCCAGCTAAAATATGCTTTAACTGTTCATTTTATTTTCTTAAATTTTAAATTTATGAAACCAGAACATGATTTTCGTCCTTACCTAACAAGGAGGGTTCTTTTCCTTCTTCTTCTAATCCTTCTGCTGCTTTCTGCTTCTCAGCTATGGGCAATGGTTTCGTCAGAAAGCTAACTCTCACCCTCTGTTTTGTCCGTTTGTCTCCAATTGGCTTGTTAGTGGGTTATTTTCCAATTCTAACCCTGAAGGGTTGGGTTTGGACTTCAGCATTTGCATGACTTCCTTTCGAAGTCGCAACCCGTTTTCTCTGACTTGTCCTAGGCATTTTTCGTTTAAATTATTCCCAGCTCCTTCCATGCTGGCTTAGGGCATCCAACACGATCAATTTTATAAGTCCATGGTTGTTCACACAGGCTTCATGATGTGATGTCGTCTTAACCACTACACCCATATGCTAAATGTATCCCAATAGGAAAAATGGGAGGTTGATCTTCTGTTGGTGCCGAAGATGATTTAGTAAAGGGAAGTGGTAATTGAAGATGATTGTGGATCTTCCCTCACAAGTAATCTACTTTATCAGGCCCAAGGTAACATCTGCCTATGGTTGGGGGAGTGATAATATATCAACCCCTCTTCCCTTATTTTCCAGCCATTCCTCTCCTTCAAGAAAATCTTACTTCAAAGAAGGGTCATTAACTTTCCTATTGAACCATCTCCGTCCTTCAACTGTCAATGTGGTCACTCTGGAAACCACTTCTTCTATTAATTCAATTTGTAGGCCCGTAACTCAGGTCTGGTGGTAGTTCAAATTCTTATTGAATTCAATTGCAATAGCCTCATCTGAGCCTTCCAAACTCTGAAAATATTCAAGCCACCCAACGTTCCTAAATACCTAATAAGCTTTCAGACAGTTTTTCAAAGCTTCAATGGAGTCCGGATCATGCCTAACTACTACTCCTCCAATCTTGTTGTTACTCTGAATCACCCCTTAAGCTCAACCAACCGTAATATCACCTCACTGCCTGTTCTCTCTCAACACAGTGCTCTGCTATCCCAGATTGATAATTTTGGATGAGGATAGAAGACTTCAAATAAAGGAGGTGATGAGAGGTGACAATATTTTCAAATTACTACTTCATACTTCACACATTCCTACATTGACATATAATTATGGAAAATGAATGGCTTTAAGTAAAAATTCCTTTTCCAGCTAGATTTTGTCATTATTGGTTATCATGCTATTTAATTTGATGCATGTGGGGCTGATGACGTTTTGAAGACTATGGATTTACCGTAATGATTAAGAGATTTATCTCACCCCCCCCCCCCACCTAGCTTTAATGGTGACGGTCACCGACGACCATCACGAGAATGTCACAACTTCCCATTAATCATCATATTATTAAATGATGATGTTACCTTTTTAAATGATGTACCTGAGACGATGTGAAGGAGGAATTTTAATGTGATGGTGTAACTACTTCTAGTGATCACGGCGGTCACGCTTGACTGTTGTAACTATTGTTTCATGTCAGGATAGCGATGAGATAGGAAACAATGTTCATGGTTGTTGGCTATTACATGTGTAATAGCCAAGACAACCACTATTATATTCTTCAGAAAACATGATAATTGGGAAACATAAATACATAAAGAAACAAATGAGTAACAGTATATTGTAAAACATGTCAGGAAGGAAAGATGATGTTTTGAAAGAGGGAGAGAAAAAAAAATTGGTGTAACGTCCGCCACAAAAGTGGTTTTCAACTGTTACAATTTATCTGACTGCAGCCTGAAAAAAGGTTTTCACAATCATATTATTATTATTATTATTAAAAAAAGTGTAACAGGCACCAAAAGAGTGGCTTTCAGCTGTTACACTTATTGGGATTTCAACTTTCAGGCTATAGAGGGGAGCATTCCCCTGCTGCTGTAACATAAGGATTAGATTCTGTGACAATATTAACAAATGATTGCTTCAAATAAGGTTGATGATATAACCTCAGAAAATACCCATTAGCTAGTAACAGTGTCTTATCACTCTCAATGGTAACCAATTGTTCAGTCCCATTGTCAAATACCGTGACTACTTCATAAGGAACTAGCCATCTAGTGTAGAGCTTGCCTTTGAAATAATTGAATCTTTAATCGTACAAGAGAGATCATATCCTTTCTAAAATTTATTCTTCTTTATGAACCTGTCATACCATATAGCTCTTTGTTGCTAAATGATATTTGTCTTTTGAATGGCAGTCAACTGTTTCTCTTCCAACTTATTGAGCTGGTTTAATCATTGTCTTTATGTTGTGCTTGAATCCAGATTGACCTGTGCTGAAGAGTTAAATCCTCTCTACGGACAGAGGCAATCCCTACTAGCCCAGATAGGGTCTAGCAACAATAAGTTCATGCAGTGACACAGGTCTCTAGTTACAAAACGACAAGAACATGATGAATTGCCTACATTAGGTCCTACGCAGTGGTCATTGAGGAAAGGATGACGCTTCGCGTCCCTCGCTTGGTAGATCATGATTCTTTTTCTCGACACATCCGAACACCTGCACACATGCGAATAATACAACGATACACAGCGTAAAATATAAATCTTGTAACCATACATCGGTCAGAGAGGATGTAATTTATTGCATCAAGAAATAGACACATGAATGAAACCATAATTAAAGTCGCTTATCATTAAAATTAAAAAGGAAAGATACATCCCAAAGCTTTGACGCTTGATATTCCTTCAGCAGGGCTGACAGCGGAGCACGTCTCAATGAAGCTTGTCAGAAATGGGATGAAGCTCTCTCTCTTCGGCTTGGCTCCCAACTGCTGTCTGGCGATAGTCTCCTTACTACAAGTTCAACTCTTACTAGCTTGCTAAGGGAAAAGGGAAGCTTTTATAGATGGTGGAAGGGGAGTTGGGATCCCTACAATCATGGGATTGGCCCTATCTCTATGGAAGCTTCTATGATAGGTGTAAAACCACCTCCCATACATGGAGATCCAGAGCCAAACCTCCCAACTCATTTTAGTGACTCATTTAGGAGTTTTTTGGAATCAAATTTCTGTCATTTATTTAAAAAAAAAAACTCCTTATTAAGCTTGGTGCAAGTGAGACACTGGGACAAAGTGCCAGTTGGCACACTCTCTATGGTGGATTTTCCCCATTGGCACGATGGCTAAACTGGCTAGTTGCGCCAAGGCCAAAAGATCAGTTTTTAGGGTTTTTCAGAGGAAACTTTCTTCAAGGGAATGATGGTCCTTGTAAAGGGGGATGCCATGAAATTGGTTTCAGGTTATGTCACTGCTCACAGGCCAAAGGAAAGACCCTCCAATGTGCGGGACAGGGGATTGTAGGGATGGTGACAAATTGCTGTGTAATAGATGCCCCCTAAAGCATGAGGCCCGAGAGAGAGAGGGGGGTGAAATGCTTTATGAGAATGTGCCCAACTGAAAACACTGTCGTCGGAAAACCTGCATAGACAAGTACAACTGATATCTCAAATACATGATATGTGGTATGGGCTTAGCCATCCATAATAGAGTATACAATAATCAGGATCCAAGGTATAGACGCAGCCATCCAGAAAGGATGAATAAGTAGACTCAGGTATGGTTGCAACCATCCAATCAATGAGTCATGTAACCAATCATGATAATCCACAAATTCCCAGCCTGGATTTCATGAGACAAAACCCAGGGTCTTGCACTCCATCTCGACTCGAATAGAGTAAAAGTCCTAGCATGTGAATAAGTGAGCTGAAGTCGAAAAAGAAAGAACATCGTCTGATTACCAGCCAATAATGAAAGTCGTTAATAGACGTGAGAGGAACCACCAAGAAGGAGGATGGCCCTCAAGGTACTATAGCTACAATCCACAGAATGTGAACAGTGAGCTGGCGTCTAACACTCGCATAATCATTCGATCGAAGGCCAATGATGAAAACCTTGCGTCGAATGTGAAGAACCTACCATTGAGGCATGTAGGTTCCAAGGTACCAGAAGGAAGTCTCTAGATCAGCTTCTTGGATAATGAGTTGAAGTCGACAGGAAGTGACCTTGATCGAAGGTGGGCCATAGTGTTTCCCACATCATCGACACGAGACAGAGGAACAAATTTTTTGTGAATCAGGATCAGATGAGAATCAGAGGTAGGTTGAAAATTGCAAAGGCCAACTTCTCTTGAACATATTGGCGACACGACAATGGATTTGGCAGTATTTGACATCAAAGGATCTAAGGTCATGAAGACGAGGCAAAAAGCAGATGAGTGGTCAAAAAGGATTACCCAAACCCATGGAGGCAAGCAGAAAACGAGATGAGATATCCCCAACCCGACACGAATGCAGACAAGTGCCATGTTCAAGAGCGACATACTGCTGACGCGACGATGATACTGGTTCCATTTTTCCCCACCATTTCTGTCGAGTGTCTCTTTATTTTTACACAAGCTTGAAGAGGATACCATATTCTTGTCATATAAGTTTTTCCTTCGGACAAATCCAACCTAGTACATTTAACGAGCCCTAGGAAGGAGGAACTTGAATATCGTCATTATGATGGAATCCGATGTCATCAGGTTTTAAGGAGTCTAACAAAGGAATAACTTGGCATATTTTCATGTTTAGAGAGTTTGAAAAGACAGCGGAAAAGTAAACTCCAACAGTCCCTTTTCGTAGATAGTTCCTCAAATCCGAAAAGGTAGGAAATTGTGTTTGAGAAAACCTCCTAGTCGCGATAGGCTAGGGTATTCCTTTTTCGTAAATAATCTATCCCAGCTTGAAAAAGGGGTAAAATTATACTGGGTAGATTTCATTTCGCAGCCAATTTAATGAGCTCAAAATGACAAGCGACTCGGAAATCTTTTCAATTTTAGAGAGTCAAAAAAGAGTTGAAAGGTGACTCCTTCTGGAGGAACGAGTGGTATAAAGGGCAGCAACTAGTTCCAGTGATGGTGGAACTACTTAGAACAAGATAAAGGTCAAGATGCTGGCTAACAAGACCACTCATCATAGTGGTTCCTCAGGAATGGGTGAAACAACCAGGTGAAGGCATATGATCATCCAAGCAGATAATGACGATGGAGTGAGAAAACCAAGGCTCATCTGGCAAAAATAGGCTGACAAAATGGCAATCACAAGAGGTAAAATGGGAAAGGTTTCATTTTTACACAAGCTTGAAATCAGGAAACTCTTCTTGAAGTTGGTTTCATTTTTACACAAGCTTGAAACAATGATAAACTCTGCTTGAAACCGGTTTCATTTTTACACAAGCTTGAAACGGAAACAAACTATGCTTGAAAAATTTAAGCATGCCCCCAGCATGGTGACTCAATTCAAGGTACATGCCCCCCAAGCTTCAGTCCATATGAAATGCAGATGGAGTGAAGGTTCAAGTTATGAGATCAAGAGAAAGACTTGACTGGGATTTTACGAGATCTTATCAAAGACTCGAATTGAAAAAGAAAGTGTTTCATTTTTTTAACGAGGTTGACACATTAAAAGAGCTATCCTTAGAAGATTTTGTTTCATTTTTTAAGGAGGTTGACATAAGAAAATTAACTCTGCTCCAACGACCTTGTTTCATTTTTTAAGGAGATTGACACAAGCAGATGAACCATTGTTACACAGTAATTTGTCACCGTCCCTGCAATTCCCATATCGCCCATTGGAGGGTCGTTTCTGTGACCAATAAGCAGTGTCATGCCTTGCAAATACCATCATTGCATCCCTTTCCATGAGGACAACATTTCTTCTGTTGATCATTTCCTGAGCAGACCCCTAAAAACACCTGTTTTTGCCTTGGTGCTGGTAGTCCATTATGTACTCGCGCCAATGGGGGAAAATTAACACTGAGCCCGCGCCAATTGGCGCTCTGTCCCAGTTAAGCACCCGCGCCAATCTGCTTTTGGAAAGTTTTTTAAAAAAAGAGGCGAAGTTTCGATTACAACAACTTCGTGGATGAGTCATCAGGAGTGGTTTTGACTGAATAACCACGGTCTTCCTCCTTTGGCCTCTTGTTTCCACCTTATGGGGAACCTCCCAAGGGATAAGGCCTCCCTTCCACTATTGTAGGGATCCCAACCTCCTCCTCTCCTCTATGAATATAGCCTTCATCCATTGATGAAATTTGAAGAATTTGAATAGGTGAATAAGCTAGTTCAAAAGAGTGGCAGAATTTCTAAGTTCCCAAGAGCTTTCATGCTGCAAAATCCTTCTTGATTCCCTAAGGCCAAATCCAAGAAAGGAGACTATTGCCAAGTATCCAGAGAGAGAGGCTTGTCCCATCCCTGACAGGCTTTTCGGAGACATGTTGTGCTGACAGCCCGCTAAAGGAGAGTGCTGCGTCGAAGCTATGGTTGTATTCTTCTTTTGACTCTTTAATGATAAGCGACTATCAGTTATGGTTCCACTCTTGTTCTTGATCATGTTCATGAGTTATGTCCTCTTCAACTGACATATAGTTGTATGTACTGGGTTTTATGCTTGCGTTTGTGTTGTTTCTTGCATGTGCAGGTGTCCGATCACAGAGATCGTGGGGATTGTGATCTGCCAGGGTAAAGGAACGGGAGCACCACCTCTTCTACAAATGACAACATTGGATTCCAGGTAAGCCTTCCTCGCAATTCGGTTTATTTACGATTAGGAACCTGCACTGTAGCGTGTTTGATTGTTGCTAGACTCGATCTGGGCTAGTAGGGATCGCCTCTGTCCACAGAGGGGATTTACCTCTTCAACAATTTGGCGACTCCACTGGGGACTCAGCTTGTTGTTTGATTTGTAAGCTATAGACGGAGCCTGAAGTACAGCCAAATAGCCTTCGAAATGCTTTTGCTCTGCATTAGCGGAATAGATCAACGCTGCTTCAGTCGATCTCCGGTTTAGTTTACAAACTGAACAAATTGGAGTGTTGTCTTCTCTTTTCAGTCAATTTCTTAGCCTTCCTTGCTTGATTGGCTCTTTTGGGCTGGCTCTTCTTGTGTTTTGGCTTTTGGTTCAGCCCCAGAGGATCAGATCTGACCTCTTCTTTTCTGGATTTTCACCTTTTAATGGTTGGCTTGATTGGCGCGGTTTCTATCCTGACAGTTGTGCCAATTGGCACTGGTTGCTAGTTCATCACTCTCGCCATCCCCTGTCTGGTGCGGATTACAGCCAGACAGTCGCGCCATTTCCTGTAGGTGGTAGGGTTACCCTTGTTTGGAAGTTTCTTTTGGTCAGTACTTTGCTTCTGGGTTTGTTTTAGATTCAGCTTGAAGTGGGAAGTCTGGTCTTGGTTGGGATAAATTCTTTGTTTTTTCATTTCCAGGCGTTGGCGCTTGTTGTCAGTTAGCAACCCATGCTAATTGGCCATTGGCGCTAGTTTTCAATGTACAAGTCACGCCAGTTGGCGCTACTTGTCCATGTACAAGTCGAGCCAATTTCAGGGTGTGTGAAAATTGAGATTTTTTCCCTAAATCCTTCACCAGTGTGTCTTTCCCTTCCGGTATTTTCACTGTATGAGCATAGATTACATTTCTCATTGTTTGAAATGTCTTATTTCCATGGTTGTTTGATGTAAAAGGGAATGAATGCCTTGTTTTGATCTCTTGATTTGGAAGTCCTCTTTGTGTTTGACCTCATATTGCTTGTCGCCTTTTGAGGTATTTCGTGACAAAGTGTTTGAAGCAACGATTGCATTCTTAGTGTTTGTTTACATCTCTTTTGCATTCATCCTTCATTAAGAAGATTTTCATTCTTTTAGTTTTGTCTCATAGTTTGCTTTTTCGTTAAAATGCATTAGATCACATTGCATTGAAAAGTATTTTTGAGTCCATCATTGAACTTAGATTACATTGTTTAATGATCAAAAACTAAAAATTAAATATTTTGAAGTGCATTCTCTTTCATTAAAGCATGCATTAATTAGATTCTCATTTCATCGAAAAATGCATTGTGTGCATTCTTATCATTTGAAAAGGAAAAAGGAAATTGTGCATAGATTACAATTGCATAGTTTTCAAAAAAGAGGATTTTGCATAGATTACATTGCATTATTCGCATCGTTGAGTGTTTGAAATTAATTTTGGATAGTGAAAGTCATCTATTTTGGAAGAATTTCATTTATAGTATTTTTGTTTGTTGCATCATTGTTTGAGACTCTTCCCTTAACTAGATAGCATTCATCGAATTGAAAATATTTCTTTTCTCATATAGCTGCATATAGGAGATTGTCAGATGACACTCACTAGGGCCTTGAAACCGAGACATAATTGAAGATCAACATTAAAATTTATTCAATTTACACTAAGGAATCATTGAAACATTAACGAAACATTTAGAGGTCTAGGCTAGTGACGTGTTCCGGCATCGTTAAACCTAGTAGCTATCATTTGCCTCTTGGATTTAGACAGCACTAGTATGGACTTGTGCTCCCCGTACTGTCAAGTATATAAAGGGAGACCCCACTAGGTTTCTATCCTTTATCCATAGGAAGCGAGTCTACCGCCCTATACTCGTGATACACGGACACGGCATTCGGTGCACTTGTCTGATTGAAGTCCTTGGTTGATTTCTCCTTGAATTTTGAAACCAAGGTGTATATTGCGGTTCACGGTTATTTGGTACACCCCTTTTACTTTGAAGTATTCTGAGTAGTCATTTCGATCTTTTCTAACTCTTTAAATTTGAAAAGGTCATCAAGCGCTTGTCCTTTCACGCTTGTTTCCAATGCGAAAATTATTAGAGTCACCTTTTGCTGTTTCACCTTTTTCCAGTTTCTCGACTCTTAAAAGATGAAACGGTAGAGTTTTGTTTCAATGTTTTAAAAATTAGCTGCCCACGAAATATTCCTGGTTAAAGTTAGTTTCCTTAGGGTGTTGTTCTGAAGATTGTTTCTAATGGAAACTTTTCCAGAGTTCACCAACCAAGGAATCCCCTCCGATGGGAATCCTAGTCCTTTTCCTCCTTTTGGAAATGTTGGTGCTCCTTATATGGCAACGTTGTCCCTTCCTGGGTTAACTGTTGGGTTGTCTATTTGGTTGTTTTCAACTGCTGTGGTTTTGAATGTCTCGGTTACTATTCAATCAGTTCCCCCGCTTGAACAACATCATGTTTATTCTAAGGTGGACCTCTCCCCTCCTTCGCCTGTTTCTGCGTCCTCCTCTTCTACTTCGCCTGATGAAAGTCTGGATTCGAGTAACTATGTGGCTAAGAAGAAGAAGAAGAAGAAAAAGAAGAAGAAGTTAGATAAAAGAGAGGTTAGCTCTGCAACTGTTGCGCCTAAGAAGTCTCCTCTTGATAAACCTCCCAACCCTCCTCGGAAAGTCAAGTTCCCTTGCATGTTGTGCACGGGAGACCATCTTCTTCGAGACTACCCTAGCATTCCCAAGGTGCTTGAAGAATGGTCCAGTGGTCGTCCGCCGTTGCCTTTGGCTTCCGGGAGTTAGGTTGGGGGCATGTCTTCAACTGGTGCTGGTAAGGCTCCTAAGAAGCAAGGTAAGATTACCAATCCTTGTAAGTTGTGTGAAGGGGACCATGCCATTCACCTTTGTCCTTATATGGATGAAGCCAAACGAGTGTTGGACAACCCGGCTGTTTCCACACCATGCCTCCCAGCTGGTTATAAAAAGCTCTCTTTGAGTCTTCCACCTACTGATGATACGATTGGTCAAAAATCATCTTTGGTCGATCCCACTCCCTCAGAAATTTGGATTCAAGAATCCATTCCCGACCAACCATTGGTCGTGGGATTGGTTGAACTGGCCCCGTCTACGGTGCACTAGGTCTTTTCCGTTGAGAGTGGATCTCACACCCCTCATGTTCTTATGTTTTCTTCAAATTCTTCGGACTTGGAGAAAGATTCTCCTATCCCTAAACCTCAACAAGCAGCTCCTCCACCCCTCGTGATGGAGGTTCCGGAGGATACTCCTCCCGCCTTCGAGATGGAGGTCACGGAGGAGGCTCCTGCTTCCGTAACATCAGGGGAAGACCTTCTCCGTTCGATGGTAGCCCCTCCGAGTAGTTTGATCGCTTCCTTTGATTGGAGTCGATTTGCAGGATTTCGCCTTCCGTCTTATGTGCCTTTCGAGATCATAGTACAGGCTCTTGGTCTGGTTGTACCCAGCACCATTATAGACAAAGGCGCCTCTGTTAGTATTCTATCCTCAACTACCTGGCAAGCTTTTGGTTCACCGCCGCTTGCGCCCGTTACGCAGAATCTGTTGACATTCAATAGAAGAACGATTCAACCATTGGGGATCCTTCCAAGGTTACCTATTACTTTGGGAGGTAAAACTGTCCATATGGACATGATGGTTGTTCCAGGCCCCTTGGATTTAAATTTTCTTTTGGGGCGAGATTACACCTATGCCATGGGAGCGCTTGTCTCCTCTCTTTTTCGTTTGGTCTTTTTTCCACATGACGGACGGATCGTGACCATTGATCAGCTGTCGTTCTTTGGTCCTGACATGGAAACTGGCCCGCCATCACCCCCTCCTAGTTTTTACCCACCTGTTGTATCTGCTCCACCGCAGGTCAACTATGTGTCTACCTACCCTGTGCCCACACTCAGTGATGACACCGTCGTGCATAGTGTACTGGGGGCATTAGGTTCTGACTTCCAGGATGTTTTCCTTCCACCGGGAGTGGAACTCTTGGAAGCACTGCCTTCTTGTTCATTTTGATTTAAGTCGGTTAGAGCACGGTTTCCTCCCTGTGTCAAGCTCGTTAAAAAATGAAAGAAGGTCGTCGGAGCATGGTTCCTTGTCTTGTGTCAAGCTCCTTAAAAAATGAAACAAGGTCGTCGGAGCATGGTTCCTTGTCTTGTGTCAAGCTCCTTAAAAAATGAAACAAGGTCGTCGGAGCAGAGTTCCTTGTCTTGTGTCAAGCTCCTTAAAAAAAGGAAACAAAGTTTTCGGAGTAGAGTTCCTTGTCTTGTGCCAAACTCCTTAAACCATGAAACAAGGTGTCCTGAGGATAGTTCTTTTAATGTGTCAACCTCGTTAAAACAATGAAACATGTTCCCGTTCAATTCGAGTATTTGATGAGAAATCCTAAAATCCCAGTCGATTCTCTCTCTTAATATCGTAATTTGAACCTTCACTCCATTTTCCTTTCATATGGATTGAAGCTTGGGGGGCATGTACCTCGAATTGAGTCACCGTCTTTGGGGGCATGCTTAACTTTTTCAAGCATAGTTTGTTCCGTTTCAAGCTTGTGTAAAAATGGCCCAGGTGTCAAGCATAGTTTATCTTTGTTTCAAGCTTGTGTAAAATGAAACCAACTTCAAGCGAGAGTTTCCTTATTTCAAGCTTGTGTAAAAACAAAACCATGCCCATTTTACCTCTTGTGATTGCCATTTTATCGGCTTTGTTTTTTGCCCGGATAAGGCCTTGGTTTTCTCACTCCATCGTCACTATCTGCTTGGCTGATCATATGCCTTCACTTGGTTGTTTTACCCATTCCTGAGGAACCGTTGTGATAAGTGGTCTTGTTAGCTAGCCTCTTGACCCTTACTTGTTCTGAGTAGTTCCACCATTACCGGAACCAGTTGCTACCCTTTATACCACTCGTTCCTCCAGGTGGAGTCATCTTTCAACTCTTTTCTAACTCTCTAAACATGAAAATATTGCCGAGGCCCTTGTCGTTTCGATCTCGTTAAAGTGGCCACGAAACGACATCTACCCAGTATACGTTTACCCCTTTTTTGGGCTGGGATAGATTACTTATGAAAAAGGAATACCCTAGCCTATTGCGACTAGGAGGTTTTCTCAGACAAAGTTTTCTACCTTTTCGGATCTGAGAAACTATTTATGAAAAGGGACCTTTGGAGTTTTCTTTTCCACTGTCTTTTCAAACTCTCTAAACATGAAAAGACACCGAGTTATTCCTTTTTCAGACTCGTTAAACCCTGATGACATCAGATCCAGTCATAATGACGGTATTCGAGTCGCTCCTTCCCTAGAGCTCGTTAAATGTACTAGGATGGATTCATCAGGAAGAATGAATTTATATGACAAGCATATGGTATCCTCTTCAAGCTTGTGTAAAAATAAAGAGGTACTCGCCAGAAATGGTGGGGAAAATGGAACCAACATCATTGTTGTGTCGGCAGTATGTCGCTCTTGAACATGGCACTTGTCTGCGTTCGTGTCAGGTTGGGGACATCTCATCTCGTTTTTTCACTTGCCTCCGTGGGTTTGGGTGATCCCTTTTGACCTCTCATCTGCTCTTTGCCTTGTCATCATGACCTTTAATATTTTGATGTCAAATACTGCCAAATTCACTGTCGTGCCCCCAATATGTTCAAGAGAAGTTGAGCTCTGCAAATTTAAACCTTCCTTTGATTCTCATCTGATCCTGATTCACGAAGACATTATGTTTCTCTGTCTCGCGTCGATGATGTGGGAAACACTATGGCCCACCTTTGATTAAGGTCACTTCCTGTCGAATCCAGCTCATTATCTAGGAAGCTGATCTAAAGACTCCCTTTCGATACCTTGGAGCCTGCATGCCTCAATGGCAGGTTCTTCGCGTTCGACGTGAGGTTTTCATTATTGGCCTCTGATCGAGTGATTCTACGGGTGTTCGACGTCAGCTCACTGTTCACATGCTGTATATTGTACCTATAGTACCTTGAGGACCATTTTCATTATTGGTGGTTCCTCTCACGTCTGTTAACAATTTTCATCATTGGGCATTGTCAGTGATGTTCTTCAATAGTGACTTCGGCTCCTGTTAAAAATGGCGAAATTGTACTTTGTTCGGGTCGAGATGGAGCGCAAGACCCTAGATTGTGTGCATTTGTAATCCCGAGCAATATTGTGGATTATTATGATTATGAAAATGACTCACTTACTGGATGGCTGCGACCATACCTGAGTCTATTTATCAATCCTCACTGGATGGCTGCGCCCATTCCTTGGATCTGGATTATTGTATACTCTGTTATGGATGGTTGTGCCCATACCACATATATATCATGTATTTGAGACATCAGTTGTACTTCTTCACACGGGTTTTCCGATGGCGGTGTTTTCAGTTGGACACGTTCTCGTAAAGCACTTCACCCCTCTCTCTCTTTCGGGCCTCATGCTTTAGGGGGCATCTGTTACACAGTAATTTGTAACCGTCCCTGCAATCCCCATATCGCCCATTGGAGGTCCGTTTTTGTGACCAATAAGCAGTGTCATGCCTTGAAAATACCATCATTGCATTCCTTTCCATGAGGACAACATTCCTTCTGTTAATCATTTCCTGAGCAGACCCCTAGAAACACCTGTTTTTGCCTTGGCACTGGTAGCCCATTATGTACTCGCGCCAATAAGGAAAATTAACACTGAGCCCGTGCCAATTGGATCTTTGTCCCAGTTAAGCACTCGCGCCAATCTGCTTATGGAAATTTTTTAAAAAAATGAGGCGAAGTTTCGATTAAAACAACTTCGTGGTTGAGTCATCGGGAGTGGTTTCGACTGAATAACCACGGCCTTCCTCCTTTGGCCTCTTATTTCCACCTAATGGGGAACCTCCCAAGGGATAAGGCCTCCCTTCCACTATTGTATGGATCCCAACCTCCTCCTCTCCTCTATAAATATAGCCTTCATCCATTGATGAAGGAAATTTGAAGGAGTGAATGGATGAATATCTAGTTCGAGAATCTCCAAGTTCCAAAAGAGCTTTCACATCCCCATCTTGCAAGAGCCTTCTTGATTCCCTAAGGCCAAATCCAAGCAAGGAGACTATTTCCAAGTATCCGAAGAGAGAGGCTTGTCCCATCCCTGACAAGCTTCTTCGAGACATGTTGTGCTGACGACCCGCTAAAGGAGAATGCTGCGTCGAAGCTATGGTTGTATTCTTCTTTTGACTCTTTAATGATAAGCGACTATCAGTTATGGTTCCACTCTTTTTCTTGATCATGTTCATGAGTTATGTCCTCTTCGACTGATATATAGTTGTATGTACTGGGTTTTATGCTTGCATTTGTGTTGTTTCTTACATGTGCAGGTGTCCGATCATGGAGATCGTGAGGATTGTGATCTGCCAAGGCAAAGGAACGGGAGCACCACCTTTTCTACAGATGAAAGAATTGGATTCCAGGTAAGCCTTCCTCGCAAGTCGGTTTATTTACAATTAGGAACCTGCACTGTAGCGTGTTTGATTGTTGCTAGACCCGATCTGGGCTAGTAGGGATCGCCTCTGTCCGCAGAGGGGATTTACCTCCTCAACAACCATGGTTTGAAGACAAATCATCATGATGAATAAGAATTCATGGCTTCCAAAAGGTTCTCATCCGATGGGAGAAAAACATCTCAGAAATTATGACCCAATGCCCCCAGCACCTGATGCACAATGGCACTATCACTGAATGCAGGCACGGGACTGGTAGCCACATAATTGACATGCGATGGGGATGACGCAACTGGTGGATAAATATCCGACAGAGATTATGGTGGACTAGCTGCCATATGAGGACCAAAGAACGCAATCTAATCGATGGTCAAGATCCGAGCTTAGTGTGGAAAACACATCACAAGAAAGAGGGAGGAGACAAGCACTCCCATGACATAAGTATAATCATGGCCCAGGAGAAAATTAAATTCCAAGGGGCCAGGAACAACCATTCCATCCATATGGATGGTTTTCCCTCCCAAAGTAATAGGCAGCTTCAGAAGGATCCCTAACGGTTGACTAGTTCCTCTGTTAAATTCCAACAGATTCTGCGTAATAGGCACAATTGGAGGTGAACCAAATGCTTTCCAAGTATTTGAGGATAAAATACTAACAGAAACACCTTCATCTATAATGGTGCTGGGTACGACCAGATGGGAGGCCTGTACTGTGATCTCAAAAGGCACATAAGACGGAAGGCGGTATCCAGCAAATCGATTCCAATCAAAGGAAGTGACCAAACTACTCAAAGGGGCTACCATCGAACAAAGATGGTCTTCCCCTGGTGTTATGGGAGAAGAAGGAGAATCCTCCAAAACCTCCATCATGGAGTCAGGAGGGGTATCCTCCGTGACCTCCATCATGGGAGGTGGAGGAGCAACTTCTTGAGGTATAGGGACAAGAGAATATTTCTCCAAGTCTGAAGAATCTGATGAAACATGAATAACCTGAGGGATGTGGGATCCACTTTCAACAGAAAAGACCTGGTGCACCGTAGACGGGGCCGGCTCAACCAATCCCACTACCAATGGTTGGTCAGGGATGGATTCATGAATATAAATTTCTGGGGGAGCGGGATCAACCAAGGATGACTCTTTACCAATCATGGAATCAACTAGTGAAGGACTGAAAGAAAGCTATTTGTAACCAGTCGAAAGGCATGGTGCAGAAACAGTCGAGTTGTCCAAAACTCTCTTTCCTTCACCCATATATGGAAAAAGGTGAATGACATGGTGCCCTTCACACAACTTACAGGGATTGGCGAGCTTACCCTGCTTCTTAGGAGCTTTACCAGCACTAGCTGAAGATGTGCCCCCAACCTAACTCCTAGAAGCCAAAAGCAATGGTGGACGACCGTTGGACCATACTTCGAGCACCTTGGGAATGCTAGGGCAATATCGAAGAAGATGGTTTCCCTGGAACAACATGCAAGGGAACTTAAATTTTTGCGGAGGGTTGGAAGGTTTATCGATGGATGGTTTCTTAGGCGCAATAGCCGTAGAGCTAGCCTCCCCTTTATCTAACTTCTTCTTCTTAGTCTTCTTCTTCTTCTTCTTAGCCCCCTGGTTACTTGAATCCATACTTTCACCAGGCGAAGTAGAAGAGGAGGATGTAGAAACAGATGAAGAAGGGAAGAGGTCCACCATGGAATCAACATGATTTTTCGCAGGCAGAGGAACTGATTGAATAGTAGCCGGGACATTCGGGACCACAAAGGTTGAAAACAACCAAATAGGCAACCCAACAATTAACCCGGGAAGGGACAATGTTGCCATATAAGGAGCACCAACATTCCCAAAAGGAGAAAAAGGACCATGATTCCCAATGGATGGGATTCCTTGGCTGGTGAACTCTGGAAAAGTTGCCATCGGTAACGACCCAAAACAACACCCTAAGGAAACTAACTTTAACTAGGAATATTTCGTGGGTGGTTAATTTTAAAACATCGAAACAAAACTATGCTCTTTCATATTTTAAGAGTCAAGAAACAAGAAAAAGGTGCCTCTATCGCTTTCAAGTTGGACACAAGCTTGAAAGGACAAGATCTCGATGATCTTTTCAAATTTATGGAGTCAGTGAAGATAAAAAATGACTGCTCTGGTAATCTAGGCAGATGGATGTACCAGATATCCATGAACTTCCATATACACCTTGGTTAGAAAATGAAAGAGAAAGCAACCAAGGACTTGACGTATGTGAAGGTAATCTCCCTGAATGTTGTGTAAGGTGTATCATGGCTAAAAGGTGGCAAACTCGGCTTCATACGGATAACGGATAGCAACCTAATGGGGTCTCCCTTTATATACTCGACGGTATGGGAGCACAAGTCTGTACTAGCGTTGTCTAAAGCCAGATGGCAAATGACAGCTACTAGGTTTAATGACGCCGGAACACGTCACTAGCCTAGACCATTAGATATTTCGTTAATGTTTCAATGTTGCCTTAAGGTTAATTGAATAAATTTTAGAGTTGATCTTCAATTATGTTTCAATTTCAGGCCCTATCGAATGTTATATCTCAAAATCCTCTAAATGCACACTACATGCCACAATATATCACTTTGTTCGATGAAGAGCTAACTATGGGAAGGTTGAGAGCTTTTCGAACAATAAAAAATGATCAGAAAACATCCACTACTCTCTCTAATGCATGATAATGAAACTAAAAACTTTTCCCTTAGAGTTATATAACACTAATAATGTAGAAAAGCTTTCAATTTTCACTAACTAATAAAAAAGAAAAGAGATTTGTTTATGTATTTTTCAATATTTTAGAGAAAATGCACCAAAAAAAATGAAAAACTAATGAAGAGACCAATTTGAGAAATGACAGCGAAAGAGTAGAGACAAGCAAGTTCACTCAATGAAAAACACACCATCAGAACTCAAACTGATAGAGAAATCCCTCAAATCAAAGAAGGATCCCAAAAAACTCACAAAAACTGTGTAATCTAAGCTCGAAATGAGACAAAGTGAAACTTGAAGGAAAAAGAGAGCAATCACTCAACTAACGCAATGATAAAATGGAATCCAACAAAAAGAATGCAAGGAAGTGAAAATGAAGTTGACTGAACAAGCGAAAACCAAAAACTCCCACGGGAGGCTCAGCACACTATAACACCTAGAAGCCCTAGGGCTAGAATGCAAAGCTGATTGTAGAGGGAAAACAATTAGAGGATGGAGGTCGAAAACAGTTAACAAAGACTTCAAGGCACTCAAACAGAAATAACACCAGAACCAAAAATTAGACTCAGAGGGCTCAAAAACAAGTAAACCCTAACACCAAACAGGGTTGGCGCGACTGTTTGGCTGTATCTTGCGCCAAAAAAGGGTTGGCGTGGGGGCCTAACTAGCAACAAGCACCATTTGGCGTGACTGTTAGGCTATAAACTGCACCAATTGAGTTTAATAAGGAAAAGGAATGTAAAAGAGAAAACAAAGAGTAGATCAGGTCTTGTGGGGTTGAACAAGGGTTTTACACCGAAAGGAGTCAAACCAGAAGAGAAAATCGATCAAACACAAGCCAAAAACAACCAAGAGAGACAAGAATAACTCCAATTAACTCCCTAGTGGAGTCACCAATTTTTGGAAGAGGTAAATCCCCTCTGTGGACAGAGACGATCCCTACTAGCCAAGATTGGGTCTAGCAACAATCAAGTCATGCAGTGATGTAGGTCTCTAGTTACAAAATGAGAAGAACATAACGAATTGCCTACCTCAGGTCCTACGCAGTGGTCGTTGAGGAAAGGATGACACTTCCCATTGCTCGCTTGGCAGATCATGATTCTTCCGCTCGACATGTCCAAACACCTGCACACATGCGAAGAATACAACGATACACATCGTAAAATATAAATCTTGTAGCCATACATCAGTTAGAGAGGATGTAATTCATTGCATCAAGAAATAGACACACGAATGAAACCATAATCAAAGTCGCTTATCATTAAAATAATAAAGGAAAGATACAACCCAAAGCTCTGATGCTTGATCTTCCTTCGGCGGGGCTGACAGCGGAGCACGTCTCAATGAAGCTTGTCGGAAATGGGACGAAGCTCTCTCTCTTCGGCTTGGCTCTCAAAGGTTGTCTGGCGATAGTATCCTTGCTACAAGTTCAGCTAGTACTAGCTTTCTAAGGGAAAAGGAAAGATTTTATAGATGGTGGAAGGGGATTTGGGATCCCTACAATCATGGGATTGTCCCTATCTCTATGGAAGCTTCCATGATAGGTGGAAAACCACCTCCCATACATGGAGATCTGAAGCCAAACCTCCCAACTCATTTTAGTGAATCATTCAGGAGTTTATTGGAATCAAACTTCCACCATTTATTTTTAACAATCCATCCTTATTAAGCTTGGCGCAAGTGAGACACTGGGACAGAGCGCCAGTTGGCATGCCCTCTATGGTGGATTTTCCCCATTGGTGCAAGGGCTGAACTGGTTAGTCGCGCGAAGGCCAAAAGATCAGTTTTAAGGGTTTTGCAGAGGAAAATTTCTTCAAGGGAATTATGGTCCTTGTAAAGGGGGATGCCATGAAAGTGGTTCTAGGTTATGTCACTGCTCACAGGAGAAAGGAAAGACCCTCCAATGTGTGAGATGGGGGATTGCAGTAACGGTGAAAATTGTTTTGTAACAACCTGTAATGTTGTTCTCAATGTCTTTATTTCGAAATCTATGGGGATAAAGGATTCATACCATACACCAATTCGTATGGTGAGAAGCCTGTAGTATTCCTCCATGTTGTTCTGTAATTCCACATCACCTCTAGAAGTTTTTCGGCCCAATTTCTTCAGTGGTTGGCTACTGTCTTTGTTAAAATTCCCTCATTGAATTTGTTGGTTCTTTCCACTTGACCATTTTTTTGTGGGTGATAAGGTGAAGTGATCCTGTGATGAATTCCATACGTCTCAACTATTTTATGGATCAAATGAGATGTAAATTGAGGCCCCCCTTATGTCACTATCTTCCTTGGTATTCCGAAGCGAACAAAAATATCTTTGAACAGGAAGTCTGAAACAACCTGATCTGTAGCTTTAGTTAGTGCCTTCACTTCGACCCACTTTGTGACGTAGTCAGTGCAGACCAATATGTATGATATTTGATATGATGAAGGATTAATTGGCCCTACAAAATCCAGGGCTCATTTCTCAAAAGGCTCTATCACTATCTAAGGTTGTAACGACATCTCATATGATTTTAGAGGCTGGCCCATACTTTGGAAGATATCACATCCCTTCACAAACTTCTTGGCATCCTAGAATATATTTGGCTAGTAGTACCCTATTGAGAGTACTTTATACCCCGTTCTCTTGTCTGTGAAGTGCCCTCTATAGGGTTCCTCTTGACATGATTTCAAGATATCAAAGACCTCATATTCTCTAACAAAATGCTGAATCTGAAAGTTTGGTCTAGTGTGATAGAGATTTCCCTCTATCCAGGAGTAAGTAGCACTCTGTTGTATGATCTTTGTTAGTATGAATCTTAATTCCAAGTGTATGAAAAAAGATCACTTTAGCTGCGCATAACAAATAAACCTAACAGCAAATATGGCTACCAATATCCTCAGATCTGCAGTTAGGTGATCAAGATAAATGCTGCAAAAATCTAGATCTATGCATTAGAAGACATTAAGCAGTAGAAAAAACAAGATTTACTCCATGCATCTAATAGACAAGACAAGAATATGTTGAATGAATTTTGTATTAATGGCACCTAGGAGGAAAAAACATAAGAGTGTTACCAGTTCTCCTCAATGGGAAGGGTTCTTGTAAGTCCTCAGCACTTCAGATCTAAAACTCCTCTCTCTTGATGGTGTAGAAAACCAAGACAAAAATAGTAGCGAAATATGACTATGATGGTGGATCAATAAGCAGACCAAAAGTATTGATCCGGAGTGATCTTTAGGCAACAAAATGTGGTAAATGAATGGGAAAACCCCTCTATTTATAAAAAAATATTGAGTTAGTATAGATATTGGTGCATAGTTAAAATATTATTAACCAAATCAAGATCCAACTTTTATGGAATATTTTATTATATTTTTTGGAGGGAAAAGGAATTTGACTTGGGTCAAATTCCTTTATTTGTAAATAATAAATAAAATAAATAATAATCAAATAAATGTGTTTGAGTAATAATCAAATAATTAATGATTAATTTAACTATTTATGGGTGATTTAGTCATATTTAACAAAGAATATTATTTAAATAAGGTTTAAATAATTATTCTTAGAAAATAATAAGATAATAATGATTTATCTAATTAATTTCCTTGTTCTGGGTTAAATATAACCAGGAATATTAATTAAAATGTTGTTTAACTAATTATTCATTGAGGAAAATCAAACAAATGTATATTTATTTAATATTTCCTCATGGGGTTTCCTATTTAGACCATAAACAGCTTAATAAAGGTGGTTTACTAAGTTATTTTCATAGTGAAAGCAATTTTACTTAGGGTAAAATTGGTCTTACATGGTTTACTTGGGTCCATCTAATGATAATAGGTTGGATGAAAAAACAATGGTGTAACTGATTTCCCCCTAGCGTGCAAGCCTTAGGAGCTAATCGTATGACCGAAGTACATTGTAAGAACTCAGTCACTAGACACAAAAGGGGAAGTCATAGAGAGAGAAGTGTAAGGTAGAACAAAGTGCTGAAAGGACTAGACCTTGAGGAGGCGAGACTTAGAAGTGTGAAAAGTTTGTTTTATGAGTGAGTACCTGTGCTATAGGCGGCAAGGGAGGCATACCTATGCCCGCTGAGACAAAGTACAAAGAATAAGGCATCCAGTAAACAAGGGAATGAATAATATAGTACATGCTGGCATAAACATGAGCCAGATAAACAACATGAGAACGAATCCCACATACATATTGTGCCTGGGATAATATCCAGAACTTGTACAATAATATCTGAGTACATGAGATATAAATACAACCCAGATGCCCTTGTAAATGGGAAAGGGATCTAAAAATATGACTGATACATGCAAACAAAAAGGCGCTGCAAGCGGCTGAGGCCGACATCATCAAATATGTGGAGCTACATCAAAGGCTATAATGAAGAGGTCATTCGAGCAAGTGGGGAGCTACCTATAGGGCCACCCCTCATGAGGGCTGAGACATCTCACACACACCCAAAAATCACCGATATCATCTGCTGCATCACTGAACCATCAAGTATACAGATCTCGATTAGGCTGAAAGGAGCTGGAGCTAAGAAGCAATCAAGTTAAAGGGAAATAAGGAGTCCCTTTGCTTGATCTGAGGCACCAGACAGGAGTGGAAGCTGGAACCAAGGTACACTGCCCTCTAGACCTTTCTTTTGGAATGAATGAGCTGATGTCGACAGAAGGAGGTCTGCGATAGGTGAGGCAATAAGGGATCCTCAACTAACGCATGAGAGAAAATAGTAGAGCGACTGACAGATGGACACCAGGGGTGATAATGAAATGGGGGGGGGGTACTGAGTAGCAGATGGATGACTTCCCTTGTTAGAGTATAAAGGGAATGGATGATCTGGTAGTGACTAACAAAATATTATGAGGGATAGGGGACAATGGGACTGGAGGTCATAATGTGTGACACGAGAGAGGGACCAAACAATGAAGGATGGAGGACTATAAAAGGATACAAAGGGACTCGAGATAGACTCCATGAATGTGATTGTTACACCATTTTTTGGTCATCTAACCTATTATTATTAGATGGATCCAAGTACACCATGTAAGACCAATTTTACCCTAAGTAAAATTGCTTTCACTATAAAAATAACTTAGTAAACAACCTTTATTAAGTTTTTTATGGTATAAACAAGAAACCCCAAGACGAAATATTAAATAAATCTACATTTGTTTGATTTTCCTTAAGGAATAATTAATTAAATAGCACTTTGATTAATATTCCTGGTTTTATTTAACCCAAAACAAGGAAATTAATTAGATAAATCATTATTTATCTTATTATTTCCTAAAAAATAGTTATTTAAACCTTATTTAAATCATATTCTCTGTTAAATATGACTAAATCACCCATAAATAATTAAATAAATAATTATTTATTTGATTATTACTCAACCAGATCCTTAAAACGATAGATAAATCATTTATTTATTTATTATTTACAAATAAGGGGATTTAACCCAAGTCAAATTCCTTTTCCCTCTAACAAATATAGTTAAATATTCCATAAAAGTTGGATCTTGATTTCGTTAATAATATTTTAATTATACACCAATATCTAGACTAACTCAATATTTTGTTATAAATATAAGGATTTTCCCATTCATTTACCACCTTTTGTTGCCTAAAGATCACTCTGGATCTATACTTTGGGTCTGACTATTGATCCACCATCATAGTCATATTTTGCTACCATTTTTGTCTGGGTTTTCTACACCATCAAGAGAGAGAAGTTTTAGATCTGAAGTGCTGAGGACTTACAAGAACCCATCCCATTGAGGAGAACGAGTAACAACCTTATGTGTTTTCCTCCCAGGTGCCCATAATACAAAAATTTATTCAACATATTCTTGTCTTGTCTATTGGATGCATGGAATAAATGTTGTTTTTTCTACTGTTTAATATCTTCTAATGTATAGATCTAGATTTTTGCAACATTTATCTTGATCACCTAACTGCAGATCTAAAGATATTGACAACCACCTTTGTTGTTAGGGCTGTTGTTATGCACAGCTAAAGTGGTATTTTTTCATATGCTTAGAATTAAGATTCATACTAACAACTGGCGACTCCACACGGGTTTACAATTACGACCGCTGCCGTTTTTCTGATCCTTACGTATCTAGCTGCTTCAAACCCTAGGATTTATCTTTAACCCCTTGTTTTTCTTTTCTTGATGTTTTTTTAACCTATAAAACCCTAAAATGATAAAAATTCTAAATTCCGTGTGTTTTCGGACCTATTGCGCTGGTGATAGACATTAGCCGCAGCTGAGATGACAAGTTTTTCTGAAATCTGCTGTCAAGAGTGCCGGAATTGCAGGTCACACTTTTTGGCCCAAAAACTATGACCTAGACCCTCAGGACACACCTTTCAGCCCAAAAACTGCAACCTTTGCTAAAAACAGGTCAAAAACTGCGACCTGAACTTTTTCTGGGAATTTTTCTGAAAGTTTTCTGGGTTTGTCTAAGCCTTTGTTCAGGGTTGTTTGAGCTCCATCTCTGCCCATTTTAGACCTGTACTTGTTCTATTTTTCTCAACTAAATGGGAACCTAGTCCCCTAGGGCTTCAGTACCCTCCACTTCTTGTGGAAGAGTTTTTGCTATTGCAGGTTGTCTAAAATTTCAGAGTCTTCAACCATTTTTTCAGATCTGATACCTCACCTTCAAATCTGCTTTAGATTGGCTTGTTATCCATCCAAATCACCTAATTTAGCTTTTTTTGGGTTTTACTCTAGGGTTCAATCTACTTCGCTCCGGGAGATAGCCTTTCGCCACCTCTTTTTACAACAATTTTGCCTCTGATCTGTTGTTGTTTCTCCACCACTTTCTAGCAGATTTCATCCTTTGGATCCCTGTCCCTCCTGACCTTAGATCTATTGGTTGTTTTAGTGTGTTTTGATTAGTTTTTTTACTCACCTATAGACTAGTTTTTGAGAGGCCCGCCTCCTTGGGCTTATATTATTGCATTATTAGCTGTTTATTTTATGTTTTTGCAGGCTTATATACTGTCATTTGTAGGTTTATTTGTAGCTATACAACACACTTTTTATTTTTCTCTACAAACGTCTGGGTTTAAAAATTAAAATTTACACACTTCACACACACACCCTATGCGAAAAAAGGCTTGGTTAACACCGCCAAGCAAAGACTCTAAAACATTGAAATCAATTGATCCTGCACCTCTCTGCCCTTGTTTTGACATTGTAATTAGTTGATCTTGCACCTACTTGCCCTTACAGTATCTTTTTCCTTTGTGTCATGTTTGTGTCGTCATCATTGCACCACCAAGGCGTTCATCCCAGAGAATTCTTGGCCTTCATCCTCAGTTTCCGATAGGAAGACTTACTCTTCCGCGTAGGATTCAAGTTAGTCCTCCACCGAGTCCACACACCGACTCTTATTTTGGTCCTTTGGGTTATCCTTCTGGTTCCGCCTTCGGTTCTCCCCTGTAACCTTCACCATGTTTGGTGTAGGACCTAATGCTGGTGGTAACCCTGGCCCTCATGATGGGAATACCACTAGTGGGACCGCAACGGACACTACCCCAGCTGCGCCCTTGATCCCCTTCATGACAGGCCTCAGCCTCCATGATTTTGACCAGTTGATAAATGAACCTATACACCATGATGCTAGTTGGTCTGCTATGCTGACGAAGGTCCCTTCCGACATCCTAAAGTTTGAAGGCCTTGCTGGAGAAGATCCTACAAATCATGTTCAATCTTTCCACATGTGGTGTTCGTCTAAATCCATTACCGATGACTCTGTCCGTCTTCAGTTGTTCCAACGTACGCTTACAGGTGAAGCTTCTAAGTGGTATGTTGATCAAGCCCCTTCCTCTCATACCACCTTTGTGACTCTTGCCCAGGATTTTATGTCTTACTTCCAACTTCCCCTTTGTTATGACACTGGTATCAAAATTTTGACTTCTTTTCGTCAATCATCTGCGACCCGCCTATTCGATCATGTCCTTAAATGGCGGAGAAGAAAGAGCCTATGTCAAGCCCCTACCTTTGAAGACCATGTCTACATGGACTGGTTCCTTAGATCTCTCTTGCCTCCTATAGGGAAATATGTCGCATCGCATTTTCCTCAAACTGAAGAATCCGCTCTCCAAATGGAGTTAAAATATGACCTGATCTACGCTCAATCGGGTTATGTTTATACAGTTCTACCTGATCTTCCCAGACCCGGTGGTGCCAACGCATTAGGGGCACCTCATGCCGCCGAAGGTATCGTTGGAGCTCTCTATAATCCATACGTTCAGCCTCTCATGGGCTATGGTTTTCCTGGGGGGGTGGGGGGCAGCACTTCCTACACTTTTCCCCCTCCTGGTAGCACGTATCCAGGATACGACATGCCTCCTCTTTTTTCCAAACCTCTTTTTTACCACACTGTTACCCAACCTCCTTATCATCTGTATCCATAGCCTGGTGCTCCAGCTCCTCCAGCATTAGCACCTCTGCCTCCCTTGCCTTCTCAAACCCTGCAATAGCAGCCACTACCCCCTCAGGAGCAGGTGTATGCACAACAACACACGAATAATCCTCCTCCCTCCAACGATACAAGTAAAGGCACTCAAAATCATTCCACTCCCGGTAATCCTAGACCTAATCCTCAAAATAATACACCTAACACTGCTAACCAGCAACAAGGCACTCAACCCAAGCAGGACAGGCCTATTCCCATGAACCAACCTTGTTCTAATGGTGGTTTTTATGGTCATTACATACACGATTGTCCTATTTTACAATATATGAAGCATATGTGGGAGTTTCAAGCAACGTCGCAAGGACAACAAGCCTCCCCTTCCATCCCTCCGAATGTTGTGCCTAGTCAGCCGGCTGTGCTTACTAATCCTTTCCCTCAGCGAGGATTTGTGGCTACCCAACCACCTAAAGGATAGGTGGCCACTCAACCTCTTCCATCTAGTACCTCCGATTACCAGATTCTCATGATGAATTCTGCTCAACCTCTAACCGTAGACATCAATCTTCAAACTTGGTCCCGTCAGTACAACAAGCCTGCCGCTACGTCTGTCTCCGAGCCACCTCTTTCAGTCTCTACAGAGCCTCTTTCGACACCTAATGGTCCCTTGCAGATCCCTCAGCCTAAGGTAGAGGTTCATTCCAAGATCCCTAAAGGACCACTACGTCGAAATGCTGCTTCTGGAAAAGCTGCCCATTTGTATAGCATAGTAAATGATTTGGCACAATCGCCTACTGCCATTTCAACGATAAAACTCCTCCAGCCATGCCCTTCACAATGAAAATCTCTACTATCTACCATGAGCGGTGTAGATACTTTCGACAATCGATTGATTGTCTTTGATGTTGACCGGTCAGAACATCCTCCTCTCCCTACTTCCATTGCCTTCCAAATCACAGTCAAGATCCAGAACACCAACGTTTCCCGGTGCATCATTGATGAGGAGGCATCCACTTGTGTGATGTCCGCTTCAGTTTGGAAGCAACTCAGATCACCTGAGTTAGCTCTTCCATGATCACTCTCTGAGCATGGGATGGCCACACCTCCCAGCCCATTTCCTTATTCCGCAATTTTCCTATTACTCTTACGGGCAAGACTGTTTGCGTTGATGTAGAAGTCATAGATTACCCCTTAGATTACAACATTCTATTCGGTCGTAGCTACACCTATGTGATGTCTATTTTCCCATCTGAAGTTCACCAAAAGATGTCCTTCCCTCATAACGGAAAAATAGTCACCATTGACCAGCTGACATATTACTAACCGAAGTCTCAGACCTCCCCTGAGTCCATCATCTCTTCGGTGGCCAATAAGAAAATCATCGATCCTTTGACCATTGTCTCACTCGGAGTCTACAAAGATTCCTGATTGCTTGGTACACTCCATAGTATTCCTCCTCCTATCTCTGATCCCAAATCATCGAATGTTTGCATGATGCAATCGTCTCAGGCTGCCCTCAAGTGGCTCGCTTTGGCTAGTCAGCATCCTCCTCGCCCTCTACAGCCTAATCCTAGCTGTTCGATTCAGCCTTATGGAGCTCCTCATGTTGGCCCTTCAGCTGGTATTCATGAGCCTCTTTACCCTCCTGGAATGGTTCTTCTAGGCCTTAACCATTTAGGAGCCATCCCTCCTGGCCATTACCCCTCCAGTTAGATACCATTCCTAGCTTCCCCACCAGGAGTGTAGATGGTGCTTGTCATGGCCACCCTCTCTCTTCCTAACCTGACCCTTGGGTTCCCGTCTAATACCTTGATCCTCCATCCGCTACCTCACCTATTCAACCCAATCCTTATCTTGCTTTGAACCTGGTTCAACTGGTCCCCGTGACTTCTCCCACTGCAATAGTGCCTCAGTCACCTCAACAGGAACCACCTCCTGTTGCAACTGGTTCGGGTAAGAAGGGAAAAGCTCGCAAGGGGGCATCAAAGGACAAGGCTACCCTGAAAAACACTGCCCCTCCTTGGCCTCCAAAGCATACCATCCAGTGTGCTTTGTGTGATGTTGTCGGTCATGCCACCCATACTTGTTTAGAGTTGCCTCACCTTAAGCCCATGGTCAATGAGACGTTTCCAGAGTCTGATATCCCAAAGGTATATGTCACTATACCCGATTTAGTCTCGAAACTCAAGTCTTTGCACACAAATCACCCTTGTGCTTTGTGTGATTTCCATGGCCACTATAATCACCTATGTCCCCCCCTTGAAGAGTACCGCTCCTCTTTAGAAGCGGTTCGCCAATTCGAGGCCAAGTGCAACGAGCCCACTACTCCCTTATTTGCGCATTTTGCTTCAAAAAAACTAGAGGACACGAATTCTCCCATTGATGTTCCCCCTCTTGATGTTGAGATGACAGAACCTTCGTCCACCATTTTTTACCTATCATCATCCATGAGACCCTCAGTGGAAGTCCCCTTGGAGACTTCGCTTGATGTTTCGCTTGACCTCCCTTCAATAATCACCCTGGGCTCAACATCGGTAGATCCTTTATCTGCTTACTCTCCTGTCACCCCTTGTGACGATACACATGTGAACCTATCTTCTCATGATGATGAGTCAAGGAGCTTCGCTGCATTAGGTGGTCTTTCTTCCACCAGTCACCCCATCTTCTATTACGATGATGAAATTATGGAAGTAGTCACCACCCCTGACTTTATCTATCCCCCCTTACATCAAACCCATGCATTCGAAACACATACACCTTGTGGCCATTACATTGACACCCAATGTTTAGGTAAGGGGGAAATCATATTTGAGAGACCAGGAGAAGAAATCCTCCACAACTCTCCTAGTGTATCTGGTCGTGTCAACTCTCGTACCATTATTCTTCCACACTTACAAGAATCACTATAGTCCCATATCACTTCATATCACTCTAGGGATGATACCCCTCATCATTCCATCATATTACATAAACAACCCAGTCCCTTCGACATTGTTGTTGACCAACCTTTGAGTTTTCTGGGAGAGCACCAATCCATTATCTCCAAATCCTCTCTTTGGGATAGGGAGACCATGTATGCCAACCTAAAAACTTAAAATCCATTTGACTCATATATGAAATACCAAAAGTGATTGGTAATCCTCCATTCCCTTTCTCAAACTACATAACCATAACGAAAACAATTGGCGCACCACATCATTAAAATGTGTTTAGATTCCCCTTTTTCTAAATACATTTTGGCATGACCACAACATGCTTGGGGGCACCTATGCCCCTCAACCATAAAAATCCTATATCTCAGCCAAAAACAATACTGAAACCCCCTTTCTCTGATAGGTCTCACGTTTCAGGTCATTTCCTAGAACAGGTTGCAGTTTTTTTCCCAGTACCTACTACCCAGGTCACAGAACAGACCCCAAAAAGTGTGACATGGCCTGTTCATGAGCTCTGGGTACCTAAACTGAAATTTCAATCCACTAAAAATAAAGAGTAGGGTTAGACCTCTTACCTGCAACTGACGGATCTCGATTCCAACGGTCGGTTTGTTTGCTACGATCGCCGCAATATTTAGGGCATTTTCTCGTCTCTACATTCACCACAGCTCCACATGAAAATGAATGAATTTGGATGGAAAATTCCTTATTAAAAGAGAAACCCCTATTTTTTCTTTCGCATACTGCAACAAAACCATAGCTCTGTTTACCAAACCATCCATATCGTTGGAAATCTCTCACCGAGCCCTCAAATGGGTGTCTCTTAGTTTTTAGTGATTTGATACTTCACCAGGACACATTTTTTCCAATAAGCGTCACTTCACCCCTCCTCAAAATAAAATTTCTTCATTTGCAACACTCGTACTAGGGGCACCACTTTTCCTCCATACTTTTCCATGCTCATGTCAACTTTCATTGTGAGTTACCATCTTGTACTCATGTTTTTATGGTCCCCATTGGACTTTTTCTGTGTGGCAGCACCATCGAGTCACCCTTGTTTAGAGCATCTGAGTTGAGTCATCATTACATTCATGGAGTCTATCCCAAGTCCCTTTTCATCCCACTATAGTATTCCATCCTTCATTTCTTGATCCCTTTCTCGTGTCGCACATTATGGCCTTCAGTCCCACTGTCCCCTATCCCTCATGATTTTGTGTTAGTCGCTACTAGGTCATCCATGCCCTTTATTCTCTAATAAGGGAAGTCGTTCGTTCGTTACTCAGTACCCCTCATTTCATCATCATCATTGGTGTCAGTTTGTCAGTCACTCTACTATTTTCTCTCATGCCTTAGATGAGGATCCCTCATTTCCTCACCTATGGTAGGCCTCCTTCGATCGACATCAGCTCATTCATTCTAGAAGACAGGTCTAGAGGATGGTTTACCTTGGTTCCAGCTTCCACTCTTGTTTGGTGCCCCGAATCAGGAAAAGGGACTCCTTATTTCCCTTTGACTTGATTGTTTCTCATCTCTAGCTCCTTTCAGCATGATCGAGATTCGTATAGTTGATGGTTGAGTGATGCAGTAGCTGATATCAGTGATTCGCGGGTGTGTGTGAGATGTCCTAGCCCTCATGAGGGGGTGGCCCTACAGGTAGCCCCCCACATACCCGGATGACTTCTTCACTTCAGACTTTGATGCTGCTCCATAGATTTGATGATGCCGACCTCAGTTGCTTGCAGCGCCTTCTTGATTGCATATATTAGTCAGATTTTCAGAGCCCTTTCCTATTTTCAAGGGCATCTGGGTTGTATTTGTATCTCATGTACACATATATTATTGTACAAGTCCTGGCTATTATCCCAGGAACAATATGTATGTGGGATTCATTATCATGTTATTTATCTAGCTCATGTTTATGCTAGCATGTACTATATTGACTAGTCCTATGGTTTTCTGGATGCCTCATTGTTTGTACTTTGCCTCGGCAGGCATAGGTGTGCCTCCCCTATCGCCTATAGCATAGCTACTCACTCATAAAAGAGACTTGTCACACCTGTAAGTCTCACCTCCTCAGGGTCTAGTTCTTTCAGCACTTTGGTCTACCTTATAATTCTCTCTCTTTGACTTCTCCTTCGATGTCTAGTGATTGAGTTCTTACAATGTACTTCATTCATATGATTAGCTCCTAACGCTCGCACGCTGGGGGGCAATCTGTTACACCATTTTTTGGTTATCTAACCTATTATTATTAGATGGATCCAAGTACACCATGTAAGACCAATTTTACCCTAAGTAAAATTGATTTCACTATAAAAATAACTTACTAAACCACCTTTATTAAGTTTTTTATGGTCTAAACAGGAAACCCCATGAGGAAATATTAAATAAATCTACATTTGTTTGATTTTCCTCAAGGAAAAATTAATTAAACAGAAGTTTGATTAATATTCCTGGTTATATTTAACCCAAAATAAGGAAATTAATTAGATAAATCATTATTTATCTTATTATTTCCTAAAGAATAGTTATTTAAACCTTATTTAAGTAATATTCTTTGTTAAATATGACTAAATCACCCATAAATAATTAAATAAACCATTATTTATTTGATTATTACTCAACCACATCCTTAAAATGATAAATAAATCATTTATTTATTCATTATTTACAAATAAGGGGATTTAACCCAAGTCAAATTCCTTTCCCTCCAACAAATATAATAAAATATTCCATAAAATTTGGATCTTGATTTGGTTAACAATATTTTAATTATGCACCAATATCTAGACTAACTAAATATTTTGTTATAAATAGAAGGGTTTTCCCATTCATTTACCACCTTTTTTTGCCTAAATATCACTCTGGATCTATAATTTGGGTCTAACTATTGATCCACCATCATAGTCATATTTTGCTACTATTTTTGTCTGGGTTTTCTACACCTTCAAGAGAGGGAAGTTTTAGATCTGAAGTGTTGAGGACTTACAAGAACCCATCCCATTGAGGAGAACTTGTAACACCCTTCTGCGTATTCCTCCCAGGTTCCCATAATACAAAAAATTATTCAACATATTCTTGTCTTGTCTATTGGATGCATGGATTAAATCTTGTTTTTTTCTACTGTTTAATGTCTTCTAATGCATAGATCTAGATTTTTGCAGCATTTATTTTGATCACCTAACTACATATCTGAAGATATTGACAACCATATTTGCTGTTAGGGCTGTTGTTATGCACAGCTAAAGTGGTCTTTTTTTGTGCGCTTGGAATTAAGATTCATACTAACAACAATGATGACTCAACTCAGATGCTCTAAACAAGGGAGACTCGATGGTGCTGCCACACAGTAAAGGTCCAATGGGGGACCATAGAAACATGAGTACAAGATGGTAACTCAGGACGAAAATCGACATAGGCATGGACAAGTATGGAGGCAAAGTGGTGCCCCCAGTACGAGTGTTGCAAGTGAAGAAATTAGATTTTTAGGAGGGGTGAAGTGACGCTTCCTGGATAAAAAGTGTCGTGGTGAAGTATAAAATCACTAAAAACCAATAGATACCCATTTGAGGGCTCGGTGAGAGCTTTCCAACAATACAGAAGGTTTGTCAAACTGAGCTACGGTTTGGCCACAATAGGCGAAAGAAAAATCAAGGGTTTACTTTTAAAAAGGCATTTTCCCTCCAAATTCACTCATTTTCATGTGGAGTTGTGGTGAATGTAGAGAGGAGAGAAGGCCCTAAATCTTACGGCAAGCGTAGCAGACAAACAGGTTATTGGAATCGAGATCCGTCAATTTTAGGTAAGAGGCCTAACCCTACTCTTTCATTTCAGTGGATTGAAAGTTCAGTTTAGGTCCCCAGAGCTCATGAAAAGGCTAGGTCACACTTTTAGGGTTCTGTTCTATGACCTGGGTAGTAGGTACTGGGCAGAAAACTGTGACTTGTCCCAAGAAATGACCTGAAAAGTGCGACCTGTCAGAGAAAGGGAGTTTGAGTGTTGTTTTTAGCTGAGATTTGGGATTTTTATGGTTGAGGGGTATAGGTGCCCCAAAGAATGTTGTAGTCATGCCAAAATGTCTTTAGAAAAAGGGGAATCTAAACACATTTTAATGATGTGGTGCACCATTTATTTTCGTTATGGTTATGCAGTTTGAGAAAGGGAATGGAGGATTACCAATATCTTTTGGTATTGCATATATGAATCAAATGGACTTTAAGTTTCCAGGTTGGCATACATGGTGTCACTATCCAAAAGAGAGGGTTTGGAGATAATGAACTAGTGCTCTCCTATAAAAATCACAGGTTGGTCAACAACAATGTCAAAGGGACTGGGTTGTTGATGTAAGATGAAGGAATGATGAGGGTTATCATCCCTAGAGTGATCTGAAGTGATATGGTACTCTAGAGGTTCTTCTAAATGTGGAAGAATAATGGTACTAGAGTCGACACGACCAGATACACTAGGAGAGTTATGGAGAATTTATTCTCCTGGTCTCTCAAATATGGGTGTCGCCGTACACAAACATTGGGTGTCAATTTAATGGCCACAAGGTGTATGTGGTTTGAAATCATGGGTTCGATGTAAGGGGGGATAGATAAATTCATGGGTGGTGACTACTTCCATAATGTCATCATCGTAATAGAAGATGGGGTGACTGGTGGAAGAAACACCACCTGACGCAGTGAAGCTACTTGACTCATCATCATATGAGAAGAGAGGTTCAAATGCGCATCGTCAAAAGGGGTGACAGAAAAAAAAGTAGATGAAGGATCCACCAATGTTGAGCCCAAGGTGATCATTGAAGGGAGTTCAAGCGAAATAGAAGAGGAAGGCCCAGGGGGTCCTCCACCAAGGATCTCATAGATGATGACAGGTAGTGGACAATGGCCGAAGACTCTCTCATTTTGACATTTGGAGGGGGAATGTATATGGGAGTGGATGTGTCCTCTGTTTCTGCTAAAGCAAAATGCACAAATAAGGGAGTGGTTGAACCGTTGCACTTGGCTCGAATTGGCGAACTTCCGCTAGAGAGGTGCGAAAGTCCTCAAGGCAGGGACAGAGGTAAGTATAATTTCCATGGAAATCACACAAAGCACATGGGTGATTTTTGTGCAAATATTTGAGTTTTAGGACTAAATTAGGTATAGTGATATCAGACTCAGTAAATGCTTCGTTAACCATGGGCTTGAGGTGAGGCAATTCTGGAAAGTTATGGGTGGCATGACCGACAACATCACACAAAGCACACTAGATAGTACGCTTTGGCAGCTGAGGAGGGGCAGGGTTTTTCGGGGCAACCTTGTATTTAGTTGCCTTCTTGTGAGATTTTCCCTCCTTACCTGAAGCTATTGCAACATGAGAGGGCTCCTGTTGAGGTGGCTGAGGCACAGTAGTAGTGGGAGAAGTCATGTGGACCGGTTGAACCAGGGTAAAAGAAAGATAAGTTTTGGGTTGACCAGGCGGGGTAGTGGCTGGGGGATCTAGGTACCAGACGGGAATCCCTAGGGTCAGGTTAGGAAGAGAGAGGGTAACCATAACAGGTACTGTGTACACTTCAGGAGGGGGAGCTAGGAATAATATCTGACCGGAAGGGTAATGGCTAGGCAGGATGGCTCCAAGACGGTTAAAGCCTGGAGGAACCGTTCCAGGGGGATAAAGAGGCTCATGAATACCAACTTTAGGTGAAGTGCCAAGAGGAGGAGGTCTAGAAGGCTGAATCGATGGGCTAGGAGAAGGCTGCCGAGGGTGAGGAGGCTGCTGACTAGCCGAAGCGGGCCGCTTGAGAGTAGCCCGAGACGATTGCACCATGCAAACATTCGATGAGCTGGGATCAGAGATAGGAGGAGGAAGAATAGGGAATGTACCAAGCAAAGAAGAGTCTTTGTAGACTCTGGGTGAGACACTAGTCAAAGGATATACGATTTTCTTATTGGCCACTGAAGAGATGACGGACTTAGGGGAGGTCTGAGACTTCGGTTCGTAATATGTCAACTGGTCAATGGTGACTATCTTTCCGTTATGAGGGAAGGAAATCTTGCGGTGGACCACAGATGGGACAACAGACATCGCATAGGTGTAGCTATGACCCAATAGAATGTTTTAATATAAGGGGGCATCAATGATTTCTACATCAACGCAAGCAGTCTTACCCACAAGAGTAATAGGACAATTACGGAACAAGCCAATGGGCTAGGAGGCATGGCCATCCCATGCTTGGAGAGTGATCATGGAATGAGCCAACTCAGGTGATCTGAGTTTCTTCCAAACCAAAGTGGACATCACACAAGTGGATGCCCCTTCATCAATGATACACTGGGAAACGTGAGCGTTCCAGATTTTGACTGGGATTTGGAAGGCAACAGAAGCAGGAAGAGGAGGATGTTCTGACCAGTCAACATTGAAGACAATCAAGCGATCATCGGCAGGGTCTACAGTGCCCATGGCAGATAGTAGATCTTTTCATTATGAAGGGCATGACTGGAGGAGTTCCAGCGACGAGATGGTGCAGGAAATTGCACCAAATCATCTACTATACTATAGGAATGGGCAGCTTTTCCAGAAGAAACATTTCGACATAACGGTCCCTTAGGGATCTTGGTATGAACCTCTGCCTCAAGCTAAGGGATCTGCAAAGGACCATTAGGTGTCGAAAGAGGCTTTGTAGAACCTGAAGAAGGTGGCTCGGGGACAGACGTAGTTGGAGGTTTGTTGTACTGACCGGAGTGAGTCTGAAGGTTGAGGTCAACGGTTATAGGAAGGTCAGGTAGTAACCAAATCAATCTCCAACTTTTATGGAATATTTTATTATATTTGTTGGAGGGAAAAGGAATTTGACTTGGGTAAAATTCCTTTATTTGTAAATAATAAATAAAATAAATAATAATCAAATAAATGTCGTCAAGTAATAATCAAATAAATAATTATTTATTTAATTATTTATGGGTGATTTAGTCATATTTAACGAAGAATGTTATTTAAATAAGGTTTAAATAATTATTCTTAGAAAATAATAAGACAAATAATGATTTATCTAATTAATTTTCTTGTTTTGGGTTAAATAATTATTCTTAGAAAATAATAATATAAATAATGATTTATCTAATTAATTTCCTTGTTTTGGGTTAAATATAACCATGAATATTAATTAAACTACTGTTTAACTAATTATTCATAGAGGAAAATCAAACAAATGTAGAATTATTTAATATTTCCTCATGGGGTTTCCTGTTTAGACCATAAACAACTTAATAAAGGTGGTTTGCTAAGTTATTTTCATAGTGAAAGCAATTTTAATTAGGGTAAAATTGGTCTTACATGGTGTACTTGGGTCCATCTAATGATAATAGGTTAGATGACCAAAAAATGGTGTAACAATATTCCTCTTTTCTCTGGAAGATAAATGGTGTGGGAATTTTCCTGTAGCAAGTTAGTTGGCTATATCTGCATACCATGGTGAGTGAGTAGATATGGCAACAAGATATTCATCTGGAACATAATCTTTAGTAGGAGCGCAGTTATCACCTATAATTAACCTAGAAAGAAAATCAACAACCACATTATCTTTTCTAGGTTTATCTAAAATAGTGATATCAAATTCCTGTAACAACAATAACCATCGTGTAACTCTACCATTGGTAATAGGTTTATTCATTAAAAATCAAACTGTAGCATGGTCAGTGTGTACAAATACTTGATACTCGGTGATATAGTGCCAAAATTTGTTGATAGCATGCACTACTGCTAGGAATTCCTTCTCGATCACTATGTAGATGAGCTTAGCTAGAGTTAAATTCTTGCTGATGTAATAATTGGCTTATTGTTTCTTTTCGTCCAGCTCCCCAAAAAAACACCCACAACTATGTTAGATGCATTTTTAGCGATATGGAATGGCACTATCTAGTTTGTTCCTTGCAAAATAGGTGCTTTTGTTACACAATTCTTTAACTTCAAAAAGGATTGGTCACACTTCCCTGTCCACACAAATTCCACATCTTTCATGAGAAAAGAAAATAGAGGAGATACAATCTTTGAAAATTTTCTATAAATATCCTATAGTACCCTACATGTCCTAGAAAGCTACGTACATATTTTTGAGTTCTCAGAGTTGGAATTCTTGAGATTACCTCAATTTTTGCAGGGTCTACCTTGATTCCATCTACAGAAATGAAATTCCCCAGCACGATCCCCTCAGTCATCATCATGTGGAACTTCTCCATGCTCAAAGAAACATTAGTTTGTTCACAACATTCCAATACATTTTCCAAATTAACTAATTTTGTTTGAAAGGCATCCCCGTAGGGTGTAAATTATCCATGAATATTTCAAGACAGTCATTCAAGAGATCCGAAAAGATGCCCAATATTTCCCTTTGAAAAGTTGTTGGTGCATTATAGAGGCCAAAAGGAAGGAATTTGTATGCAAAGGTACCACATGGGAAGGTAAAGGTTTTCTTGTATTGGTCTTTCAAGGCAATCTATATTTGATTATAGCCACTAAACATGTCCATGAATGATTTTTTTTTTTTCCCAGAGAGAGTATCTAGGACTTGATCAATGAATGGTAAAGGGAAATGGCCCTTTTGGGTGGCCTTGTTAAGTTCTCTATAGTCTACACAAATTCTCCACTTGCCATTATTTTTTTGGAATGATGACAAGTAGAGATACCCGCTTACTGTCAGAAAAGGGGTAGATGAAATTAGCATTAAGGAGTTTCTATAATTCCTCTTTCACTATCTCCTTAAGTTCGGGATTCATTCGACACTGTAGTTGTCTAACTGGTTTGTAGCCCACTTTAAGGTAGATGCAGTGAGTGCATAGGCTAGGATGGATTCCTTTGATATTAGTATAGAACCATGCAAATGTTTTTTTATATTTCTGTAATATCTGTATTAACAATCTGTTCTGTTTAATAGTCAAGTTACGATTAATGTTTAAATATTTCCCTGGCTCAATTTCAATAATATTGTTGTTAGTATGTGGAGTAGTTTTCAAATGTTCAATATTTACATCATCTACCTCGTATTCTTCCCCTAGATCTCTAACAGAGGAAATAGAGATTGAATTGCTAATAAAACCATTAATAATGTCTCCATTTCATCCTTAAAGTATTGTGATTTTCCAAGTGTGAGGATAGGTAGGTAAAAATAAGGTTCAGGTTCAAATTCTTCCCATGAGGGACTATTCAAATCCATATGTGGTTTAGCTGGGGGGTAAAGGTTCAGGTTCTTAGTGGCATGCCCATCTAAGATCACCATAGATCTAGATCTACATCTGATATATGTGTCTGCAGTGGCTAGCCATGGTCTCTCCAAGATTAAAGGATGACCCCCCAAGTTGGATTTAGTTTGTAAAACGATAAAATCAGTCGGATAATTCCAAGAAGCTACAATGATCACCACATCCTCTATCATTCCCTCACACTTGACACATGATATATCCGCTAATTCAAGCACTGTAGGTGTAGGTATGAGTCCATGAAGTCCAAGGGAGATAAAAATATCTTTGGTCATTACATTAATGGTTTCCCCTAAATAAATCAGAGTGTTAGTTATGGGCTGGCCATCAATATGGACAATCACTGTATCCTTCCCTCGGTCATTATATTTAGTAAACAAAGGATGATCAATCATTAGTTCAAGCAGCTTCCCCATAACATGGATAGTACCAGGGTCTTTCGGTTTCCTCCCGAGATTTTTGACACACAGATCTCTCATTGTTTTGACATAGATAGGTACTTCCTTAAGAGATTGTAACAGTGTAATCTGCACATACAAATTTTGTAATTCCTTGAGGAACTCTGATTCAGTTTGTGAGGTTGGCCTAGTTTCAATTAATCATTGAGGGTATGGAGGATCCTGAATCCTAATAGATGAGTCAGCTATCACAGATGCACCAACCCTGCTTGGGTTGGATGATGTATAAACAATAGACTTTCCTAAGCTGGCTACTACAGGTGTAACAACAAGTGTTGTATCAGCTGTTACAGGTGTAATAGTTGTTTTAGAATTGACTATATCCTTTCTAGGTGACTCACATTCTTCCTCGGTAATGATGGGAGCATGTTCTAGTCTAATTACTTTTCCAGATCGAAGTTGAACCTCATTAAGCCCAATAGGAGTGATCAGATAAGTCTGGAAAGTAACTGGGGCATTTATGCTCTGAGTTGCCTTATTATTTGGATTGGGGTTAGGTTGCACATGTAATTGGGGTTGGATAGGAGGTGCATGATTTTGAAGAGGAGTTAGTTGTAACTATTGCTACATTGGTAGTGTAGAGGGTGCTGGACCTTGGCCATTACCTCTCCAATTCTGACTTGAAGGATAAGATTGTGATGGAGGATATTGCATTGGTGGATGGGAAGGCCAGTGGTTCCATGGTGAAGGAAATTGTGTTGAGGAAGGAGTAGGATATGGCCATGGAAATTGTTGATCATTATAAACATTATTCCAAGGATTAAAAGAGGAAAAATCTGGAGGCATACCTATAGGTTGTGGCTGCCATGATCTCTTTCATCCGATGAAGTAGGAAGACTAGAAATCCTTGCTTGATTCCTTAATCACTACTTTCAGTATGGTTAGTTATGGTCATTGGCTAGTGGAATGTGCCAACTCACATATGTTTCACAAGCTGGCGTTATTCAGTCCAAATTCTCTTTCTAAATTTTTATTTTTTCATCGAGGAAAGAATATTTCCAAAGTTGCTTCAGCTTCTGCTTGTGCATTCTTAACTTGTACCATGGTAATTTGGGTAGAGAGAGTATTGAGGAGGTCAGTTTTAAAATCCTAAAATAGATTTCTGATCTCTGCTCTAGTTACTCCTCCAGTTGTGGACTTCTGTATCCGAACTAAAGAGTCCCAAACTGAACTTCTTCCCCTGCCTGATCCTCTTGAATTCCACATACAGAGCTTCATTATTTCTTCAAGTGGTTCTTGCGATATGTATCCTTTTCTCAACGGATTCAAATTCTCTAGAAAACCATCTCTTATAGCTCTTAGGAATATAGGTTTCAAAATTTTCGGGGCTAAGTTACCAAACTTAGACCTTTGTAAATTATAATGGAATCGCTCCACTTAGTATTCTCACCTCTCCTCTTCCTTTTGTGTAATTATGAATATTTCTTCCTTAAAATCCTTGGTTTGATAGTGATACTGATACTTAAAGAGGAAAGCCTCCCTCATGTCATTATAGGTTCGGATCATGCCAGTACCAAGTCTCATGAACCATCTTAATGCTACTCCTTTCAGAGTAGAAGGAAACAATTTTAGCTTCTAGGCGTCTGAAGTGTAGTCATATCTCCTACACAACACATCAGACTCAAACATAAGGATATCATGATCTTCAAAAACCATCCATTGAAAGGACGATAGAGATGATAAATGGATGTTATTCATAGGAGCTTCATCCGGTGTCGCCAATACTGGGAATTCAAAATTAATAGTACCATTTGTCTTAATATTCTCGTCCCCCATGGATGATCCTTCCTATTGGGATGAACTGACCTTAGAATATGTAGGGGAATGACAAAGAAACAAAGGATCAGGTTTTTCTAGGACCCGTTGTTTCATTACACTACCTGTATCCAAATGATGATCAATTAAATGTTGTTCCTTAGGCCCCTGATTCTCCTCACTAGTATCCACTTGTCCTTCAATTTTTAGATTTTATCAATGGCCTGATACTGCTGTTTCAGATCTGGAGTCTTGATATCAGGAGTGGATATGTTGTTTGAAGGGTGTTGAGGTCCAGAAGCTTTCGTGGTCCCATATTCCTATTATCTCTGTATGAAGTAGAATCTTCCTTTTTTTTCTTTTGAGATCAGATCTCCAAAGAATGTCTTTCTTCCCAAGTCTGCACTCTTCTTTTCCTTTTTACAACCCATCTTTCCTGTAGTTAGTTAGAGTGGGGGGTGTTTTAGATTTCTCTATTTTCCTCATAGCACACATGGACCCTATGTGTATCTATCCTTCCTACAAGTGCTTCAGTTTCTATAGTGGTGAGCCCACCCAAGTAAGTTAGAGCGATGCGCAGTTTCTTACCTCTCATCTTATCGCCCAACAACTGTATAGTTGAACAAACAATGAAGAAAAAAACCCAAAAATCACACTTCAAAGTGCCCCGCGTAGCAATGGTGAGCCTGCCTAGGTATGTTAGAGCGATGTACAGGTTCCTACCTCTCGTCTTACCACCCAGCAATTGCTCACTAGGAACACCCTATCATCAAACAAACAATTCTGGTTGATTGGATCGTCACCGCCATCCCTGACAACGACGCCAAAATGTTGGACTATATTAATCACTATTAAATAACTAAGACAATATGTTATTATCCTATAAATCATAGGATCTCAAGGTGATTGGGTATTTCATATTGCTTGCAATTTCATATTGAAATTTTTTTCAATATTCAAATGATTTCCAATAAAAAAATATGAAAAGAAAGAAAAGAGAGTATAAAAAATAGAGAAAAGAAAAAAAGAAAAAAGGAAAAAGAAAGAAAAAAACCCAAAAATAAATAGTAAATGAAAGTGTTGCAACTTCAAATGCCACCACTCATTAGATTAGGTTTGTTCAGTCATACATTTTAAGCATGATTGTACAATTTTAAATTGTTTCTAACAGGTTAGAAAATAATATTTTCCAAACTATTTAATCTTGGCACATCAGTAGCTAGCTAGAAAATTAAATTGGCTCAACAGTTTAAACTAAGTCAATAGCTGAAATAAGGATAGGTGTTATGTTAGAAATTGACAAGAAAAGATGATTCAGGGTTTTCAAGCCCAAATGCACCCTGCAAAAAGAAGAAAAAATGTTAGATTTGTATTTCGAGTAGGTAGTTATGTTGAGGAGAAAGAATGAAAGGAAACTATGAAATCTATCCTACAAGGTGCAACATAAAATTTCATTTTTCCTATGGTGGAAGAAGAAGATCAAAAGAAGAGGGTGTTTACACTCAAAAGTTTGGAAAGGGGGTTATGTTCTAAAGTGTTACACCATTTTTTGGTCATCTAACTCTTCATCATTAGATGGACCCAAGTACACCATGTAAGACCAGTTTTACCCCAAGTAAAACTGCTTTCACTATGTTAATTAGAAAACCCCAAAAGGAATAATTAATTAAACCATAATTTAATTATTATTCCCAGTCATGTTTAACCCAAAAACAAAGAAATTAATGAGATAAACCCATAGTTATCTTATTATTTTCTAGGAATAATTATTTAAATAATATTCCTTGTTAAATATGACCAAATCAACCACCATTAATCAAATAAATCATTATTTATTTGATTATATCCCAACCACTTCCTTTAAAAGATAAATAAATCATTTATTTATTTATTTTTCACTAATCAAGGGATTTGACCCAAGTCAAACACCCTTTCCCTCCAACAAATAATAATAAAATATTCCATAGAGGTGGATCTAGATTTGGTTAACATTATTTTAATCATGCACCGAGATCTAGAATGACCCAATATTTTGTTATAAATAGGAGGGTTTTCCCCTTCATTCTTCACCTTTTGTTGCATACTAGATCACTCTGGATCTATACACTCGGTCTCATTTTTTGCCATTGTTGCTCCCATTGAGCTCTACCTTCTACATTGGGTTTTCTACATCTACAAGAGAGAGAAAGCTTAGATCTGAAGTGCTGAGGACTACAAAGAACCCATCCCATTGAGGAGATCCGGATACACCTTCTTGTTTCCTCCCAGGTGCCCTGTAATATAAAAATTCATTCAAAAATCGTGTTCTTGTCTTGTCTGTTGGATGCATGGAGCAAACCCTTTACTTTACTGCTTAATGTCTTTCCATTTATAGATCTATTTGTTGCAGCATTTTAATTACTAATCGCAGATCTGAAGATGTTTGGCAGCCTCTATTGTTGTTAGGGCTATTAGTTATGCGTAGCTAAAGTGGTTCTTTTTCGTACACTTCGACGAAGAATACATACTAACAAATGGCGACTCCACACGGGTTTTAAATTACGACCGCTGTCGTTTTTCATATTCCTGCATATCCAGCTACTTCAGGCCCTAGGGCTTCTTTTCAGCTGCTTAGTTTTCCTCTTTTTCTGTCATTTTTCTCACATAAAACCCTAAAAACTTAAAATTTCTAACTTCTGTGTGTTTCTGGCCCTATTCATGTAAGCGACACCAAACGCACTCAGAGACGGCAATTTTTCGTAAATTGCTGAATAAATGAAATTTTGGAACGTGGTTACAGATTTTTGGCTCAAAACCCGGCGTACCCGACGCACCTTGGCCTCGTTTCCCGGCGACTAACTCGATCAGCCGTAACCTCGCGACTCCGCCTTTTTTCCAAGATTTTTCTCGTAATTTTTCTCAGTTCCATTGCACTCTCTCGGCTGGGGTTTTCCACTCTCTGCTCCCCAACCCCCGCCTTGACCAAGATCTGATCTCGTTTACTCAACTAAGTGTCAACCCACCCCTTAGGGCTTTATTACTTCTCCACTTTTTGTGGAAGAGTTTCACTGCTTTCACTTATTGCTCTGTGAGAGTTTCAAATTTCCCTCTTTTTTCCGTATCTCAGGACTTCACTCTGCATCCATCAAAATCAGCCTCTTTTCCTTTCAAATCACCTCTTGTCGTTTGTTTGGACTTCTTCTAGAGGCCTCTGCCTTGCCCCCCCCCCTGGTTTTTTTTGCTGATTTCCCTTTTTCCAGCCACCTTGCCTCTGTCTCTTGGCTGTGATCTGCACCCCTTGTCTGCAGCTTTATCCTCCAGATCTCTGTCCCCTTTGACCCTAGATCTGTTGAGCTTCCCTTGTGTGTGTTTCCATAGTTTTTCCCTTTCTTTTCAGCATAGTTTTGAGAGACCCACCTTCTTGGGTTAGATAGATGCATACGTAGCTGTTATTTTTCTGTTATTTCAACATTTTACTCTGTTCTCTGTAGGTTTATTTTCAGCTACGCAGCACACTTTTTTGCTCTCAACAACGGAAAGGGTTTAAAAATTAAAATTAACGCACACCACACACTGACCCTAAGTGAAGAAGCGTCTGGTTTACACCGCCTGGCAAAGACTCTAAAATCAATCGTCACTGCACCTTATCTGCCCTTGACCTTCTTGATTCTGTCCCTTTCTGCCCTTGTCGGTTTCCTTCTTCATGTCATCATTGCGCCCCCAAGGCGCCTTTCCCGGAGACTTCTTGGCCTTCATCCTCAGTTTCCGGTTGATCGACCTGCTCCGCACCGTCGTCGTCGAGCCAGTCCACCTTCGAGTCCGCACTCCGACTCCTCTCCTGATTCATCAGGTCCCCCTTCTCCTTCCGGTTCTCCCCCTCCGACTCCTTTTACCTTCACCATGTCCGGATCAGGGCCTAATGCTAGCGGTTCTCCCGGCCCCAATGCCGGCCCTACTTCTAGCGGAACTGTCACAACCACTACTCCGGGCACCCCTGTGCTGCCGTACATTGCAGGCCTCAGCCTCCCCGATTTCCATCAGTTGATTAACGACCCCATTCACCATAATACTACCTGGCCCACTATGCCTACCAAGTTACCCTCTGATATCCCTAAGGTCGAGGGCCTTAATGGCGAAGACCCAACCAATCACGTCCGGTCTTTCCACATGTGGTGTTCCTCCAACTCCATTACCGATGACTCCATCCGTCTTCGTTTGTTCCAACGCACGCTTACCGGCGAAGCTTCTAAATGGTATGTCGAACAAGCCACTTCCTCCCATACCACGTTCGAGACTCTTGCCCAAGCCTTCTTGTCGTACTTCCAGCTCCCTCTCCGATACGACACTGGTACGGAGCTCTTGACTTCATTTAAGCAATCCCCTTCCACACGCCTTTCTGCCCATGTTCAGGAATGGCGACGAAGACGGAGCTTATGTCGAGCCCCTCCCTTTGAAGATCGGGTTTACATGGACTGGTTCCTTCGCACCCTCCCGTCTCCCATCGGCAAAGATGTCGCCTGTCACTTTCCTCAATCTGAAGAAGCCGCCCTCCAAATAGCTTTAAAATATGACCCGATCTACGCTCAATCGGGTTATGTTTATACCGTTCTGCTTGACATCCCCAGGCCCGGTGGCGCTAACGCCCCGGGGGCATCTCATTCCGCCGACGGTATTGTTGGATCTCTTTCCCACCCATCTGCTCACCCTCCTATGAGCCATGGTCTTCCTCAGGGAGGGGCCAGCACCTCTAGCACTCTTCCCCCTCCCGGCAACATGTATCCAGGATACGGCATGCCTCCTCCTTTTGCCCAACCTCCTGCTTACCTCAATGCTGCCCAACCCAACCCTTACTTTTATCCGCAGCCTGGTGCGCCGGCTCCTCCAGCATATGCGCTTCCATCTCCCTTGCCTCCTCACCACCTGCAACAGCCCTTACAACCCCCTCCAGGGCAAGTATTTGCGCAGCAGGGTGCGTTTAATCCCCCTTCTTCTCAAAGAAGGCGGAGAGGCAACCAGAACCCATCTGCCCCCGGTAACCGAGGTCCCAATTTTGGTCCGGACCCTAACACTAGCAACCAGCCTCAGGGCATTCCGCCCAGGCCGGACAGGCCACTTCGCACAAACAAGCCCTGTTCGTGTTGCGGTGTTTACGGTCACTACACTCACGATTGCCCTCTCTTACCCCAGATGCGACAGATGTGGGAGTCTCAAGCCACATTGTGCGGACAACACGCCTCCCCTCACGCTCCTCCTAATGTGGCCACTACCCAGCCAGCTGTGTTCACTGATCCTTTCCCTCAACAGGGATTCGTGGCTACCCAACCCCCTGACAGCCATGCAGCCACACCCTCGTCCATTTCTGGTTCCTCCGACTACCAGATCCTCATGATGCACTCCGATCCGTCCCTTTCCGTCGACCTTCACCTTCAAACTCGGTCTCGCCAGTACCCCAAGCCCCCTGCTCAGTCTGCTCCCGAGCCTCCATCTTCAGGTTCTACAGAGCCTCTTTCGACATCTAGTGGCCCCTTACACATCCCTCAACCCAAAGTTGAGGTTCACCCCAAGATTCCAAAGGGTCCCTTACGCCGAAATGCTGCCTCCGGTCGAGCCGCTCAATCGTACAGTATAGTAGATGATTTGGCACAATCCCCTGCTGCCATTTCCACACTGGAACTCCTCCAGTCGTGCCCTTCTCAAAAGAAGGCTCTACTATCTGCCGTGGGCGCTGTTGATCCTGCCGATGACCAAATGATTGTTTTCGACGCCACTCAATCGGACCACCCTCCTCTTCCTCCTTCCGTTGCTTTCCAAATCCCAGTCAAAATCCGGAACGCCACTGTATCCCGGTGTATAATTGATGAGGGGGCATCCACCTGTGTGATGTCCGCTTCGGTTTGGAAGCAACTCGAATCCCCTGAGTTGGCCCCTTCCACGATCACCCTTCGAGCGTGGGATGGTCATGCCTCCCAGCCTATTGGCCTGTTTCGTAACTGTCCCATCACCCTCGCCGGTAAGACCGTTTGCGTTGATGTCGAAGTCATTGACGCCCCTCTAGACTACAACATTCTATTGGGGCGAAGCTACACCTATGCCATGTCTGCTGTCCCATCCGCGGTCTTCCGCAAGATGTCTTTTCCACATCATGGAAAGATAGTCACCATTGACCAGCTATCGTATCATGAGCCGCCGTCTCCATCCGCCTCCGAGACGACCATCTCTTCTGTAGCCAACAAGCAAACCGTCGATTCTTTGACCAGTGTCTCCCCCGGCGTCTACAAAGATTCCACCCTGCTTGGTACTTTTTTTCACCTCCCTCCCCCTCCTGTTACTGACCCCAGCTTGTCGAATGTTTGCATGATGCAATCGTCTCAGGCTGCCCATAAACAGCCTGCCTCGGCTAGCCTGCACCCTCCTCCCCGCCCTCCGCAACCCGCTCCTAGCCATCCATCTCAGCCAGCCGGACCTCCTCTTTCTGGCCCTCCCCCTACAGCTGGCACCCCCGCACCTCTTTATCCTCCAGGCTCGGTCCCCCCTAGCCTTAACCATCTTGGAGCCGTTCCTCCTGGTCATTACCCTGCTGGACAGATCCCCTTCTTGGCTCCCCCTCCCGGAGTATATTCCGTCCCCGTCATGGCCACCCTTTCTCTCCCTAACTTGACCTTGGGTATTCCGGTTTGGTACCTTGACCCCCCAGCCGCCACCCCCCCTGGTCACCCCAAACCTTCCATGGCTTTGACACCGGTTCAACCGGTCCCCCTCGCTTCCTCCATAGCCAACGTGCCCCCAACACCTCCACAGGACCCTTCTCCTGCTGAGTCGGCTCCCGGGAAGAAAGGAAAATCCCGCAAGGGGGCAACCAAAGACCAAACCACCACAACCACCTCGGCTCCTCCCCCACCCTCGAAGCCTTGTGCCTTATGTGATGTCATCGGTCATGCCACCCATGCTTGTCCCGAGTTACCCCGTATTCGCCCCATGGTAAAATTCGCATTCCCCGACACTACGGTCCCTGAAACTCCCACTCCTGCTTCGACCGTCTCCAAGAACCCCAAGACTCTCCGCACCAACAAGCCTTGTGCTTTGTGCGGTGTCCATGGCCACTACTCCCATCATTGTCCTCACCTGACGCATTACCGTGCCTCCCTTGAGGTGATCCGCGAGTATGAGGTTAAACAAAATCAATCCGCCTCTCCCATTCTCGCGCAGTATGCTGCAGCCCAGCCTAAGGATTCCACCGATCCCATCCACATTCCCCCCCCTGATGTCCAGATGACGGAGTCTACAGTCACCATTCTTTACCTATCCTCCTCTGCACGACACTTGGAACCTAGCCCGTCTGCCGCCTCCCCCATTGTGTCCCTTGATACTCGAGATCACTCCACTGGTGTCTCTGTTGACCTTCGCAGCCCGAGTCCTCGCCATGCTTCCGATAGCCCTCATACATCACCTTGTTTGAGTTTTGCTCATCCTGCCCTTTCCCCCCGCCATTTCCGCTCGATGACTTCTCCCCCCTCATGCTGCCGTCCTTTCCTTTCATCCCCTCATGTATTGTCTTGTCACACCACCTTGCGCATCCCCCCGTCCACATCCTTTATCGGTTACGCCGATGGTGCAAGTCGCTACTCCAGGAATCTTGCCTCGGCAAGGTGGGCCATCTTCACCCCCTTGCATGACCTCGTTCTGTCTAACGGGGTATGCATTGGTTCTGCCACCAACAATCAGGCCGAATACGATGCAGTGCATGGCCTACTAGCTGATGCTTTGCTGCATCGCATTCGCCACCTGCACGTTCGTTTGGATTCCTTGCTTCTTGTCATGCAACTAAATGGTGTTTATCGTGTGCGTAACCCTGTGCTGTTTAGACGCTATTTACGAGTAAAATTCTTAATACGTGCGTTTGAAACCATAACTTTCAACCATGTACCCAGAGACCAGAATCACTACGTAGATAGTATTGCAAACCATGGTCTAGATTGGCATTTATCACACTCAATTCATACAAGACAATAACATTAAATCAACCATCAAAAGACGATGCATATCCATAATATGTGTCGCAAACCATATATTGATGAGTCCATCTACTCTGATACACATGACATGCCCATAGCATGTTCCAAAAAAAACTGGGGGCACCATACGCCCCCCCATACATATACATGCGGCATGCCCATAGCATGTTACAAACAAAAAATGGGGGCACCATATGCCCCTCCATACATTCTAGGGGGCACCACCTGCCCCTACATACCTCAGAAGGGGCACCATATGCCCCTAATCAATATCTGGAGGCTCCCGGGCCAATGGCTCTGCCCCTGCAGCATGTAGATCCCGCATAGTTTGACCGGCCATCGCCATGCGCCGCATGATACCTCGCCACTCCGAGGGGAGACCAACACATGGCTCTATGTACTGGTCGTCTAAATCCTGCCACCCGCGCTCTGATACTCCGGTCAACAGCTGCTCACATCTACGGCGGATGTCCTCCAGTAGGGCGGCTGCACCATCATTTTGCGCTGCTCTCGATCCACTCGGACCCGGAGCTCCAGACGCTGCCGGTCGTCCCATATATCCGGCCGGTTTTACCGGTGCTATATCTGCATACCAAAAGTCCCTGAATCAGTATCATTATTTACTATTCAAAAAACTTTAAACATGCCCATATAAGAATAGCAATTTGTCACTTACCATCGGGCCCCCAAACTCGACCAGCCGGAAGTGGCAAATCCGGATCCCCATAGTAGCTCATCCCACTATAAGGGTAGTCGTCTATGTACAACGACATCTGATCCCAATGGGCAAAGAACTCCGGTCGAAATGTTCGTCCGACCGCCCCTCCTCCTCCTTTGCAGAGTAGTCGTCCCCAACGACGCATCCTGGGCTCTCTCGGGCCCCCATCTGGAAGATGCACACGAGGCCTCAAGGTCGGGATCTTCTCAAAGAAGAAGGCGCACAACAAAGTCCCATATGAGTAATCATGATTCACCTGCCGCCTGCATAGAGACAACTGTCGCTTTAGCGACACCAGCATCATTTGGGCCCACCCAAAGTAGGTCCCACTCAACACACTCTCCACTATCATCATCTGCCCACCGGTGATGTGATGGAATGCCTGGGTGCCCAGGATTCGCAGCACAGCTGCGGCCACTGCACGGGTTTCTAGCCTCTCTAGATCCCCGATCGATATCCGAGTCCCCTTGACTTGGAAACCCAGTCGACAATGGCGTTCCACAAACTCCATGATATGCCGCCCCCGCGGCAACACTGGCTGCGTGTCTCCCACTATCCCCAATGGTGGGAGGCCGGTCAGGAAGTACACATCCTGGACCGTCAGTTCGATCCTGTGCCCCTGCACTACAAAGATCTCCTGATCTGGATCCCAGTAACTGATCATCCGGGCCAGTAATGGTTCCCCTGCTCTCATCAACGGGTTCTCCACAAACTTGAGAACCCCAAATCTGGCCAATACACGACGGACGCCCTGATCCGCCGGGATCTCCGCCCGAAGTGTTCCCAGATCCCTCTCTCTCCAGTTGACCCGTAACTCTGCCATACCTGCACAAACACATTCTCTTTGTCAGGGTACAGATCGGGCAAACCATAACCACACACAAAAACCCAACTCCCAACCATCAAACAGCACCAAACCCCCCTCCCCTCCTAGGTCGCAGCTTTCTGCCCATTTCTGGACCAGGTCGCACTTTTTGCCCCCAAACCTGCGTCCGGGGTCGCACTTTTTGCCCCAAAATGTGCGACCCGGCCGTAGAGAGGAGGGAGGGGTTGTTTCTGGGGTGTTGGGCCCTAAACTGCAAATCTAATCCATCAAAATGCAAGAGCAAGGTTAGGCCTCTTACCTCCAACTGACAGATCTCGAATCCAACGGTCGGTTTGTCCGCTACGTTCGTCGCAAGATTTAGGGCCTTCTCTCCTCTCCACATTCACCACAGCAACAATAGCAAATGAATGATTTTGGAGGGAAAACTGCCTCATTAAAAGAGAACCCCCGTTTCTTCTTTCGACTGCTGCGACCACACTGTAGCCCCGTTCGACGAACCGTCAGCACCGCTGGATAGATCTCACCGAGCTCTCAAATGGGTTTTACTTAGTTTTTGGTGATTTGATACTTCACCCGGACACATTTTTTCCACGAAGGGTCACTTCACCACTCCTTAAAATCGAATTTCCTCACTTACGACACTTGTACTTGGGGCACCACATCGCCCCCTTACTTGTCCATGTTCGTGTTGATTTTCGTCATGAGTGCCCACCTTGTACTCATGTTTCTATGACCCTCCATTGGGGCCTTTACTGTGTGGCAGCATTATCTAGTCGCCCTTGCTTAGAGCATCCGAGTTGAGTCATCATTGCATTCATGGAGTCTATCCTGCATCCTCTTACACCCTACTATAGCCCTCCATTCTTTTTGCTTGGTTCCTCTCTTGTGTCGCATCTCATGACCTTCAGCCCCACTGTCCCCTATCCCCTTCGATATTGTGTCAGTCACTGCCATGTCATTCATGCCCTTTATGCTCTAACAAGGGAAGTTGTCCATTCGCCACTCCATCCTTCCCATTTCCACCATCATCATTAGTGTCAGTCTGTCCGTCGCTCTATTGCTCTTCTCTTGTGCCTTAGTTGAGGTTCTCTCATTGCCTCACCTACGGCGGACCTCCTTCTGTCGACCTCAGAATATTTATTCCAGAAGCACGGTCTAGAGGGCGGTGTACCTTGGTTCCAGCTTCCACTTTTGTTCGGTGCCTCGGATCAGGCAGGGGGATTTCTCACTTCCCTTTGACTTGGTTGCTTCTCCAGCTCCTTTCAGCATGATCGAGATTCGTATACCGGACAGTCCAGTGACCCAGCAGCAGCTCTTGATGATTCCCGGGCGTGTGTGAGATGTCTCAGCCCTCATGAGGGGGTGGCCCTGCAGGTAGCCCCCCACATGCCCGGATGACCTCTTCATTGCACCCTTTGATGCCGCTCCAGCTTTTGATGATGTTGGCCTTAGCCACTTGCAGCACCTCTATGATTTGCATGTATCAGTCAGATTTTGTGAGCCCTTCCCCTTTTCCAGGGGGCATTTGGGTTGTATTTATCTCATGTACTCAGATAATATTGTACTAGTCCTGGCTGTTATCCCAGGCACAGCATGTATGTGAGACTCTTCATTGTATTTTTATCTGGCTCTTGATTATGCCAGCTGTACTCTATGGTTCGGTCCCTTGTTCACTGGACACACTATTCTTTTGTACTTTGTCACGGCGGGCATAGGTATGCCTCCCCCGCCGCCTTCAGCACAGGTACCCTCTCATAACAGAGACTTGTTGCACCTGCGAGTCTCGTCTCCTCCGGGTCTAGTCCTTCAGCACACTATCTACCTCATATTTCTCTCTCCGACATACCCTTTTGTTGTCTAGTGATTGTTTTCTTACAACGTACTTCGGTCATACGATTTGCTCCTGACACTCGCACGCTGGGGGGCAATCTGTTACACCATTTTTTGGTCATCTAACTCTTCATCATTAGATGGACCCAAGTACACCATGTAAGACCAGTTTTACCCCAAGTAAAACTGCTTTCACTATGTTAATTAGGAAACCCCAAAAGGAATAATCAATTAAACCATAATTTAATTATTATTCCCAGTCATGTTTAACCCAAAAACAAATAAATTAATGAGATAAACCCATAGTTATCTTATTATTTTCTAGGAATAATTATTTAAATAATATTCCTTGTTAAAGATGACCAAATCAACCACCATTAATCAAATAAATCATTATTTATTTGATTATACCCCAACCACTTCCTTAAAAAGATAAATAAATCATTTATTTATTTATTTTTCACTAATCAAGGGATTTGACCCAAGTCAAACACCCTTTCCCTCCAACAAATAATAATAAAATATTCCATAGAGGTGGATCTAGATGTGATTAATATTATTTTAATCATGCACCAAGATCTAGAAGGACCCAATATTTTGTTATAAATAGGAGGGTTTTCCCCATCATTCTTCACCTTTTGTTGCCTATTAGATCACTCTGGATCTATACACTTGGTCTCATTTCTACCATTTTGCTCCCATTGAGCTCTACCTTCTACATTGGGTTTTTCACATCTACAAGAGAGAGAAAGCTTAGATCTGAAGTGCTGAGGACTACAAAGAACCCATCCCATTGAGGAGATCTGGATACACCTTCTTGTTTCCTCCCAGGTGCCCCGTAATATAAAAATTCATTCAAAAATCGTGTTCTTGTCTTGTCTGTTGGATGCATGGAGCAAACTCTTTACTTTACTGCTTAATATCTCTCCATTTATAGATCTGTTTGTTGCAGCACTTTAACTACTAATTGCAGATCTGAAGATGTTTTGCAGCCATTATTGTTGTTAGGGCTATTAGTTATGCGTAGCTAAAGTGGTTCTTTTTCGTACGCTTCGACGAAGAATACATACTAACATAAAGTTTGGAAACTAAATTATATTCCAAAACTATTTGGGCATACCCTATGTGTTAATCATACCCTAAGTCCCGAAGATAGTATTATTCTCTTTATCCCAACCCCTTTAACATTCATATTCTTCCTTTATCCTAAAGTCCCACACTACCCCTTTACATCCACTTATTCCCCGAACCCACCACCACATCACACATCCCATCCGCATTAGTCAACCTCCACCTTCTTGTCATCTCCGCACAATGCTCCACATTTGACAGCTCACATAACCTTTCAGCCCCCCCTTCCAAACTTTAACAACGGGGGGGGGTTTCGAACTGGGCGGTATTTGATACTGCTGAGACTTCAATGCGTCACTCCTGGAATAATTCGCACCCCCCAATACCATTCACCACCTTCATCCCCTCTGAAAAGTGGTTTCTACTATTTACTAAACTGCCGCGATTTTGGCCTTTCAAAGGACCGTTGAAAATGATGTTGCGTCACATTCAAAACCGCCTATGCACTCCATCCTATCACATCCTCTCCCACCAAGAGCGTGTTGCACAATAAATGGTTAGGTCATTATCCAATGGATCCACGCCAACTCAACGGTCCCCCAACCACAATTTAAATCTCGAATTCATGCCTGGGCGCAAGGATTACCTTGCTTATGCTGTTCAAAAATTTCAGGTATTGTATTTGCAGAGAAATCACAGTCAACCATTGTTGAAGAAAAGCCATTGTTCGTCAAAAGAGAAATATTAGCTCACTGCAACTTAGATCATAGTTCTTCTTAAAAAAAATTCAATTCTGTTCGTGATCCCCTTTCTGTTCTGTCCCTTCCCCAGTGTTGATCTTTGACAATTCCCCTTTCTCTGCTCCCTTCTTCTTTCATCCCATTCTTCACTGCATAGTGAGAAATAACTTACAGAGGAAAAAAATGGTTGCTAACAAAGACCAGGATCCTTTCAACCCTATGGTATACCCTCAAGTGGACTTAGATCATATAGCCCTGGCAAACAAAGATTATAAGATCCACAAGACAGAGTTTGACTTCGATTTATTCAATGTCTACTGCTAGCTTGAGGAAAAATTCCTTGATGAAGTAGATGATATAGGCCTGTGGGAAACCAAGATACCTTTCTATATCTTTCCCAAAACTGATAGTTTTCCATATTTCATCAGAAAGTGTAATTCATGTTATGAAATCACCAGAGAATTATAATGGCTCCAACAGGAGAAGTATTATTTTCTATTTATGCCCAATATATTCAAAAGATGACGCAGGCCCCCATTGTTGAGAACACCATCCCTTTTTCTTATGAGGCCCTCGGAAAATTATATTAGAATCTAGACTTTGATAGTAGAGCTAAAACCTTAGAAATTTTTATGGCCACTAATGCCCCAATGCCTACTAAGAATCCCCCATATCCATCATCCATTTTTCCTGATAGGACCAAACACATTGCACTTTTTTATCATATTTATTAGGGTACCACACAAATCATTGGGTATATGAAGCCATGATTAGATTTTTATCTATTCTTTCATCAGATGCGTAACCCATACTCATGTTATATTATTCTCAATTGCTTGTTGATACCATTCATATCCAATTCTTAAAGTTTAATAGAGAAGAGGTGTTCAAATACACTTCAATTTTGGTGTATATGTTTGTCTATTTTCAATCTAATAGGTTTCAGTTTCATATGATGAAACTAAATGATGATTCTTAGCCCCAATTAATGATTTTATGGATTACTTTATTGATGAAGGAGCAAAAGAATTACTTCTACCAGAGATTTGTAGACTTATTTTTACATCCAACAATAAATGCACTCAGTAGTGCAACGAAGCCAAGGGTTAGCGAGGAAATTAAGAAAGTTATGCAGTTGAAAGATCATATTAGAATAGTAGATCGGTACTTGTACCAAAACTACATAGAGATAAGAGTGTATGGCTATGAATTGGCCCCATACAAACTACCTAAGTACCTCTCTATGAGAATATTTGCACTAGAATATATCAAAAAAATGATAAATGCAGATGAGGTGCATTTTGTCTCTGTAAAGAAAAGGTCTCAATTCAGGATCAAATCAGAGATTGGTCCATTGATTTGCAACAATAGAGCAGTGGGGGAGGAGGTAGATACAATATTGAATGAGATGATGTTTTATCATAGCTTCACTTGGTCATATGGTCCAATGGGAATTATCTCTAAGAAGAGGGTGGAGAAAAAATCCACACCATACATTCATACACATAGATTGGATATAGAGAAATAAATGAATCAAGAAGAATGGGCATGCCAACACACTCGAGGAGGAAGAAGAGCAGGTCATTTTCACTTCAGGGATTCAAACACCAGCTCCACAAGAAAGAAAAGCTACAAGAGAAAATTATGACAAAGGAAAGGAACCACAGAAGGAAAAAAAAGAAAAAGGATAGGGGATGACCAAACTGACATCGATATTGACACATCCACCAAGGAGTTCAAGATGAAATATTGGAAGAGAGCTAGATTCCACATGGACATTGACCAAAGTAGTGAGAAAGATCAACAAACAATTATTACAATCAATGATTCACCAAGCTCCTCTCCAGTAGGTGGCAAAAATTTTTTTTCCACGTCCTCTGCCACCATTCCTTTCCAATAGAAGAATGTGTAGACTTCTACATATACTACCACGACATGCCAAAAGGAGGATGATATCTATGACACTTTTAAAGAGATCAAAAAAAGGAATGAGATACTTAAAACCAACACTTATAATCAGTTTTGGAAACAAAAAAGTAGTTACCAGAGCATGATTATATTTGTTAGCAATGAAAATTTTAATGGTGTAATCACCATTGTGTCACTGTTTTCAAATTTTTATTGTGTACTAGTCCATGTCTCCTCTATCAATTAAACCTGTTTCAAAGGATTTTTTTTGTAATTTCTCATAAAATGAAACTCTTCCATTCTATCCAAAAGTTTCGAATTTTTTGCCATTACAAAAGGTTTTCAACCAAAAATATAAAGGAACAGCGGAACAACGACGAAATTTTTCTCAAACAATTTTCTACCACTACTCTCAGTACCAACATGTTTTTACTAGACACCGGGCAGCATTCAAGGAAAAACCACACACCATTTTCACTATTGTTTTCACTTTTCATGCAGTTGGTTACACCAGAATGGAAGAGGAGTCTTCCCATAAAACTGCCACATCATATAAACAAATTCAAACTGTTACATTTAATTTTGTTATTTTAATTATGTCATGGCACTTTGTATTAAAGTTTTAGATAAGCCTCACCTCTTGCACGAGGTTGTAATGACTGTTGAAACAAAACTACCTTTTTCTCTGGAAAAGGACAATATCATATTTTGTATATATATGCCAAACTGATATGAAGTCAGGGTTGGTTGGTGGTTATAGAATTTTGACCTATATGAACTATAATATTTTTTGTGAATGAAATGGAATAATACTACTGGGGACTTATTACCAATTTTCTGTTTGTATTGTCTACTTTACTTGTGTTTCCATATCTCCTTTCTTCCAGTTCCAGTTTGCAAATCATCATATTGTTATGTTTTTTTATTAGTCTCTTAAGCTTTTTATGTGTTTTATCAGTTTTTGTTAGTCTCACATAGGGAGAATTCCTGATAAAATATATATTATAACAGTGGAAGAGCATCACTCATGATATTTAATCTTCATGATATTTTAGTGAGAATCTTGTTAGACTAGAAATAGCTTTCTCTCAATGGAATATTTTCAAAATACTACTTGTGTGAATTTCTACTAAATCAGTAGATTTCTATTTTATAGACCTACTGATTCTTCTCATCTTACAGTTTCCTCCCCTCATAGACTACAAACTTGCACCTTGCTACCACATCAAGTTACAATACCCTCATTATTTGCACTGTGGATTTGATTAAAATCTCTTTTTATTGAATCAAAGTTTGTACCACCTACCAATCTCACAAAAAAAATCATTAAATTTCTTTATATTTTAAGATGTGTTTGGTAAAGCACTTGTTGCAGTCCAAGTGCCAATTCCAATGCCAACATCTTTTGGTGCGTCTGCCGGGAGATGAAGGCCTTGTAACAAAGTATTCTCCCGAGTTTATTTTTGTGAATTGATGATAATTAGTTCTTGATGGTGAACAAGAATTGTTGACTTGAAGAATACTACAAATTCATTCCCCTAGCAACTCCATAAAGAGGAAGAGGGGTTTCAAGACCTCCTTCTAGAAGGACGAATCAAAGATCTCCAACTGTGACCCTAGTTGCTGACCCAGAGAAAATCATCAAAGGTGCAAAAGGAAAACAAATATCAGTTGAAGGCACATCTCAGTCAGTGAAGAAGGTACATAAAAAGTACGTTCCAAAGAAAAATATACCTTTATCTACTTTAGAATCTAAATAGGTTTTAGTTTCCAAAAATTCTGCTGAAAAATCTCAAGTTGAAGCTACTCCTCTAGAAAATAAAGTGGATGTTGTTAACCTAGGCTCAACTGAAGGCTTTTCTTACTCATCACCTAGTAAATATAAAATGAGTATTGTTCTAGTTAAAGAAGGAGAAACTTAATTTCTAGGTGTTGATAAGAAATAAAAAGAGTTTGTGCTGACTGAAGGGGAATTAGAAAAAGTATTGGCTATTGCACCTTTTCTATATAGGTGTATTTTGACTGAAGAGGACTTCAAGAATATTTTAAATTTCCTTCAGACTCATCCTGAATACCAGTGTCTTGTCACTCCTCAGCAAGAATTTTTTCCTTTCTCTCCAAATCCAACTGTTGGGTCATATTCCTCTCATCCACTTGAGGAGACTGCACCTGAAGGTCTTGTTAGGAATCTGTAATTAGCAATATTGGAAAAGTCCAATCACAGAAACAACATCGTTTCAACCACTTTGGGATTCTAGGATCTAGCCCTCCTGAATCCGGAGAGGGATCTCTCCAATAAGTGCAAATATGGATTTGTCTTTGAAGTTTTGGGTAATGATGTTAGGCTAGTAATGAAGGCCGAGGGTTTGTTTTGTTTTTTGGATAGTTGAGCATGATTACTGTTTGAGGTGGAAATTTATAGATACAAAGAGTTTCAAAGGTGAGAAGTTGTAGGAAATCAGAGTAAGCTTCGGCCAAAAAGGTAGATAATTGCAGGTTTTAGTCCATTGGGCTATGGATTCATAATAGGGTTTAATTGGAACAGCAAGAGGCAATAGTGGTCCATGGGGAAAATTATCTATGTCTAAGGATCTCTTTGAAGTTTGATTTATGGAATGAAATGGTACAATAAGAAGGAGAATTAAACAGATGAGGAGCAAAGAGTAGCCCAGGATTTGGTAAGTACTTCTAAACTAGCCAGCCTTTGACATAGACTCAAGAAAAACATAAAAGTAAACTAGGATCTGGTAAGTACTTTGAAACTAGCCAACCTTTGATACACTTTCAATAGAAAACATTTTAAAACAAAGGGAAACTTGAAGGAAACTGTTGGAGTATAAACTAGCGGGCCGGGCTCACCACAAATCCTCTCCTAGCTCTGCTTTACTTGGTTACTTTCAAGAAAAACACAAAGATAACACAGAATGGCCTAAGATCTGGTAAGTACTTTGAAACTAGCCAACTTTTAACACATTCCAAGGAAAACATTCAGACAGTCTTTGGGGATAAAACTAGGACCAGGGAACACCATATCTTCCATAGTTCATCTCTACTTAACTAATACTGAACATAACATTCAAGAATAGTATTCAACTAAGGCAATAAGATGAGCGAACGCCAACATTCCTATTCTTAAACTGAATTGAATCATTCCCAAATAACACAGATGAGAGAAAACATTCAGATAAATATTTTCAGTCAGAGAAGGGTACTGATATACAGTAGGTCCTAACTCTATGCATGTTGTTCTTTATAAGAGAAGATGAACATAGTGAAAACAGAAACAAAATAACAAGTTACAATGAGAAAAAAATCACCGTCAACATAGACCAGGATCCAATAAATCAGCTTGTATTGATGCTCCAAACCAGTTATAGCTTTAAGTCCAATGCTTTAGTTTAGCACCCATCTACACATCTCAGCCTAACCTATCTATCACCAGCACAGCTCCAAGGGCCAGTGAACACTATTTACAGATAGAATTCTCAAGCTCGAATGTATTTTAAAGTTCTGCAACCAACATTTTCTCATCTTCTACAACAATATTTATAGAAGAATGAGGAGGTGAGATCTGATAAAAGATCTCTCAGGAAAATTAATACAGAGTGATGACTTCTCAGCCTTTGAGGGGTCTCAGCCTTTGAGGGGCTCGATGAATAATTTTACATGTGTTTCACTGTATTAATTGATTTACATCTATGAATTAAGCTCGGTGGGATCTTTTGTTGACCTTTGAGGCTCTGTTTTATATTAAATTAACTCTGCTGATATTTCTTGCATTAAATTTTCTTAGCAGAAGTAACTCTCTGGCTACACTGAGGTAAATATCTCTGTTTGATCAATAAATTTGGCCTCTGTTTGGATGCTAGTGGCTACAGGTGGCACTGTGGTAGCTGAGAAGAATCAATTTTCCTATGTTGAGGTGGTGGAGGCCTGTCTGTCTGATAACACTTTTGATTTACCTTTAATTCTGATTTTAATTTGGGGGATTAGGCTTTTCATAATCAATATTAGCTGTAATCCCCACAAATCTGTCTTCAATATTCTGTTTTGTTGTGGCAATTATTCAACAGTGATACTCTTTTAATTGTGATTCAATAACACAGTGTCTTGTTGATGTGCAGGTTGTGCAGGGCTCTCAAGGCATCAATGCCCATGAAGCATTGGCGAAACGTGGAATTCGAACCCTGTGAATGGTCTCCTTTGATGAATCAAAGGCACAGGAAATGTCTTTCCCGGCCTTCGGCCTTTCTTTCAATATAATGGAAAACCATTAATCTTGCAAAAAACACAAAATATCAAGAAATCCTGTGCTGTGGGTTTCACTACTGCAGAGGATGTGGGGAGGCGCGTAGCCGTTGGATGGCAGCATCCAACGGTCGAGATTTATTAGAGATAGTAAAAAATGAGAACGGAGGAAAAGAATAAATCAGATCCGTCGATCACGCGGAGATCGAGGGTGGGGATTAATCGAAAAACATAAACTGGAAGGGCGAAAGGCGATGAAAGCATGCGGGAAAGATCTGGGCTGTCCAATCTGGACACGTGGACGGTCCAGATCCAATCAGAGGGAGAAAAAGAGAGGGTGTAACGAAAATTGCCGATGTGATTGCGCGATCGAGAGGGCCGATGCGATTAAGCGCTGACCGTCGATGTGCAGATCAGATCGATGGCGGAGATGCTTTCATGACCCCGCCGTATCCTGGTTAACTGTCGGGCTTCTTCGGTGAGCAATCGTCGTCCGATGAGCGGCCTCAACTCAGACGGTGAACGTCAATATCGCGTCGGGTCCACGTCCGATCTTTAACGCGCGATGAGCAGCGGTTTTGTGAATAGTGGCGAGGCCATGCATCAACCATTGTATGGAAACGCTGCCGAACAAAAAGAAACCACCCCGCTCTTAAAAGCGGTGCGATGGATACCGCCTAGTTTTGCAATGGTGAGTCGTTTGCGGGGACCACCGGGGCGAGAGACTGTGCGGGCCATTCGATTGGCTCCAGATTGATGACAGATATTTATTTTTATCATATATGGCAGAAAACCTTAATACTTCATGAAAAGCCAAAATTTCAATATAATACCAAGTTTTATTACTTCGGGGGCGGAATATATATTTATGAAATGTTTGGCGCCCAATTGCGGCGCCTTGGTCTATATGGAATGATAATAGGCCCGAGACGTATATATAAAGGGCCAATTGCATCGGAACTATCAGGCCCAGTCTTTCAATCAACCCATTCAAAACTTGCGATGCAATTAAGTGCCTTGGGACTTTAACCTCTAGTCCCAGGCATAGGTTATATGGAATGGAAAGCAGAGGGAGGGGTTTATACATATGGGACCTAATCGCATCAGAAATTTTGATGCGGCCATTCAATCAACCCATTGTGGATTACTTCTGATGCGATAAGCATCTGATGGGCATAGCACCTGGTTCTTAGGGCGCGGGCACGTGGAGGGGAAGTGGTTTAGGCTTAGCCTAAGGGGGCTTAAGTCTTTAATAAAAAAAAACATTTTTATGGATTTTCAAAGGTTTTCAAAAGGATTTGAGGTTTACGGCAGAGTTCAAAAAGGAGTTTCAAAACTCTGCAAGGGCGATTTTATGAAGGGGAGATGAGAAAAATGGAAAACAGAGGAATTTTATGGAGAAAAAAGGGGAGCAAATGAAGGTTAGTTTCTGAGTGAAGGAAAGGGGAAAATGATGATTTTGCAGCAGTCTTTTCTCATGAAATCAACAGAATTTCTGAGTATAAAAAAGGGGAATAGTAGTGAATATTTGGACAGAGGAGAGGCATGAGGCCTTCAAGAGTCTTCAAGAGCTAACACTTTTTAGCAATAAAATTTGTTCCTTGAAGGCTCAAAAATTCTTAGCCACCTTTTTCTATAACAAATTTTATAGGTGGCTAACAGTGGCTCCACTTGGGGATGGTACCTTCTTGAAGGCATCAAGAACTTCAGACTTTCATTCTCTGGGAGGCTGACCTGTGCCACATCCATTATGTTCTCTGGGAGGTTGACCTGTGCCACATCCATTATGTTCTCTGGGAGGCTGACTTGTGCCTCATCCAATAGGCTGCCCTTCCTTTGCTGGGATGATATTGCTCTGAAAACATATTTAGCAGCCATAAAAAATCATGGATATGTTATCAACAAGCTTTCTACCTACCCAATCCTACAGATCTAACATTTTTTCTTCATTAGAGTGCACTTGGATTGGCAACCTCTTTTACAACATTTTTTTTTTTTGAAAGCAGGAAATATAATCTATTTCTACTCCTTATTTCTCCCTGAACTCAGATTAAACAGTTGAGTTCAGATGCTTCTCTACCTAATCTACTAATCTGTTAGGATTAAACAGTCTAACAGATTTTTTATTCTCTAAATTCTACAACAGAAATTTAAAAGCATTCAAGTCAGGATTGAATAGTCTAACTTGATGCTAATATATGTCATAAAAAAAAGATGCACATAGATATTATTTTGCAGAAAATTTAAAACAAAATGGAAGAATTAAGATCTAAAAGTTGAAGCATTTCCTTCACCTTTTTACAGCTTTGTTTTTTCCTCTTATTTGAGCTGTCTTTCCTTTTTCAACTAGTTCGGATTTTGAGCTGATTAGAACCAGTCATTCCTTTGTTTGTGACTCATAAATTAAAATAGATTTGAGTCATCTCTTTTTGGAAACTTAGGTTCAGATTTTGAGCATGTTTGAACCTTTAATTTCTATCTTAATCTACCTACTGATAAGCCAAAATTAAATAGTTTGGAAAATCAAATTCACTATCCTATCAGCAGTAAATTTAAAACTAATTGGTCAAGATTAGGTTGCTTGACTAACTAGAAGTGTGTTCTTTAGGAGTGTCATTTAAGCTTGCACACTTTCAGAATTTATTTCTCTTTTTTGGTATGGGGCTATACCTTTCTTGTTTTCACAATCTACCCTCTTTTCTTTATTTTCTTTGTTTTTGTATTTTTTATTTTTCTAACTTTGAAAGCAATGGTGGATGAGATATTTATAATGAGAAAAAAGATAAAAAAGGATTTCAGAACATGGGATGGATCAAGAGAAGTAATGTTTAAGAATCCTACCATTGACATGACCCCCAAACAATTCTTCTCCATTTAACTCCTGTAAGAAGAATGCATTGTTGCCAGCAACTGAATGGATAGAGTAAGGGAAAAGCCATAAGTTGTCAAATTTTCCATGCTTGCCCTTGTCTTCCCTCCTTGAGTCCCACTTCAAAACTTTGTCCCCAATATTGAAATTGTTGGCTTTTGTTCTTCTGTCAAAAAGCTTTTTAACACTGTCCTATTTCTACAATGCTTTGTTATAGACTTCCTCTCTGGTTTGCTGAAGATGAATGGTTTGATTTATTCTTCTAATCATGTCATTTTATTCAGTTTGAAACTCTTGAATCAACTTCCTCACTGGTACACCAAGGCTGTTTGGAAAAATCTCATCAGTACCATACACAAACTGGAAAGGTGACATACTAATAGATTTCTTCAAAGTCAATCTATCAGCCCAGAGTGCATGGACCAGCTTTGTTTGCCAAGACTTTTTGTTGTCCTCCAATAGTTTCTTGATTATGTTCACTAAAATCTTGTTTGAGGATTCTGCAAGTCCATTACCTTGAGGGAAATAGGCTGTGGAATGCCCTAATGTTATCTGGTATCTGTGATAGAACTCAACCATCTTCTTTGATCTAAATGCTGCTGCATTATCAGTGATAATCTTGGTAGGACAACCAAATCTGGAGAGAATGTTAGTCTCCATAAATTTTATAATAACATAATCATTGGCCTTCCTACAAGGTATGGCTTCTATCCACTTAGTGAAGTAGTTAGTGGCAGTGAGAATCCATCTATGCTAGGCAGAAGATGGTGGATGGATTTCTCCTATGAAGTTAAGTCCCCACTATTGAAATGGGGCTTCAACAGTGATTGGATGCAGAGGCAGGGGTAGCAGTTTTCTTTTTCCTTCAAAAAGTTGACATTTATGACAGGCTATGATCATCTTGTGTACATCATGAAAAAGAGTAGGCCAATAGAAACCAACCCTCAAAATTTTTTTGGTTGTTGTCTTCCAGTACAAATGACCTCGACACTCTCCTTCCTGGAACTGGTGCTTAACCTTCTCTGCATCAACCTCAGGAAAACATTTAAGCAATATACCACTTGCATTTTTCCAATAAAGACATCTATCTATAATGAAAAAGTTTACAGCTTTTAACTTTAGGAACCTTGCCTTTATTTTTGTCAAACCGGGAGGTGTATTTAAATTAAGCAAAACATAAATAATATCAGCATACCAAGAGGAATTCATAAAATGGTCTTCAAAAATGGGAGTTGAGATTTCCTCTTGATCATCTAAAGAATTAATCATATTAATATCAAGAACTTCAAAATTGGATTCAGCCATTAATCTAGCTAGACCTTGGCCTTTGATGAGTTTAGTGGGTTTTATCTCTAAATCATATTCAATAATAACAACAATCCACTTACCGCTCTTACCATCTGGGTCTTGTGTTAGAATGTCTTTAACAACTGAGTTTGGGACAAAGTAAATGATGTGTGAGTGAAGGATGTATACTCTGAAGTCTTTCAAAGCTTTAACCAAAGCAAAGGCTTGCTTCTCCATAATATTATACTTTAGAGGGGCATCCCTAAATGCCTTGCTAAAGAATGCAATAGGCTGCTCTTGTCCTTGTGGATTTTTCTGTAAAAGGAAAACAACTATGGAATGTTCTGATGCAAATGAAAAAATTTAAAAATCTTTTGAAAAATCAAGACTTATAAGAACTGGTGTTTTGGTTAACGCTTGTTTCACCAGTTCAAAGGAATTCTTTGCTTCCAAGGTCCATTTTACCCCTTTCTCCTTCTTTAACATGTTTGTGATATTCCTAAGGAGCTCAGCCAAGTTGGGGATGAACCTTCTCGAAAAGTTAATCTTTCCAATGAAAGATTGTAACTCTTTGATGTTTCGAGGATGAGGGATTTGAAATATGACCTCAATCCTCTTTAGATCTATCTTAATACCCTCTTCTGAAATAATGTGCCCAAGAAGTTTACCTTCTTGGAGACCGAATATTGTCTTCTTAGGGTTTAAATATATTCCAAACTTTATGCATTTCTTGAAAACCTTTCTTAAATGTTCTAAGTGCTCTTCATCTGTTTTTGAAAACACATCAACATCATCAAGATAGATAATGATGAAGAAGCCCAGTTCCTCCGAGAATGCTATGACCATGGCTCTTTGAAAGGTTGCTCCAGCATTCTTTAGACCAAAAGGCATTTTCACATACATGAAAGTGCTCCATGGTGTAGTAAAGGTTGTCTTTAATTGATCAGCAGGGTGGACTAAGATCTGATTGTACCCTGAATAGCCATCCAGCAAAGAAATTCTTCTAGACCCTACCACCCTTTGTAAAATATGATCCATCTTAGGTAAAGGGTAGTTGTCCTTTAATGAAACTCTGTTTAAGTCTCTAAAGTCTATACAAAGCTTGATCTCTCTAATTTTCTTCCTAACTGACACCAGATTAGACACCCACTCAGAATATCTAATAGGGACAATAATACCAGCGTCATACATTTTCATGATTTCCTTCTGAACCAAAGGAAACTGAACAGGGTTTATTCTGCGCAGTTTCTGTTTGAATGGTTTTTGGTTTTCTTTGAGAGGGATTTTGTGCTGCATTATTTCAGAGTCATAGGACTTAAGATATTCGTAACTCCATGAAAAAACATCAGAAAATTATTTAAACAGATCTATGTATTTGAGTTTAATGTCAGCTAGTAAAGTCTTAGATAGTTTAATCATCATAGGTTTAAGTTCACTGCCTATATTGCACTCTTCCACTTCATTCTCTATAGGTTCCAGTTTTGGTTTCTTGGCCACATTGTTAAAATTGAACAACTCCTCTAAAGGGGCCAGACTGCTTGGCAAATTTTCATCTTTAGAGTGCAGAGTTTATAACTCATCTGTTTCTAACTCTGCATTCAATTTTTTTTTTTTTTAAGTTTTCTAGTCAAAATATTAATATTGACAAGCTCAGGAGACAACTCTTCTTCACCAAGAAAATTTTATTCACCACAGTCTGTATCATAGTATGAGTCTGAACTGTGTAGTTCGAATTCATTTTTGAATTGCATGAAGTCTTATATTTGTTTGTCTCCGTCAAATACCTGCCAATACTTTTCCTTATCAGGCATGGCTAGTCTAAGTTTCATCTAAGTTGTGCAGTCTTCGGTCTGATATGGCGTTAAGCATATTATAGCTGCAAAGGCTAAATTGTGGGCGACAATATTTCTTTTTCTTGGGACAAAAATCAGTTTGGACTCCTCGAATGTTTTTAAAAGGTCCATGACATCGTTTCGGTAGGCTCTAAGCCTAGAATGACTTGCGTTATACTCCCCATTGACTTGCCTAATGACTAACTCTGAATCCCCATACACGTTGATTCTTTTGGCTCCTAACTTTTTCAATAAATGTAAGCATAAGAGAAGGGATTAATATTCTGCTATGTTATTGGAACACTGAAATTTTAATTTGCAGGAGATGCAGTCTGTGTGGTTATTTTCAGTTTTGGAAATCTAGACACCTGCACCAGCATTAGTCCTAGTGCAGGATCCATCAAAAAACATACTCTAGAGAGGAATATTCTCGGTTTCGTCTGTTTGGTGGTTGTCCTATTCAACTAACGTGCTTCTTGATTGTTGCAGAGTGTTAGCACTTAGTTGCATTTGTTTCAACCCCTCAGGTTTTTCATTGGGTTGAGGATTGTTTTCTTGACTGTCAAGGTTTAGGAGCAATGGACTTGTGACTTGTGGCTCAAGACCTTTTTTTGGTTTGCTAATGTTTTCAAGTGCAGCAAACTGTTTAGAAACTTTTGTGTTGTGTTCCTCTTCCTCCCTATCAGCCATCAATCCTGTTAAAGTGACTTGTTCACTAAATGTTTCATCATTAAACATAATAAAATAATCAAGGCATGTATTCATAGAATAGAGAGGAGAGTTTTGTGGTATGTCTTGACTTGTAAATGTGTATTTCATATGGGATTCCCTGTAAAGTCTTCTATTGTGATTGAAAATAGGGATAGCCGCATAGGTCATGTCCATTTGCATAGTCCCTTGTAACTTAGCTCCCCACGATCTGGATAACAACATTCCATACTTGGGGGGAACATTAGCCACAACAATATCCATTACTAAGCATTTGGCTGGAATCTGAGCTAAGTTAACACAGAGGTCTTTGATCAATCCTAAACATTTTACTCTTCTTGAGTCAAAGGAGTAAAGGTCTTTGTAAGGTCTGGTGATTTCTAGATCCAGGCTCTCCATTACAAATTTAGGCATTAAATTATGAGAAGCCCCAGAATCATGCATAGTGTTGTGTAAAATTTTGTCATGAACATTTAAACTCACATAAAAGGGAGGAATAGGTCCCTCTTGATACATACCTTCAATATTTGGACCGAAAATAAGCTCTGGCTGGTCATCATTAAGATTGACTGTATCCTCATTTTCCTCTATATTTAAAGCCTTCAAAATTTGGGTCCTATATACATGTTGGGCAGCTAACTCAGTCAAAGGAACATGGATTTTGATTTTGGAAATTTCCTGCTCCAGGCTGAAAGGAATTTGAATTTTTAAAGTGCTGGTCTCAACCTTATTAGCTGTTACTCTATCAACAATATCAACTTGCTGATTTGTCCTATTTACATTTGAAAAAATGGTTTTAACAGGAGTACTAGCTAAGATGTTATTACTACTAATGTCTGCACTCTTCTTTTCATTGTTTTGAGTGTCTTTCTGTTTACCATTATCAGAATTTAAAGCCATTGTTTTGTCCTTTTGTTTGACCAGTTTAGGCATTTTTGCAGTGCTGTTTTGTGAAGATTTGTTAGAGGTTTTGGTGTTGGGAGTTTTTTCACTGGTTTTGCTTCTAAGGTCATATTCTTTTTGAGATTCTATGATGACATTTTCCATGTCTTGATAATAATTTTCATCATCATCTCTTCTGTCATCATAAGGTGTGTATAGACCTTGTTTTTTATCATAATGAATCTCAAAGTCATCATTATCTACCCCCAGCATGTTGATATCATCCTCCTCTGTTATTTCATCTGCTTCCTCAACCTCACTTACATAGTTTTGATGAAAGGGCGGAGTGATCTGCTGATCATCTTCACTGGGTCTGTTTGGAGGTTGATTCCTTCTAATATTCTGGTTTTGGTTCTGGTTTCTATTTTGAGGAGAAGTTTGGTTTTGACTGGCTTGTGCTCTCTTAATTATGCTCATCTCTTTCATCATCTCTTCCATCATTCTCTCCATCTTTGAGTTTCAAGTAGAGGGTGTAGATTCCTCTCTAAATGACACTCTCTTTTCATTTTTCACTCTTGCTCTCTTCTCCATTAAGTTGACTTCCACAGAAAGAGCACCTTTTTGCATCTCTTCAAGAGTTGTAGGATCTCTTTCTCTCAGCTGATAGGCCATCTCAGGGTCAAACCCTTCAGGAAACTTGTTTAAAGCTGAGCTTTGCAGAGGTTTTAGCTCTGGGGAAAGTGCATTATATACACTATTGAATCTGGTACAATAAGCTTGTACACTTTCCCTCGTGTTTATATGGAGATTTTTGTAATCAGAAAGGACTTGGAGAGGGTTTTTATTTACTTCCCATTTGTTTAAGAATGTTTGATGGAAGGCTTGGAGATCATTGATACTATGGGGGGTTAAGCCTTTAAACCATTTTCTTACTTCTCTCCCTAGACTTTGAGCAAATCATCTAAGTTTGATAGAGTCATCATCAATTTCATTTCTGTCAAAGTAGTCATTCATCTTATCCACATGTTTTGATGCAGTTGTAGCATTTCTATCATCATACAATGGAATTTTGGACTGATAGTCTTGTGGAAGATTGACTAATGGAAGAGGAAGGACTAAGGGAGCATACCATGCTGTCATGATATGTGGTGGGGGTGGATTCACAAGAAGTGGATTAACAACATGAAAAGTGGGTTGAAGTGGAGTGGTTTGAACAGTGGATGTAGGGTGAGAAGAAGTCGATGGACCAGGAATAGTTTGCTGAGCTAATCTTGGATGAGAGACACCTAGGTCGTGAAGGAAATGTAAATCAGGAGGGGTTGTTTCTCTGCTACCAAGATGTTCACTTGTTTCAGGAGATGAAAGTGAAGACTCAGAATCTAACTGAATAAAGTCACCAAGAGACCTAGTTCTAAATGGATTTACCAAGTCAACTTGTGATTGTTGTAGAGCTGAAATATTTTCAGGGACTGAATTAGCTCTCAAGGGTGATCTGAAAACAGTTGATAATTTAATCTTAGGAGACTTCCTAAGGATAATTTTTGGGTTACCAACTATTTCAGGTGGATCAGGGTCAGGATAGGCTCTATTATGAATCTTTCTAGAAGCCACTATGTTGTGTTTTAGACCCAAATAAATAAGGAAAGTTCAACCAGATATGACAATCTTTAAGAGGTTGACTAGTCTGTTTTACAAATCTAAATACTACAGTCTTCTAACCGAGTTTGAATGATATTATGATGATAAGGGTTCTTCCCAGTGGAGTCTTAAGGTTTGTTCAGGATTGTGGAGTCGCCAAGTGGAAGTTTTTAGATCCTAAGGAGGTAAAAGGTTTTATGGTCCACCACCATGTTTATTGGATAGCAATCTGAAATATTTTTGGTGTTTTTCTAATATAATTTTCAGTTGTGTGGTTTTTAAGAATATGCTAACTATGTTTCAAAGCTTAGCTACAGTTAAGAGACAAAGACAGTCTACTCTTATGGCTTAGTCAGCTGATTTTTCAAGGTTAGATAAAGTCTTATGAGAATCCTTGGGTTTGCCTAGTTTGTCACCGATTCAAACAAGTTCTATCATGATTACCATTTGTTTGGTAGTGCTCGAAAAGGCTGATTTTACTCACAAGGTTTTATGAAGTGTTTAAGGTAACCTAAAGTGATTATTCAACTGAAGTCCCCAGCAGAGTTGCCAGAAATGTTAGGTGCTGGTGGCTCCGCTGGATTAATATAGAAAATTTTCTTTGACATAAATCACTGATGGCCTATGGTTACCTTAAAATGAAAATGTTTATGGGTTTGATCCCCAGCGGAGTCACCATAAACGTTAGGAATCTGTAATTAGCAATATTGGAAAAGTCCAATCACAAAAACAACATTGTTTCAACCACTTTGGGATTCTAGGATCTAGCCCTCTTGAATCTGGAGAGGGATCTCTCCAATAAGTGCAAAGATGGATTTGTCTTTGAGGTTTTGGGTAATGATGTTAGGTTAGTTATGAAGGCCGAGGGTTTTTTTTTTTTTGGATGGTTGAGCATGATTACTGTTTGAGGTGGAAAGTTCTAGATACAAAGAGTTTCAAAGGTGAGAAGTTGCAGGCAATCAGAGTAAGCTTCGGCCAAAAAGGTAGATAATTGCAGGTTTTAGTCCATTGGGCTATGGAGTCATAATAGGGTTTAATTGGAACAGAAAGAGGCAAGAGTGGTCCATGGGGAAAGTTATCTATGTCTAAGGATCTCTTTGAAGTTTGATTTGTGGAATGAAATGGTACAATAAGAAGGAGAATTAAACAAATGAGGAATAAAGAGCAGTCCAGGATCTGGTAAGTACTTCTAAAATAGCTAGCCTTTGACATAGACTCAAGAAAAACATAAAAGTAAACTAGGATCTGGTAAGTACTTTTAAACTAGCCAACCTTTGATACACTTTCAATAGAAAACATTTTAAAACAAAGGGAAACTTGAAGGCAACTGTTGGAGTAGAAACTAGAGGGCTAGGGTCACCACAAATCCTCTCCTAGCTCTGCTTTACTTGGTTACTTTCAATACAAACACAAAGATAACATAGAATGGCCTAATATCTGGTAAGTACTTTGAAACTAGCTAGCTTTTAACAGATTCCAAGGGAAACATTCAGACAGTCTTTGGGAATAAAGCTAGGACCAGGGCACACCATATCTTCCATAGTTTATCTCTACTTAAATAATACTGAACATAACATTCAAGAATAATATTTAGCTAAGGAAATAAGATGAGGGAACGCCAACATTCCTATGCTTAAACTGAATTGAATCATTCCCAAATAACACAGATGATAGAAAACATTCAGATAAATATTTTCAGTCAGAGAAAGGTACTGATATACAGTAGGTCCTAACTCTATGCATGTTTTTCTTTATAAGAGAAGATGAACACAGTGAAAACAGAAACAAAATAACAAGTTACAATGAGAAAAACATCACCGTCAACATAGACCAGGATCCCATAGATCAGCTTGTATTGATGATCCAAACTAGTTACAACTTTAAGTCCAATGCTTTAGTTTAGCACCCATCTACACATCTCAGCCTAACCTATCTATCACCAGCAGAGCTCACGGGGCTAGTGAACACTATTTACAGATAGAAGTCTTAAGCTCGAATGTATTTCAAAGTTCTGCAACCAACATTTTCTCATCTTCTACAACAGTATTTATAGAAGAATGAGGAGGTGAGATCTGATAAAAGGTCTCTCAGGAAAATTAATACAGAGTGATGAATTCTAGGCCTTTGAGGGGCTCGATGAAGAAGTTTACAGGTGTTTCACTGTATTAATTGATTTACATTTATGAATTAAGCTAGGTGGGAGCCTTTGTTGACCTTTGAGGCTTTGTTTTATATTAAAGTAACTTTGCTGATATTTCTTACATTAAATTTTCTTAGCAGAAGTAACTCTCTGGCTGCACTAAGGTAAATATATTCGTTTGATGAATAACTTCAACCTCTTTTTGGATGCTAGTGGCTACAGGTGGCACTGTGGTAGCTGAGAGCAATCAATTTTCCTCTGTTGAGGCAGTGGAGGCCTGTCTGTCTGATAACACTTTTGATTTACCTTTAATTCTATTTTTAATTTGGGGGATTAGGCTTTTGATAATCAATCTTAGCCGTAATCCCCACAAATCTGTCTTCAATCTTCTGTTTTGCTGTGGCAAGTCTTCAACACTGATACTATTTTAATTGTGATTCAATAACATAGTGTCTTGTTGATGTGCAGGCCGCGTAGGGCTCTCAAGACATCAATGCCCATGAAGCATTGACGAAACGTGGAATTCGAACCCTGCGAATGGTCTCCTTTGATTAATCAAAGGCACGGGAAACGTCTTTCCTTGCCTTCGGCCTTTCTTTCGATATAATGGAAAACCATTAATCCTACAAAACACACAAAATATCAAGAAATCCTATGTTTTGGGTTTAACTACTGCAGAGGATGTGGGGAGGAGTGTAGCCGTTAGATGGTAGCATCCAACGGTCGGGATTTATTAGAGATAGTAAAAAAGGAGAGCAGAGGAAAAGAATAAATCAGATCCGTTGATCGTGCAAAGATCGACGGTGGGGATTAATCAAAAAACATAAAGTGGAAGGGCGAAAGGCAATGAAAGCATGCGGGAAAGATCTAGGCCGTCCGATCTAGACACGTGGATGGTCCAGATCCAATCGGAGGATCATAATCGGAGGGAGAAAAAGAGAGGGTGTAATGAAAATCGCCGATGCGATTGCGCAGTTGGGAGGGCCGATGCGATTAAGTGCTGACCGTCGATCTGCAAATCAGATTGATGGTGGAGATGCTTTAATGATTGTGCTGTATCCTGGTTAACTGTCAGGCTTCTTCGGTGAGCGATCGCCGTTCGATGAGCGGCCTCAGATCGGACGGTGGATGTCAATATCGTGCCGGGTCCACGTCCGATCTTTAACGCGCGATGATCAGTGGTTTTGTGAACAGTGGCAAGGCCACGCATTAACCGTTGTATGGAAATGCTTCCAAACAAAAAAAAACTCCTCCGCTCTTAAAAGCGGTGCAATGGATATCGCCTTGTTTTGCAATGGTGAGTGGTTTGCAGGGACCACCGGGGCAAGAGACTATGCGGGCCGTTTGATTAGCTCCAGATCGACGACATATATTTATTTTTATCATATATGGCGGAAAACCTTAATACTTCATGAAAACCCAAAATTTCAATATAATACCAAGTTTTATTGCTTCGGGGACGGAATATATATTTATGAAATGTTTGGCGCTCGATTGCGGGGCCTTGGTCTATATGGAATGATAATAGGCCCGGGACGTATATATAAAGGGCCAATCGCATCGGAACTGTCGGGCCCGGTCCTTCAATCAACCCATTCAAAACTTGCGATGCGATTAAGCGCCTTGGGACTTTAACCTCTGGTCTCGGGCATAGGTTATATGGAATGGAAAGCGGAGGGCGGGGTTTATACATATGGGACCTAATCGCATCGGAAATTTTGATGCGGTCTTTGAATCAACCCATTGTGGATTACTTCTGATGCGATAAGTTCCTGATGGGCATAACACCTGGTTCTTAGGGCGCGGGCACGTGGAGGGGAAGTGGTTTAGGCTTAGCCCAAGGGGGCTTAAGTATTTAATAAAAAAAAAACATTTTAATGGATTTTCAATGGTTTTCAAAAGGATTTGAGGTTTTCGGCAGAGTTAAAAAAGGAGTTTCAAACCTCTGCAAGGGAAATTTTATGAAGGGGAGATGAGAAAAATGGAAAATAGAGGAATTTTATGGAGAAAAAAGGGGAGAAAATGAAGGTTAGTTTCTGAGTGAAGGAAAGGGGAAAATGATGATTTTGCAGCAGTCTTTTCTCATGAAATCAACATAATTTATGAGTATAAAAAAGGGGAATAGTAGTGAAGATTTGGACAGAGGAGAGGCATGAGGCCTTCAAGAGTCTTCAAGAGCCAACACTTTTTAGCAATAAAATTTGTTCCTTGAAGGCTCAAAAAGTCTTAGCCACCTTTTTCTATAAAAAATTTTATAGGTGGCTAACAGGTCTTACTATTAACTTACGTATTTTCCTTGCTCATCAAAATAAAGCTCAATTAAGTCCATCCCTTCAAGAGACAACTTTAGATACTAAATCTTCTAATGAAGGAGAAGTCAAGGGATCCTCTGTTCATCTTTTTTAAAACCCACTCTTCTAAGTTCCAAAGCCTGAAATATCATCTCAAGGCCCTCAATTTTCTTCTATCCTAAATCAAAATCAGAATTCAACAATTGTAATTCCTATTTCTCAAATAGCTACATTAACTGTACATCAGTAAAATATGGCTCAACTTTCCCTTACAAGGATGCAACAGGTAGTGGCTGCAAGATATGTGCCACTTGTTCTCCCTCAACACATGCATGCACTTCCCTAAGGAGATTACTTGAAATGTATTCCAAAATACACTTGGGAGGGAGAAGGATTTTTTGTTGAGGAACATTTAGTGGCTTTCTATAGCTATGCTAATAATCAAAATACTGAACATGAAGATGTCTGGTCAAGAATATTTGTTCATAGATTGGATGGTCAAGCTCGAAATTGGTTTAGAATTTTGGCTCCAAATTGAATTACAGGAATTGATGAATTAGAAGAGATATTTTTGAAGCATTGGGGTGATAGGAAAGACTATGTCTATTATCTTACAGAATTTGGAACTCTAAAGAAGAAGGAAGATGAGTCATTAGTTGGTTTCACTAAGAAGTTTAATAAGATCTATAAAAAAATACATGAAGAAATTAAACCTACTGAAACCACAACTATGATAAATTTGTCAAATGCTTTAGATTATGAGTTTTCTTTATGGTTGAGGGATGAAAAAGCACAGACACTGAAAAGAGTGCAATAGGCTACAATTGGAGTACAATATAATCTCATGGATTCTAATAAATTAAAAATGGAGGAAGAAAAGGAAAAATACAAAAAGAATATGAAAGACGAAAAGCCTTCTTCTTCTAAGACTCTTACATCAGAAGAAACTATCGATCAAATATCCAATTTGATCAAGGAACTTGCCTCTAAGATGTCAAAATTAGAGGTAGAAAATAAACCAGATGAATGAGCCAATAAAAACAAAGCTAATAAAAATCAGGCTCCCTCCAGGAGGCCTTTTCAGCCTCAACAAATTTTACAACGCCCAAGGAGGAATACTGATGATCAAAATTTTCAGCCTCCTTTGAATAATTTTGCTGAAGAAGAACAGCAAGGAAATGAGGAAGAAAATGAAGAAATAATACATGTGGGAGAAACTTCACAATCAACATGTTTGACATTGTAGGAATGTGATTTTAGATCAAGAATTTGTTTATTTTCTGATGATATGAATGCTCAAATTTATGCACAGAATGATAAAAAAATAGCAATAACTTCAAAATAGAAATTACCCTTTGAGGTCAAAAGGTCCTCTTCAGTAGCCTCAACAAAAATTAGATTCAGATAAACAAGCTGCTAAATAGAAGGCCAAGGTAAATGAAGTTCCTCCACCTCAAAATTTTGCCTCAATTGTTAAAATTACTGCAAAAAATAAGGAATTAGTTCCAATTTATTTCAGTTTCAAATATGAACTGAATAAAATAAAAATTCCAGTTCCACTCCTGGAATTATTGAAAAATACAGCATATAAAGAGTCTTTTAAGAGTCTGCTGGAGCCTCCTCTCGCCCCTAATTCAGTCAACCTTGAGGATGATCATCCCACCATTTATCTAGGTTTTCATGTAAAAGACCAAAATGATGATAACTCACCTCATTTCTTCCTGTCACTCAATATACATGACAAATTGCTGCATAATTCTCTGCTAGATTTTGGAGCTTCCCACAATCTCATGCCAAATAAAGTAATGGATGAATTGGGATTAGAGATCAGTAAGCAATACCATGAACTTTACACCTTTGACTCCAAAAAATTTAAGTGTCTAGGAGTGATTAATGATTTAGTTTTTTCCCTTACCCAGCTGCCTATGAAGAGCTTAGTGATGGACATTGTGGTTGCTGACATTCCTTCTAGATTTGGGATGTTACTTTCTAGATCTTGGTCTAAGAAATTGGGAGGTACCCTTCAAATGGACATGTCAAATGCTACCATCCCAGTATTTTGAGGGGAATTCATAAGGTTGTATAGAGAAAATCAAATTGCCTACATCATTAGTAATTAACACAATCCATCAAAAGATCGCATATATGTTGAAGAAAAAGAATTAGGGTCATCAATTTTTCACCTTGGTGTTGAAAGAGGTGACCGTGGGAAAAACATCATAACTCTCTCTCTGAGCGTTGGATTGGGATTCTGTAAAAAGTGGCCGCAAGTACACAGATTGTATTTTTCGGTTTATTAGTTTTAGAGCCGAAGGAGGAAACAATGACACGTGGAAAGTTGTACAAGTTTGATCTACTGAGCCTGTCCATAATTAGGTCATTGTGGAAGATTTGGCATAAATGTTTCTTGAAGAATCCAAATCAGGTCAGACCTATGGCATTCGAAAGAAGATTCAGAGGGATACCTCAGGGCCAAATTTTAGATATTGAAGATCCGAAATCATAGAGATAATTCAGTGTCAATATTGAGCTCCTCAAAAGAAATAAACAGGTGCATATTTTTTTTCGAATTACATAAGTCTCGTTTGAAAAAAAATAGTTTGAATTTATTCCAAGGGAATATTGAAGAATTGATATAAATATTGAGTTCTAAAATTCCCCCTAAAAAGAATTCAACACCCATTAAGCCTTCAGAAGGCTCTACTATGATTCATGAAAACGAAGAAACACAACATGAGATATCAAAATTACAAGAGAAAGTGCACCAAATTTCGCAATCGCAAGGAGCACCAAAAAATGAAATGGCAGTTTTGAATAAAGGCATGGAAACTAAGATGGATGGTTTGAATAAAGGCATGGAAGCTAAGATGAATGATTTGGAAGCTAATATTGATGGCATGGAAGCTAATATGGATGACATGGAAGCTAAGATCGATGAAAAAATAAAATACAACATGGAAAACATGAATAATTATCTAAAAGTAGACATCAAAGGTTTGGCAAAATTAATACAAGAAATGTTTCCTAATGGTGAAAATATAGTAGAGGAAAATCATGATGAGAACAAAATAAATGTTAATTGTGATTTCATAAACTCTAATGTTGGATTTAAGAACCACCATATTCCAAAGATGGATATGAGGAAATTTTGATGGCAAGGATCCCGTAACATGCATACTACAGATGGAGCAATATTTTGATCTCAATAATATGAAAAACACACAAAAGGTATGCATTGAAACTTTACAGTTAGAACAAAATACATTTATATGGTATCGATGGCTTTGCTCCTGTAAAAAAATTGTCACTTGGTCAATATTTACGGAGGAAATGATAGCACATTATGAGGATACAAAAAGCAACACCTTCTTTAGCCAATTGATAAATCTCAAACAAAAGGGTTCAGTGGTGGAGCACATTGAGGACTTCCAAAAATTGAATATAAGGGTAACTGATATTCCAAAGGAACACAGGATTGATGTCTTCATAGGGACTTTAAAAGAGAACATTCAACATGAAGTTTGCGTTTGGGAATCTGATTCATTGGAAAAGGCATTCAGGTTGGCAAGAAAAAGTGAGTGTAAAATTATGGAAATAAGGAAGCCTACCGCTCACATATATAAATATGGAAGTGTTGCTACTCCTAGACTTCCACAACCTATAAGGTTGACACGACAAAAATTGGAAGAAGAAAGAGAAAAAGGGCTTTGCTACAGTCGTGATAGCAAATAAACTAAAGGTCATAAGTGTGATGAGAAGAAATTATTTTACATAGATTGTGAAGAGGAAGAAGAAAATGAATAAGAATCTTCAAAAGAGGGGGATATACACCAAAAACTAACCCTAGAAGAGGAAGAAATGAGTCTGACCATATCGTGTAATGCATTGGCAAGAATTAGCACTCCTCAAACTCTCAAGATAAAAGGACATATTAAGAAGAAAAAGGTAATAATGTTGATTGATTCGGGTAGTACCCATAATTTTATTCATTGTAAGGTAGCCAAGGAATTGAATTGTCTCCTATACCCAGCACCAGAATGTCAAGTGATGGCTGCAAATGGAGGAACTATAAATTTCTCTAGGAAATTCCATAATATAAAGCTAACCATGGGGGAATATGTATTGAATAGTCCAATGCTTTCCATTCCTATGGCTAGGAGTGCAATGGTTACAATCTTTGGGGACGGTAGCTTTTAATTTTCAAGAAGTTTTCTTGAAATTTTTTTCAGAAGGAAAGGAAGTCGAATTACGGGGTATCGAAGGGAATTCAAGAAAGATAATAAGCTCTAATGTAATGAAAAAGCTTCTAAAGAAAGAACAACGAGGCATAATTGCACAATTATGCTCACTAGAAGTTCCAACATCAAAATCATCTATTTCTGCAGATCTCCAAAAAGTCTTGGACAATCATTACAAGGTGTTTGAAACTCCCAAAGGACTCCCACCTATTCGTGACCATGATCATGCTATTCATCTGATTCCAGGAATTGTTTCTCCAAACATCAGGCCTTATAGATATCCTTATGTCCAAAAGAGTGAAATTGAACGTATGATTGTAGAAATGCTAGAGGCTGGTATAGTTCAACCTATTCAAAGTTCTTTCACTGCTCCAGTAGTATTGGTGCACAAGAAGGATGGATCATGGTGCATGTGTTCGAATTATAGGGAGCTCAATAAGCTCACAATTAAAGATAAATTTCCCATTCCTGTGATTGATGAATTATTGGATGAATTACATGGAGAAATTTATTTTACCAAGTTGGATCTTCGTTCATGATATCATCAAATCGGAATGAAGATTGAAGATATTATGAAAACAACATTTCGAACTCATGAGGGTAATTATGAATTTTTGGTCATGCATTTTGGCCTTACCAATGCACCTTCTACATTTCAAGGGTTGATGAACTCAATTTTGAAACCCTTCCTTAGAAAATTTGTACTAGTATTTTTTTATGATATACTAATCTACAACAAGTCTTGGAAGGATCATGTTCAACATGTTGATAGGGTGCTCAAACTATTGTAGGAGAAACAATTATATGCAAAAAAATCCAAATGTTTCTTTGGAGTACAAGAGGTGGAATATCTGGGTCATATTGTATCTAACGAGGGTGTTAAGGTAGACCCTAACAAAATTAAAGCCATTAAGGAATGGAAAATCCCCACAACCATAAATAAGTTGCGAGGATTTCTCGGGTTCACAGGGTATTATCGCAAGTTTGTTAAGAATTATGGGAGAATAGTAGCACCTCTAACAAAATTATTGAGGAAAGATGCATTTTCATGGACTCTTGAAGCAACTAAGGCCTTTGAACATCTTAAAGAGGCAATGTGCTTAGCACCGGTCTTAGCTATGCCAAAATTCACAAAAAACTTTATTATGGAATGTGATGCCTCAGGAAATGGAATTGGTGTTGTTTTAATGCAAGAAGGAAGACCCATTTCTTTTGAAAGTCATCCAATCAAAGGAAATTATTTACATAAAGCTATTTATGGGAAGGAAATGTTAGAAATACTACATGCACTAAACAAATGGTGACCTTACCTAATGGGAAGACACTTCAAGGTAAAAAATGATCATGATAATCTTGAACACTTTTTGGAACAAAGAATATCTTTAGAAGAGCAACAAAAATGGGTCACAAAGATGTTGGGTTATGAATTTGAAATAATCTACAAAAAAGGGAAGCTAAATGTTGTTGCAGATGCAATCTCAAGAAAGAATGAAGAGGTGGAAGCATTGCTCAGTGCCATTTCTATTATCCAACCAAAATGGATAAACAAAGCAAGGGATGAATTGAATAAGGAAGAATAAGTGTGGACACTCATTCAAAATTTGCAGCAAGATCCTAGTACATCTACTACATTTAGTTCGAAAAATGATTCCTTATGCTACAAAGATCGCTTATATCTTTGTAAGAATTCCCAACTAAAAGAACATATTATTTTGGAATTGCACACTTCTCCTTTAGGAGGACACTCAGGATTTTTAAAAACTTACCATAGGGTGAAGAAAGAATTTTTTTGGGATCGACTTAAATCTTATATTCAAAAGTTTGTGGCATAATGTTTGGTTTTCCAACAAAATAAAGTTGAGACAATTAAGACGGGGTCTTCTACAACCTTTATCCATTCCAAGTCAACGTTGGGAGGAGATTTCAATGCATTTTATCACATGTTTACCTAAGTTCGAAGGAAAGAGTTTCATCATGGTGGTAGTCGATAGACTTACCAAGTATGCACAATTTTGTGCATTATCTCATCCATTTAAAGAAAGTACGGTTGCTACTACATTTATGGACACAATCCAAAAGCTACATGGAAACCCCAAGGTTATTGTGAGCAACAGAGATCCCATTTGTACTGGAAATTTTTGGACGGAGTTATTTTCTTGTTCGGGTACTTAATTAGCTCATAGCTCATCTTATCATCCTCAATTCAACGGTAAAACTGAGATAGTTAATAAATGTTTGGAAGGATATCTTCATTGTTTTGTATTTGATAAGGAAACACAATGGGTTAAGTGGTTACCTCTCTCTGAATGGTGGTATAACACTTCCTTCCATACTGCAGCAAAAATGACCCCATTTACGACACTTTATGGATATCAGCCACCGTCCATCACATCATATTTAAGAGAAAATTCTAAGGTTCAAGCACTGGAAGATCACATCGAGCATCAACAAGAAGTTCTCCAACTCTTAAAGGATAACCTAAATTTGGCACAAAATCGAATGAAACAATAGGCAGATCAAAATCGCAGTGAGAGAAGTTTTGATGTAGGAGGCAGGGTATTTTTACGGCTACAACCATACAAAAAAATGTCCCTCAATCAAGCTAATAAGGATAATAAATTATTGCCAAAGTACTATGGTCCTTACATGGCGTTGCAAAAGATTGGTACTATGGCATACAAATTGGAGCTTATTGCTTCTTCTCAAGTGCATCTAGTTTTCCATGATCCATGCTTAAAGAAGGTTATAGGTGAAAATATTCCAGTTTAAACAATATTGCTATAACTTTATGAGGGAGGAAAAATAATATTGGAACCTGAAGCGGTCACAGAAACAAGAACTCGGCAGCTACGAAATTGATCAATTCGAAGTATCTAATCAAGTGGAATAACTTACCCACTGAAGATTCTACATGGGAGGATGATAATTTTATACAGAAGCACCTTGAGCTACTCAAGCATTGAGGACAACACCTTTTTGAAGGAGAGGAGCATGTTAGGTCCTTATATTACTAGTTTAGTGCCTTATTTTTATTAGTGTAACCTCCTTATTGTTATTGTTGTACCCCTGTAACCCCAATATTGTTATTATTGTGCCCTTTCATTGTTACTGTTAGGTCGTCTAGGATTATATTGTGGGCCCATGGACTCCTATATATAGAAGGAGGTTTTGGTCATTTGTATCATCCAAGAGTTGTTCATTTATGTAATGTATTGGAGGTTGCCCCCTCGAATTGGTTGATTTCTAAGGCGTTGATCTCTCTTTTCTTCTATTTTTGGAGTTGGTTTCATAACAGAAGAAAAATCAAATTGTTGATTCACTAGCTATTGCTACTAGTAATTTCAAAATTCCTCTAGATGTCAAGGTAGTCTATGATGTTCAAATAAAAAACAGGCCTTCAATTCCTAATAACATTAAGCACTGACAAGTATTTGAGGATGAAAGGGAGATTCATAAATTTTTAGTGTGTAGAAGAGTTTACAACCATACAAATTGGTGATGAGCAAGAAATTTTTGAAAACCAAAATAGAAGTCCTTTTAAGAAAACTATGGCTGGGAAAAACATTATAGATCTGAAAACTAATTTTATTCCTAAGGTTTTAGCTCTTTTAGAAATACTGTATGATAAAAATGATGTTTTTCTGAAGCCTGAAAGAAAGGTTGATGGAGAGAGTACAACAGAATGTAATATTGGTACAGAAGATCAGCCAAAATTAGTTAAAGTGTCCAAATTCCTTCCTCTGGAAACTAGAACAAGATATATCAAAATATTGAAGGAATTTGTCAATATTTTTGCATGGTCTTGTAGTGAGTTGAAAACTTATGATAAGAGCATAATGGAGAACAAGATCCCTTTGAAAACAGATGCAAAGCCTGTAGCACAAAAAATCAGACATATCAATCCCATGCTGCTCCCAATCATTGAGAAAGAAATCAAAAAATTATGGGAAGAAAAGATAATTCCACCTTTGAGATTTTCTAACTGGGTAGCTAATATAGTTCCGAACAGGAAAAATAATGGAGAGATAAGGATTTGTGTCAATTTTCGCAACCTGAACCATTGTTCATTGAAAGATAACTATCCACTGCCCAAGATGGATTATATCTTGCAGAAGGTTGTAGGATCCAAAAGATTGTCAATGATTGATGGCTTTTCAGGCTATAATTAGATTTCAGTTAATAGGAAAGACAGATAAAAAAAAAAAATTACCACACCCTAGGGCACATTCATGTACAACAAAATGCCATTTGGTTTGATGAATGCATGTGAAAACCTTCAAAAGGAAATGGATATTTCCTTTACAGGAGAAAAGGATAGATTTGTGGTCATCTATTTGGATGACATAACAGTATATTCAAAATCTAATGAAGACCTCTTGAAACATCTGAAGCAATTTTTTGACAAATGCAGAAAGATTGGTTTGTCCTTCAACCCCAAAAAGTCGTCCTTTTATGTCCAAGAAGGTAAGTTATTGGGACATATTATAATAGAAAATGGCATCTGTGTTGATTCGAGAAGAGTAGAATCTATTTAGAAGATTTCCTTACCAAGGAATAAAAAATAATTGTTTTCATTTTTAGGGAAAATAAAATTTCTGAGGTGTTTTGTTCCTAAATTTATAGATTTGATCAAACATATAAATGTCTTGCTGAAAAAAGATGCAGAATTCAAGTGGAGAGATGAAGCAAAGAATTATTTTTCAGTAATTAAGTCCGCTTCGACTGAAGCACCAGTTTTAATTAGTTTTGATTTTGAAAAATATTTTCTGATTTTTTCATATGCTTCAGAAGAAACAATTGCAGTTTTCTTACTACAGAAGAATAAGGAGGGTTTGGAGCAACCAATTTCATTTTTTAGTCATGCTTTAAGGGATGTTGAATTAAAATACAGCTTGATTGGATGATCTAAAATGTGAGAACTTCTTATTTCTACTACAGAGATGGACTGTAGGGGCATTTACAGGATATGTCACCTTTAAAGAAAGGATGAGATCCTGAACCTTTCTGGCCCTTTACAAAATCTGCCTAAAGAAATAATAGAAGTAATCACTAACGATTTGGAAATGAAACTACTTTTTTGTTGGTGCAAGGTATTCATTATCCATAAACTTATGTGTGCAAACTGTTTAATATTTTTTGCAACTGGAACAAAATTCTTTTGGTGAATTTATGAGTCTTTTTGTGTGTAGGAGGCTTATTTCTTTTTACTGTTTAACATATTTAACTCTGATAAAACAAACCAAATAAATCACAGAATATAACACAACATATGATAAGGAATTTCAACCCTCTTGGGCTACATCTTTCGGGTCCAAGGCCCCCAAATGGGCATTTCCTTTCTCTTATTATGCTCAAAATTAGTTATGCAGTGCGAAGAAAGCCTAAACAGGAAAAAATAGCTGTAGAAATGAGTTCAGAACACTGAAAACAGTAAATATAGGCTTTTGTTTCACCTCCAAAGTTTAACCATAGCCCAATACAGCTCCAACACTCCCTAGGCCCTGATGGCTCTCCAAGCTTCTCTACTAAAAAAGTACCTAAAGATGATCTCTGTTGCCTCTACAACCTACACCATTGGCTCTGGTATGCTAAAATTACCCAAAATAAAAAAAAAAACAATTTGCTCCAAATGGACTCTCATATCAAAAGTTATGTCCCACTGAATTTTTTGCCTAGTTTGCCCTAGAAAACCTCCACTAATTGTGGAGAATTGGAGTTAACTCCAGTTAAAATAGCAGGAATGCCAAAGTTTGCGGGAGCGCTCCAAATATATTTGGAACCATTAAACTTAACATTAAATTTTGGGTGGTGGGGTCACATGGACCACCGCCCAACCTGCCTACCAAGCCGTGGAGCTAACAGTTTTCAAATCGTAGCATTAACTATTCCGAAACCACCGCCTTATCATGTGACTGCTTGTACTAACTTTCGGGTTTGAAATAACTGTCAAAGTGAAGAACTGTGGTTCCGAGCCCACAGTTCTATGTAGAGGGGGTTGGCCCCCTTTTGCCTCCACTTGGTTGTAATTTAACATTCAAATAGGTGTGGTGGCCCTAAGGGGTAAGAACCACCAAGTGGGCAGGCCAGTCAGGCCTGTGTGCTGCCACCCACTCGATCCACGATCGAATCTAGTAGCCTACCAATAATTTTACATAACTGTTAATTCATCAGCCTAGGGCCACACGACGCCCATAGATTGGTCCACTTGCAATACGGTCAATCCACTGTGCAATCCCAAACCGACACTTGTCCGACTTTAATTTGTCCATGTAGAATATTCTATGGAATATTTTGTGTAATATTCTCAAAATATTTTATGGAATATTCCTTTTTTAATATTTTTTATTCAATGTCAAACCAAGTCAAACTAGACTTTTACATGAAATTGTGAAATTTCAAACTTGAATATCTTTCACATACAGTATCGGTTTTGAGTGCCATTTGTGGCTATAGGATCGTTTTGACAAGGTCATTCCTATCGTTCTAGTTTCAACCAATTCAAAGAAAATAAAATTTTGAGCATTCTCTCCAATTAGGACATGATCACCTGATCACACCTCCCAAATGGGAACCTTTTGGACCCATAAAATCTCTCTGATTACAGAAAATGAAGATGAGGAGACTGATTATCCACTCTTCCAACTTTTAACCACTGAAATATTCCTAACTTCTTCAAATTGAGCTTCTCATCAAAAGATAAATTGTTCCTTGAATTCACTGACTGACAGTTGCTAACATTGACTGAGACATGGCGCAAATTCTTGAAATTTGTAGAACAGAAAATATAATTTGTAGAAATCATATTGTTTCTACGATGGTCAAGCTTCAAAGAAGACTGAAAATGAGATTCACCTTGCCAAATATTCATATGGAAAATTTTTGCTATGTGAGCCATGCACTTGTGCCGAATCCCAACCAAGTTTTCTCACCATATAAATGTGCCATTATGAAACCAACATTGACCCATGTTGGGCTGTGTGCCCTCTTTGCTTGCATGCCTTTCCACCTCATGGACTCTTGCACTGCTTTGCACCGACACTTCATCCTCTGCACTGATCAACACCAAAGCTACCTTGTGCAACAAATTGTCATCTTCTTTCAAAGATGAACTGTTATCAGACTGAGACATATTGTTGGAACGGGGTCTCCTAACAAGCTACAAAACTGGTCCATTTTGGTTTTTTTTGTTGTGTTTAGTATAGCGCAGGGGTTTTGGGGTGGTTCAAAGCCTTGAAAAGCATTGTGAAGGGGTTAAAGGGTAAACTAGGGGTCTGAAAACCATGGGTTGCAGACCATAGGAATGTTAAAGCTAGACTGTTATAAATAGAGAGGCATTTCGGATTGTAAGGGTAAGGATTTGATGAGCTATTGATGCGGTTTGTTGTGTAAGTGATCTGTTTGGGTTTTTAGGGAACAGACTCCTGCTGGCTGTGTGCGCGGAGATCCTAATCTAGCTGTGTGCAGAACCTGCTACTGTGTGCGCAAGTTGGGAAGGGAATTGTAAGGGTAATGAATGAATGAATATGCAAGATTATTGGATCTGAATCTATGAGTACTATTGAATGGATTTCTGATAATTACTGTGTTATGCATTTCTCTATCTTTGCGCTGCGAAGGTCTATATATCGAATGATTGGATCTATTCGGCTCTGATTATATCATGCTGTGAAATTCTGTGTATTGAAGTAAATATAGATCTGTTATGTTCAGGTTATGTAATGTTGTGTTGATGTTATGAAAAGCATATAATTGTAGATCTAGTGCACGTGGATGAAATTGGATACTTATTTAACCCTGCGTAGAGACATGGTGATCTGAATAGAATGCAGCCCTGCTGCCTTACCCTTCTTTTCTCAGGGTGCGGAAACCTAGTTCCAGCACCCACCCATACTACTTCAGGTGGGACTGTGACCTGCACAAGTAGGTCACTGTCAAAAGGGCCAGTAGTATAGGGGTTTTTTGGAAAACCTTGCACACCGAGCCTGGGTCAGGACCCCTTAAGCCAAAAAATGGTTCTGTTGCCGGGACCTGAAGGGAGCTGAGAAAGGAATTGGTTATTGGTAGAATAGAAAGGAACTACTAAGGAACCATGACGGTGTGCTTGGAACTGCCTACCTTCAAGGGGGTAGGAGATGAGGACATGGACCAATTTTGGTTTTTCACGGACTCTGTCTGGACTGCGCAGAACATAGCAAGTGACATGATAAAAAGGGCGTAGTTGTTGTTAGCATTCCAAGACAGAGCACTGGACTGGTATATGCGATACATCGCCCAACATGGAGCCTCTTCCATTCAGGATATTAAGGGTGCTCTAGAGCAAAAATTTCGAAAACCGAAATCTTATTCCCAACTAGTAACAGATGTAAAAGACTTCAAGTAAGATACGTCAAAATCAGTATGGGAGGCGGAACAACAGTTAAAGAAGGAAATTAGGGAAGGGGGGTTTGAGTATGATGATATACAGCATATAGAGTGGTTTATTGCCATGCTGCTCCCTCACCTGTGTATACCCATGAATCGCCAAAATTTTAGTTTGCAAGACAAAGCCTTCGAGGCCGCTATGAGATTGGAAGCTACACCTCTTGAGAACGCTACACTAGTGGTACAAAAAATCCAGGAAAAAGTAGAAGTAATGCATCGGGAAATCCAGGATCTGCAGCAAGGAAACCAAAGAGGGGCTGGTATGGAACAAGGTCACATGGCAGCACCGAGAGCATATAGCCCGGAACATTGGAACTCAAAAGGGCCTCTGCACTGGTGTGAGGAAAGCCGAGCAACCAGATCGCAAGACACCCCCATGTTTGCACTAGAACAATGCTGGTACCGACGTTGCTGATCAGTTGTCCGTGAAAAGCAAAGCTTCACCAAAGGAGAAAATAGGAAAGATGACCCTACATCACCAAGAACCCCCTCGGGCAAGAATGACTTCCTCCATGACGAGAGGGTTAAAAGCCAAAGTGGAAGTGCGGGTCAGAGTAAAGGCCATTTGATCTGTTATAACTGTGGGAATGTAGGAAGTTTTTCAAGAGACTACCTGCGATAGTCCTGCAGGTATTGTAGATAGTGGAACGATACATTGGAAGACTGCCCAACACTAAAAACTAGGATACAGGAGAAGAATTTTTCGTCTGCGCAGAAGAAGCGTAGGGTCCAAGGTCAAGAGGCAAAAGTCAATATAATAACACGCACTGGATTAGCGACTGGGGGAACTAAGGAAGTAGACAAAGCTGGCTCACTAATTCGCAAGGCATTTTACAAACAAGAAGGATTAGACTTGGGTAAAATCAAGGAAACATTTATAAAAGCATGAAGGGACCTCTTTGAGGCTAAGTGCTAGCCAGCCACACACCGAGAAGATATGGAATCGGGGGAGGACATTAAAATTTTCTTACAAGTATGCGTAAGCCTGCTACGCAATGCTCAGGTACTGCGGACTATGAAAACCTTACTAGAAACGTTAATCATAAGCAGCAGGGTAGATAAAATACATGCAGAGCCTACACCAAAAAAGGAGGAATATATCTACAAGCTGGTCATTCAAGATTACAAAAAAGATACTGAGGATCCCAGTCAGGAGCTAGAAATGTTGCAGAACCAGTTAGGGGAAGCCTCCCCACTGCGATGTCTTCATATCATAAAGGAACCCCTCATTAAAACCCCTAAGGGAAGGACAGGGGAAGAGCTAGACCTAACCAACTGCAGTATACCTATCATAAGGAAGGGTTTGAATGACCCACGCATAAGACTCGAGTTCCCGACGTCACGTACAACTTCCACAAGTAATGATCTTATGTGCCAGACCACCTTTATAACGGTGGCATGACTAAGGGTTAGACCTTTGGCTCCAACATCAACCCCCCTTAAAGCCTTAATAAGACAAGTACGACAGGTCTTATGGCCGAGGACCAAGAGCTCCTTAGGGAGCATGCCTGTGTTGGGGGAAGGCGGACAACTGTCACCAAGTAGTAACACTAATGTAACTAATACACCTAAGTTCTGGGGGATAAGATAGCTAGTTGTTGAAAGTATAACCTCGCGTAAAAAGTTGAAGTTACCGTTGGATAGAGAAAATCCTAAGCAACTGGCCGATCAAATTATGGGGGAATTTTACCGTTCATGGGGAAAACCGCCTGCGACAAATACCCCCCCTGGTATCCAACAGCCATTAATTAAAAGGGGGTTGGCCTCACAAAGGTAAGTAGCCTACTTTAAGCATCTCCTGGAAGCTACCCAGTAGCGCATTTTTTTGCAATCACAACAACCCTCTCATGACTGAGAAACCCTCTCCGTTAGAAAGTAATCAACTAGAGCTTGGATTCATCTTCCATCCAAGGATGTCGAATACTGCTGTTAAACCCTCCACTCCGATGGAACAGGAGGTGGATGAGATTCTGGAAGATGAGCTAGAGCTATAAGAAGTCCCCCCTTGCGAACCACACGAAAAGGAAAGGAAAAATTTCAAAGTTTGAAGACTGAACCTCAGGCGTAAAAACGGCTTCGAAATTCCCCAAAACGTCCCAAACCTCCAATCACTAATGCCCAGGAGGAGGTGCTGCCAGCTAAACCAATTAATTGGTTACCACCCTTTGTCCACCCGCAAAGACCATCTACGCAGATACCAAAAAATTTGGATGGCTTGATCACTTACCTCCAGACTCCTCTAACCCCCGACAAAGTCCCTATCATCGGTGATCCCTGTGGATGTCTCCATGAAGTCAAGTTTGATGACCATAATCTAGCGAACCAGGACGACTTCCCCGAATTAAGACCTGAGTTATATTTTGAGACACTCCATGGAGATGGTGGAACCATGGTGGTCTTGCAATGCTGGGTCTGCGGCCTGGCAGGATCTGGACTGTTGAATTTTCTTTGGATGCCCTACTTTGGCCGCTACCCCATCACAGATCGGCTGGCACGATAGCTACTTGCCCTCATTCATAATGACAGCTTATAGATTCATGATAGAATCCCTATTGTTGCTGAGTTGATCCACAAAATTATGGGCCTTCCGAAGCAGGGGCCGCTCCCGCTCACAGAAGTTGGAAATAAGTACGAAGTTGCTACTGCGTCATATGTCAGGAAGACCTATGCAGTCCAGCACAACCAAAGGGGGTTTGTAATCCAAACAATCAATGATCCTGCTACACAATTGGGCACTCACCTGCCAGCCTGCAAACTCATGCGAAGGTGCCAGGTAGCGACTGTCCCCGCTTATGTCATTCAACTTGCTGGACAATGTGAAAAAGGTGAATTTTTTAATTGGGCTCGATACTTATGTGAATAATTTCTCGCTAATGTCCATGAGTGTCAAGAGTAGGGGACCCCTTTCTTCTATTCTTGGATATTATTTCTCATTGCACTGGTCACCTGGGAAAAACCAGAAGAGTCGGTAGTCCCCGAGCTCGCTGCTGGGATGTGCGAAGGCGCTCGGTATGCACACCTATGTGATTCTAAGGATAAAAAATGCATCGAGGATAATAATATCTTTTGGGTCCACTTCCAGAGCAGTGTCTCCACTACCATAAACTCTCAGCCCTAATTATCCCCTACAATATACGACAAATACAAGCATATCACATCATTTCAAATCACTATGCATCAAGTCCGGATTCGTAGTCTCACCAGTTAGGCCTAGACATAGCTAGCATATATGGTTCCAGACAAGGAAATTGATCTACTAATTGCTATATGGCCCCCCGAGTGGACAAAAGGCCTCTCTGGTGCCCCAGCAGTAGTTACAGCCAACTCCAAAGATAAACCACTACCATAGTCTGACACAGCCCCAAAACCGACAACTACCACCACTCATGATAAGCACGTAGGACCATCGGCATCAGGTCCCTCGAAAAGAATGAAGCAACAGGGCCATCAAGAGCAATATGACGCAACGATCACATTAACAGGGGGATATTTGGAATAAATCGTAGATGTAGTCACACTGGCGATAGAAGATAAGTGGGTGGTTATCATGACTAAATGGAAGGCTGGGGTTACCTCTCTTCAGGAAGATCTCCGTACCCTGAAAATCAACTTGCAGCCACACCTAATCTAGGCAGGCCAAGCACCACCTCTACCAGTAAATAATAGTTTTCCATCGATCAAGACAATGGGTCGACTCTGGAACATCCCTACCAGTGCCCTAGACGGACCATAGCTTCTGGAAGGTACCAAAGTTCAACTGGCCCTCGTTCGGTTGACCCCCAAATCCCTGGAGTCTCTCATTCACAGTGTCGCCTGAGAAAGCAGTGACCACGCTCAATCTACCACTCGACAGCTTGCGGAGGCCCAACACACCATTTTTGAGAAAACTCAGGCAGTAGCCCAGGCCCAGTCACAACAAGCGAAGCTAGAGACAACGATCCATCAACTATGCATGGAAGTCACCAAGGAAATCACATCTGATGACATGCCTAGGAGTAAAGTGGAAAAATTAGTAGCTGCTTTTAAATCCTCCCTCTAGGAGGTTTCGGAATTAAAGTCCAAGCTGCAGCCCGAAACCCCACCAGAAGCCTGTGCCCAGCGTACTATACTTATCACAGAAGCCATTACGATGATCAAGGGACAAATATATCAAGGTACCACCCTAATGGAATCAACCATACAGCTTTGGTCTCGGGTCCAACACGACCCCGTTCTTCAACAAATTAATCGGGAATTACGCCAACATGAGAAGGTTGTGGAAGAAATCAGTGCTACGTTGTCTACTTTGGTACCTTCTCAACGTTTAGCACGATTAAAAACCAGAAATGACCTCCATGATGAGATTACGAATCTTCGACAAAAACAGCACGCTGTCACAAAACGCCTGAAGCCCTGGACTACTTCAGCCATCCAATTAACACATGACATTGATGATGCCAATAAGCGCCTTAATTAGTTATTAGCAAGTGTCACCTCAGCTACTGATGATCCACCTTCTTAGAAGATGGTCACTCTCACACAAGAAGCTGCGTCTCAATGCCAGGATATCCTCCCTCCACTTACACACTCTCTGGATACTCCGCGAGCACAAGTTGGCAATGCATCGATGGAGTGACTCGGGACGAGTCACAAGATTGTGTTGGGGGATTGTTGGAATGGGGTCTCTTTACAAGATATGAAACTGGTCCATTTTGGTTATTTTTGTTATATTTAGTATAGTGCAGGGGTTTTGGGGTGGGTCAAAGCCCCAAAAAGCATTGTAAAGGGGTTAAAGGGTAAACTAGGGGTCCGAAAACCATGGGTTGTGGACCATAGGAATGTTAAGGCTAGATTGTTATAAATAGAGAGGCATTTCGGATTATAAAGGTAAGGATTTCATGAGCTATTGATGTGATCCATTGTGTAAGTGATTTTTTTGGGTTTTTGGCGAATGGACTCCTGCTGGCTGTGTGCGCAGAGATCCTAGTCCAGCTGTGTGCGGATCCTGCTGCTGTGTGCGCAGGTTGGGAAGGGAATTGTAAGGGTAATGAATGAATGAATATGAAAGATTATTGGATCTGAATCTATGAGTACTATTGAATGGATTACTTATAATTATTATGTTATGCATTTCTCTATCTTTGCACTACGAAGGTATGTATATCAAATGATTGGATCTATTCTACTTTGATTATATCATGTTGCGAAAGTCTGTGTATTGAAGTAAATCTAGATCTGTTCTGTTCAGGTTATGTAATGTTGTGTTGATGTTATGAAAAACATATAATTGTATATCTAGTGCACGTGGATGCAATTGGATACTTATTTAACCCTGCGCAGAGACACGGTGATCTGAACAGAACGCAGCCCTGCTGCCTTACCCTTCCTTTCTCAGGGTGCGGAAACTTGGTTCCAGCACCCACCCATACTACTTCGGGTGAGACTGTGACCTGCGCAAGCAGGTCATTGCAGAAAGGGCCAGTAGTATAGGGGTTTGTTGGAAAACCTTGCACATCGAACCTGGGTCAGGACCCCTCAAGCCAACACATATCATTAGCAATATCATGAAAAGGTAAATGTACAAAATCTTGTGATTTAATCATTAACAAAGTCTAATTTTGACTTGCATTAGCTAGCCTTTTCAATTGACCTGCATGGACTAGAGAATATTCTAGCTTCTTCTTATGTGCTCTCACAATGTACTCTTTTGCATCCTTGAACAAGTGATACTTGTTCTCATGGCGATGGAAGATGGCCTTTCTATCATATAAATATGGACTACCCAACACAACACCTATTCAACCCAATCAACATAATGAGCTATTATTGCGAAGTGCAAGATACACTTCTTTGAGACTTGTAAGTTTGCATCCTTGCATATCCACCCAAGTGGATAAGGCTTTGGATGTGGAATTGTCTCAAGTTTCACCTGTTTGGCCAAGTCTTCTGAGATGAGATTAGCTTGAGACCCATTATCAAAAAGTGTGTCTATCTTTGTGTGGTTTGAGATTATCCTCACATGAAATAGCTCTATCCTCCTCTTTTCATCTTGAGTTTCTTTGTGACAGTTCAATGAGCTAGAACTGGGATTTGTGTCTTCTACAACCTATTTTCCCTTTATGTTCTTTAATACCATGGTGATACTTTTAGTCTCATCACTTGATTCTGACCCTAAGACTTGTTCAACAATTGAAACAATTTTTCCCTTTTCTTTGGTTTTGTCTTTGTTTTTATACTTCTCTGGTTTCAGGTCCAGATGAAGCTTCCAAAAATGATCTTCATCGTGGCTTGTTTTTGAACAGTTATTGAAAAATAATTTCCCTTTTTCCTTTTTAGAGTTTGCAATTCTTTTTCTTCCTTTGCCTTTAAAATCACTACCCTCATTTGAGTGCATCAAAAGTGTTTTTCCCTCTAGCCTCTAAATGCGTCGCTTGTACACAAACTTCGTCTAGACTAGTAGGATTAAACATAAGAATAGTATGTATAAGGTAATTATGCAAACCACCTATATACTTCAACAAAGTATCTTGAATTTGTAATTATACTCCTAACAAGAGTGCTCTTCTCCTAAACTCTTGAGTGTATTCTTGAACACTTTTTCCTTTAAGCTGTCTAAAATTTTTCCATTTCATTATAGCCTTCTGAAGATGAGCAAGAGGATAAAATTGCTTCTTGATTGCAGTAATAAATTCAGTCCATGATAAATAAATCTTACCATGTTTCTTGATTTCCTCCCTGGTTTTGTCTTCCCACCAAACCAATGCTGCTCCATCCATCCTTAGTGAGGCTAATTGTATTTTGGTGTCATCATCATGCAGATTTTGAATCCTTAAATAGACCTCCAGTTTTCTGATCCAATTATCTAATTTCTCTACATTAACATCATCATTAAACATTGGCAATTCAAATTTGACATCAAGCTTTAACAAAGGATTTTTACCAATTGTTTTTGACTTATGTGACTGATTTACTTAAGTTGAAGAGGATGATGTTGAGGAAGAGGATGACAATGGAGATGGTGGATCACCATTTCCTCCATTCCCTTTCTTATAATTATCCTTGTCCTTATTTCCTCCTGAGGAATCCTCTCCTTATTTTTGGTTTTTATATCCCTCTCTAGCAATCCTATCATTTCTTTCTTGATAGAGGATCATTAGCATTTCAGTCATATCCAAGAAAGCTTTCCGAAATATTTTTCTTCTTCCTTGGGATCCATTTCTTCATGAGCTTCTTCTTCTCTTGAAGTCATGCTTGTGGCTGATTCTAAGGCTATTGAGGGTGAGATAGAAGGTGGAGATAATGGCACACTGGCCCTCCTTGGTTGAGTATTGTCTTGTGCTCTAACCAATTGTCCTTCCCCTCTTTTAAGTTTAAGCCTAGTAAGAATTAAATTTGCAAAACAATAAAATATTTATTTGCATAAAACTCAAAACTTGAGCTCAAAGCTATGCTCTGAGACCAATCTAATCTGAAATTTGAGAACTTCTTATTTCTAATACAAAGATGGACTGTAGGGGCATTTACAGGATATGTCACCTTTAAAGAAAGGATGAGATCCTGAAGCTTTCTGGCCCTTTATAGACTCTGCCTAAAGAAATAACAGAAGTAATCACTAATGATCTGGAAATGAAACTACTTGTTTGTAGTTGCAAGGTATTCATTATCCATAAACTTATGTCTGCAAACTGTTTAATATGTTTTGCAATTGGAACAAAATGCTTTTGGTGAATTTATGAGTCTTTTTGTGTGTAGCAGGCTTATTTCTTTTTACTATTTAAAATCTTTAACTATGATAAAACACACCAAATAAATCACATAATATAACACAACATATGATAAGGCAGTTCACCCTCCTGGGCTACATCTTTCGGGTCCAAGGCCCCCAAATGGGCATGTCCTTGCTCTTATTATGCTAAAAATTAGTTATACAATGTGAAGAAAGCCTAAACAGGAAAACATAGTTGTATAAATGAGTTTATAACATTGAAAAAAGTAAATATAGGCTTTTGTTTCACCTCCAAAGGTTAACCATAGCCCAATACAGCTCAAACACTCCCTAGGCCCTGATGGCTCTCCAAGATTATCTGCTGAAAAAGTACCTAAAGATGATCTTTGTTTCCTCTGCAACCTGCACCATTGGCTCTGGAATGCTTATATTACCTAAAATCAAAAAATAATTTGCTTCAAATGGACTCTCCTAGCAAAATTTATGTCCCATTGAAGTTTTTGCCCAGTTTGCCCTAAAAAACCTCCACTAATTGTGGAGAACTGGAGCTAACTCCAGTTAAAATAGCAAGAATGCAAAATTTGGCGGGCGTGCTCCAAAAATATCCAGAACCGTTAAACTTAACATTAAATTTTGGGTGGCGGGGTTAGATGGACCACCGCCCAACCCACCTACCAAGCCCTGGAGCTAACGGTTTTCAAACCGTAGCATTAACTATTCCAAAACCGTCGCCTTATCATGTGACCGCCTATACTAACTGTTGGGTTTGCAATAACCGTCAGAGTGAAGACCTGTGGTTCTGAGCCCACGGTTCTGTGTAGAGGGGGATTGCCCCCTTTCGCCTCTGACCATTTGTAATTTAACATTCAAATAGGTGTGGTGGCCCTAAGGGATAAGAACCACCAAGCGGGCGAGCTGGTTGGGCCTATGCGCTACTACCTGTTTGACCCACAATTGAATATGGTAGCCTACCAATAATTTTACATAACTGTTAATTCATCAGCCTGGGGCCACATGGCACCTATAGATTGGTCCACCTGCAATACGGTCAATCCACTGTGCAATCCCAAACTGGCACTTGTCAGACTTTAATTGGTCCATGCAGAATATTCTATGGAATATTTTGTGGAATATTCCCAAAATATTCTATGGAATATTCCTTTTTAAATATTTTTTTATTCAAAGTCAAACCAAGTCAAACTCGACTTTTACATGAAATTATGAAATTTCAAACTTGAATATCTTTCACATACAGTATCAGTTTTGAGTGTCGTTCATGGCTACATGATCATTTTGACAAGGCCTTTCCTGTCATTCTTATTTCAACCAATTATGAGAAAATAAAATTTTGAGAATTTTCTCCAATTAGGACATGATCACCTGATCACTGAAAAACAAGAATATGCACTTGTTAAGGCTTTGAAGTATTATTGAGTTTATGTGTTTCATTCAAAAATAATTTCTTTTGTTCCTAATATCACTGTTAAAGATGTATTGCTGCAGTTAGATACCAATGGTAGGAGAGGACTATGGCTGACCAAGATTTTGGAATTTGATGTTGAGATCAAACCAACTAAATTGATAAAGGGTTAGGGCTTGTCTCACTTGATTGTTGAATCTAACTACAAAGCTTTAAATCTGAATGTAGAGGCACTTGAAGGAGAAGATGGAGAAGGTATTTCTAATTATCCTGAAATATTCAGTTAAGATTGGTACAAGGATATAGTTTACTTCTTGTTAAATTTCAATTGTCCACCTAAAATGGAGAAGTCTAAAAGGAGAGCTTTTAAACTGAGAGCTGTGAAATATTGCATTTTGGAAGACCATGTTTACTGGAAAGATCCTGTTGGAGTTTTGTTAATATGTGCAGATGAAGCATAATCCCAGGAGATTACGACAGAGATACATGCTGGAGTATGTGGAGGGCATTTATATTGGAGATCCACTGTAAATAAAATAAAATATGTCTTTGCTAAAGTCAGGAGTTGTGTCTAATGTCAGAAATTTGCTAGTAAATAGAAATTGCTACCATTACCTCTCATTCCTATTTCAACAGGCGTTCCTTTTCAACAGTGGGGGCTAGATTTCATCGGTGAAATTCATCCACCTTCATGAGGACAACATAGATGGATTCTTACAGCTACAGATTGTTTCACTAAATGGATTGAAGTTGTACCAACTAGAAATGTTATTGATAAGATAATTATTAAATTTCTGTTGGAAAATATTATGTCAATATTTGGTTGTCCACAAAAATTTGAAACTAATAATGCAACGGCCTTTAAGTCTACCAAGATGTACAACTTTTGTCATCAATATGGGATTTAATTGACTCATTCCACACCTTATTACCCTCAAGGTAATGGTTTGTCTGAGTCATCCAATAAAATTTTGGTAAGCATTATTAAGAAAACGCTGCCTGAAAATAAGAGGAATTGGGACACTCAGTTGATACATGCTCTGTGCGAAAATAGAGTAATTGGTAAAAAATAAATTGGAATGTCTCCATTTTAGCTTGTATATGGTACAGAAGCTGTAATGCCTTTGCAATTAACGATTCCTATGATGAAGTTCCTACAAGATGAAGTTGATCATGAAAACCCAGTCCAAAGGAGAATGCTACAGTTGATAGTGGCACACCAAATCAAAGAATCATTGCTGGAAAAAGCTCAAAAGTATCAAGTTAAAGTCAAATATATTTTCGATAAAAGAGAAAATCATCTACTCTTTCATGAGAATGATTTGGTGCTACGTTGGGATGCTAGGAGAGAATATCATGGAAAGCATGGTAAGTTTGACAATCTATGGTTTGGGCCATTTAAAATTGCTAAAGTTTTGGAGAATAATACTTTTCTGCTCAAACATCTGGATGATGATCAGTTTACTCAAGGCCCAGTCAATGGTCATTTTCTTAAGAAGTTCTTTATTTAGTTAGTTAGTTGAATCACTCCATTGTAAATATCTAGTGTGATGTGTCAATAAACTCCATGCCCAATGGTACTTATGTCTGTGTATATGGTCAGTCTTGAGTCCATTATGTCAATGGTCAATCCTGATCTTTATTTTCAAGAACTCTCCTAAGTTTCAAGAGATTTTGAGGCAATGACTCTACACTCCTTGAAGTGTCACAGGGAGGAATTCATCCCTAATAGGAGCCACTGTTAGCACTGAAAATGTTAATGGTGTAATCACCATTGTGTCATTGTTTTCTAATTTTTATTGTGTACTAGTCCATGTCTCCTCTATCAAGTAAACTTGTTTCAAAATATTTTCTTTGTAATTTCTCATCAAATGAAACTCCATAATTCTATCCCAAAGTTTCGATTTTTCCGCCATTACAAAGGGTTTTCAGCCAAAAAGATATAGGAACAGTGGAATATCGGAAAAATTTCTCTCAAACAGTTTTCTACCACTACTCTCAGTACCAACACGTTTTTACCAGACACCGGGCAACATTCAAGGAACAACCGCACACCATTTTCACTGTTGTTTGCACTTTTTATGGATTTGGTTGCACCAGAACAGAAGAGCAGTCTTCCCATAAAACTACCACATCATACAAACCGCTTCAAATTGTTGGCCTTAATGTTTTTATTTTCATTATGGCATGGCACTCCGTATTAAATTTTTAAATAAGCCTCACCTCTTGCACGAGGGTGTAATGACTGTTGAAACATATTTACATTTTTCTATGGAAAAGGAAAGTATCATATTTTGTAAATATATGCCAAACTGATATTAAGTCAGGGTTGGTTGGTGGTTATAGAATTTTGACTATATGAACTATAATTTTTTTTTTGAACAAAATGGAATAATACTATTGAGGACTTATTACTAATTTGTTGTGTGTATTGTCTACTTTAGTTGTGTCTCCATATCTCCTTTCTTCCAGTTCCAGTTTGCAAATCATCATACTCTTATGTGTTTTTATTGGTATCTTAAGCTTGTTATGTGTTTTATCGGTTTTTGTTAGTATAACACAGCGAGCATTCCTTATAAAATCTATATTATAACAGTGGAATAAAATCACTCATGGTAGTTAATCTTCATGATATTTCAGTGAGAATCTTGTCAGACTAGAAATAGCTTTCTCTCAATGGAATATTGTCAAACTGCTACTTTTGTGAATTTCTACTAAATTAGTTGATTTCTGTTTTATAGACCTACTAATTATTCTCTCATCTTATAGTTTCCTCTCCTCATAGACTACAAACTTGCACCTTGCTACCACATCAAGTTACAATACCCTCATTAGTATAACTGTGGATTTGACTAAAATCTCTTTTCATTGAATCAAAGTTTATACCACTTACAAACTCACAAAACAAATCATTAAATTTCTTTATAGTTTAAGATGTGTATGGTCAGGCGTCTGCTGCAGTCCAAGTGTTGATTCCAGCGCCAACACTATCAACCTTTGAGTCTAAGAAGGGAAGAATGAAGATGGCCTTCTTAGAAGCAAAGGTTCCTTAACCCAAAACTACAAAAAATTACAAAAAGAATTCTTTTGAGCTTGATGTAAAGCACATTCACAATAGACCAAACGAAAATGCATAAGCAGACATGAGAAATGATCTCCTCCACATTAACCATTACAACCATGAGTCTATCAAAATTGAAAGTTACATTGTCCAACACCTAGTCATAGCTGAAGATGGAAAATATTTCTTCCATGGCCAAAGACACAATGATTAAATCCCTGGAGGATTTAGTGATGCAAATTGGGTACAACCCATCAAACCTAGTAGTGGTAGAAGCACTTGTTAAGAAGAAGAATGGTGATATAGTTGCTTTGAGGAGTGATTCAAGTAGATATTGGTGGCAACTCACCTATTCCACTTGGGGCCCCACCATTGTCTCTTTCTGTTTTTTATTTTGGGCACAACTTACTATTTTTAACAGTTTTTTGGGTCCTCAACTTCTGGAGCCATTTTGCGGCCCTAAACGATGTTTTTTGGGCATCATTTTTCTAGTAAATACGATACTGTTCCAAAATCTACATTTGCGGTTAACAATTGTTTTCCTCGGATAGATATTTCTAACAATGTGTCATGTACGTCAAACGAAGATAGTATGCCAAAGTTATGACCCCGGGAAATTGATGTACCAATTTACCCTGATGGGGCCCATATTCTAGCATTTCATCTCCTAGGGTTAGGTTTTTGGATGTTTAGGGTTTTCCATTATTTCTCAATAATATATAGGCCTTCGAGCCTCATTGTAACATAGAGTTCAGAGGCCTATAGCCGCCACATATCTTCTCAGAGATAAGCTATCAATGCCCTAGTTAGTTTATTTTGATTCTGTCTGTAAGAAAATTTCAGTTCCTTGATATTAATGAAATAAAGTGTTATTTCCACTGCATCTTTGTATTTATGGTTATATGTGTATTCTATTGCATTCATGCATAAATTCGGATCCGTGGTATCATAGCAATCTACTTTTTCTTGGTCCTTCTTTGCATGTCCCCAACGAGGTCGGGGGATAAGGAGTTAGGGCTTGATCTGGTTGAGCCTTTGCAAGATCAACCTCGAAAACCCTAATGGCTGCCTATGGGGGATGAAAACAAAGATGAGGGAGCAGGAGATCCTATCAAAATATTTCTTTAGGAGGCCCTTGAAAAATAAAGGAACGTGATGATGGATAACTCTTCCCAGATCCTTCAACGACTGCCCACCAGCGACGCATCTTCATCCAACAGCCACTCTAAGGGCATGAATCCATTTAAGGTACAAGTAAACATTGAAATTCCCATATTTGAGGGTCAAATATATGCAGATGTCGTTGATATATGGTTGAATCTATTAGAATGATATTTCTTGGTTCATGAATTTTGTGACTGGGAGAATATTATTTTTTCACTCCTCAAAGCTACCACCCATGTCAAGAACTGGTGGGAAACCTACTGTGAGAAAAAGGATGAGATAAAACCCTCTTTGTTCTCAACCATACCCACATGGAATTATTTTTGAGATGCCATAAAGGAACAATACTATCCTGTGGGGAGCTATGAGTACAAGTACATACAATGTACCAGACTACGGCAAAAAATGGATCAAGATGTGCATGAGCTGATGAATCTGTTCCATACCCTACGCACAAAGTTGGCTATCAAATATTTGGAGAAACTTTTGGTGCTAAAGTATCGAAGTTGTCTGCACATATATATTCAGGAGGAAATGGAGTTCCTCGACATCTCCTCGCTTGGTATGACATACCGGTTTGCTACCAAGATTGAGCAGAAATTCAAACAGAAGAAGCAAGACTTTGGATCTGCGAATCAAAAGAAAGGGAAAGGTGCCCCAAAACCACATAACAAATGACAAAGCTAAGGCATAGTGGCCCAATACAACCTATCAAATCCGAAAGCAAAGAACAACACCATGAAGCCAAAGAAGGTCACGGGAAAGTGTGAGTTCCATAAGAGCTCTACTCACAACACAAGTGAGTGTCGAGCCAAGCAATTTCTGTTGATGAGATAAGGGCTTCTAAATCAGATGCATGCTCTGAATCTGATTCAAAACTTGACAAGGGGAATGAAAAGGGGAAACATATTATTGATGTGAAGCCCAACGCCAGTATTTCCATTGTGAAGATCCAGAAGGAGGAACCGAAAGATCGAGAGGAGGAGGAGCGTATCTTCCACTCCCAGATGTGGGTAAAGGGTTCCCCTCTATAGTTAATTATTGAAAATGGGAGCCAAAAGAGCCTCATTTTAGTAGATTTCATGAAGTGGTTGGGCTTTCTGACCACAAAAAACTCACAACCATACACCATCGGGTGGCTTCACCAAGGATGGGATCTCTGCGTCAGCCAGTAGTGCCCCGTTCCCTACATCATCAAGGCCTTCACGGATGAGGTATTATGTGACATTGCTCCTCTTGATGTTTGTGATGTACTATTAGGCCAATCATACTTATGGAAATGACATGCTATGTATGAGTCCCGACCTCGCGCTATTATTGTTGCTTTATGAAATAAGTTGTACAGGATACCATAGGTACCATCGCCTATCGCCATCTCTTTGGTTACTACAAAACAATGCAGTAAGCTCATTTCCAAAACCAGGAAATTTGTTTTCCTGATGATCTTCCCCCAGGACAAGAAGAAGACTATGGCCATGACCTCCAGAAAGAGCTCATATGCACGAAAACAACAAAAGGACAAGGATGTGGAGGAGTACGGGAACATCTTCACCTCACCCACAGGGGTGCCTCTACAATGTCACGTCAAGCACCCCATTAATCTAACCCCAGGTGCGTCACTAACCAATGGACCGACCTATCACCATGCTGTTATGGAGAATGATGAAATCAAGAGGCAGATTCAAGAGCTTCTGTAGAAAGGTCACATCTGGTCTAGTTCATCACCCTGTGGGAGCCCGATCGTGTTGCTACAAAAGAATGATGGGACTTGGAGAATCTATATTGATTATCAGGTGTTGAACAAGATAATTTTCTGGAATAGGCACCGGATCCCACAGATTGATGACCTTCTGGACCGACTCAAAGGGGTGAAATATTTCAACAAGATCGACTTGAAGTCTGGGTATCACCAGGTACCAATCAAACCCTCTGATGTGTGGAAGACTACCTTCAAAGCCAAGCAGGGCCTTTTTGAATGGTTGGTCATGCCTTTCGAGTTGACGAATGCTCCCGCAACCTTCACGAGGTTGATGGAAGACATCTTGTGGCCATTCACCAACTCATTTTTAGTTTTGTACTTGGATGACATTCTGATCTTCAGCCAGACTTGGGAAGAGTACCTCCACCACATCCGACAAGTCCTCCAAACACTGCGGAAACACAAGTTGTGTGCTAATTTGGAGAAGTGCACTTTTGGCATGACCCAGGTTCAATATCTGGGATGAATTATTGATGAAAGGGGGGTGCATGTAGATCCAACCAAGATCCAAGTCATTCGGGATTGGCTAGCCCCAACCACTCTAACAGAGCTTCACAGCTTTCTGGGTCTTGCTAATTTATACCATAGGTTCATGTTGGGATTCTCTCATATCACTTGGCCCTTGATTCAAGTCACCAAGGGAGGAGCAAAAGAAAAATGATTTTGGTTAGATTCTCAAGAGAAGGCGTTCGTAGAATTGAAACATCGCCTCTATTCTACCCTAGTGCTCACATTACCAGACTTGCAACAAACATTTGAGATCAAGATGGATGCCTATGACTATGCTATTGGGGTAGTTCTTACTCAATATGGGCATCCAGTGGGATATCACAGTGAGACATTGTATGACACAGTCCACAAGTATCCCACTTATGAAAAATAAATGTATTCCGTTATTCAGGCTTGTTGACAATGGAATCATTACATTTTGGGGAAGGAAACAATCATCCACATAGACCAATGACCCCTGTTGTTCATACAGACACAAGGGAAGTTGTAGAACAATCGCCATTAGAAGTGGTCCATATATCTGCAACACTTTCATTTGACCATCAAGTATAAGAAGGGTAGCACCAATAATGTTATAGACTACCTCAGCCAACCACCGATTGTGGTGCTAAACACCGTTCTCAACTCTTGTGGGCACGAGAATTCTAATTGGCCACTTCTCTAGAAGAGCGATCCAGAATTTGGTCACACATAAAAGGAACTCTTGGGGGGTACGCAAGTTCAAAGTTTTCACCTCCAGCACTGTTATGTCACCTGGGACACCTTTGTGTTCCTTCAATCAAGCATGCCAATATGATATGGGAAGCATACTACAATCGAGTCGCTGGGAATTTGGGGGTCAAGAAAATAGTGGCAGTACTGCATAATTATTTCTATTGACCGAACCTTCGACAGGATGTCGGGAAGTACATTAGATCTTGCACTACTTACACCAATTCCAAACTGACCATCAAGAAGAAAGGCCTCTATAATCTGATACTTACCCCTAGTCAACCTTGGGAATCCATCTCCATGGATTACATGTCAAACCTTCCTTCTACTAAGAATTGAAACGACTGTGTTTTTGTAGTCATCGACAAATTCTCGAAGATGGCCATTATGGTGACCTGCAAGAATAATATCACAGCAGAAGCCACTACTAAAATATTCTTTAAATGAGTGTGGGTGCACTTTGGGATCCCATATTATATCATCTCAAATCAGGATAGTAGGTTCCTCAACATACTTTACTCCAACCTCTGGTCAATGCTGGACACCAAGCTCACCAAGTCCACAGCTTTCCATCCCCAAACTCATGGCCAGACAGAGGCTTTCAATAGGATGATTGTACACATTATGCGCATGTACAATTCAAATCATCCATGCAAATGGGATGAGAGCCTCCCCTATGTACAACACAATTATAACCAGGCTCTCCACAACTCAACTGACCACAACCCCTTTGAGGTGGGCATGGGATTCCAGCCACTATGTCCCATTGACGTAGCCATGCCATTTCCGGCTGCTCAGGTCGATTCGGCTTATGTCCTGTCTGAAGCTAACAAAGTGAAAAAATTCATTTAGCATATTAAATACATCCGCCAACAGGTTCATGACATATCAGATAGAGCCAATGCTAATTACAAGCAACGACATGATAAACATCGGGTGCCACACAAATTCTGGGTTGTCGATAAAATCTGGCTACATTTGTAGGAGTGCCTCATTGGACCCCACTACAAGCTTCTCCCACTCTGATATGGTTTTTATAGAATCACCAAGGTTGTAGGGAAAAATTCCTTCGATATCAGTATTCCACCATTCCTTGGTCTACACCCAGTATTCAATGTGGACCGCCTTCATCCCTACTTCCCACCTCTACTGGTCACCTCTGACATTGCAAAACAACTCACACCAATAGAGTTAAGCCCAGGATGCATGGAACATACCACCACAGATTGTATTGTGGACATGCAAATCAAGAACACTTTCTAACAGAAGATCCAACTGTATTGGGTTGTCAAAGCTGGCCAAACTCCTGTACCAAGGCAAGTGGTTCACCAGGGAGCAATTTCAGCAGAAGTTTCCTCATCTCATGGAGGAACTCAATGCAATGGGGACCATTGCTTCCTAAGTGGGAGGAATGATCCAGGTGGATATTGGTGGCCACCTGCCTATTCCACTTGGGTCCCCACCATTGTTTCTTTCAGTTTTTCAGTTTTTCCACAACTTACTATGTTTAGTAGCTTTTCGGGTCATAAATTTCCGTAGCCGTTTTGAGGCCCTAAACAACGTTTTTTGGGCATTTTTTTCCTGGAGAATATGATTTTATTCCAAAATCTACATTCATGTTTAGTGATTTTAGTCCTCGAATAGATCTTTCTAATGATGTATCATGTGCGTCAAAGGAAGATAGTATGTGTAATATTCCAAAATTTTCCCACAATAAATTGGAATATTAACTTTTGCTATTTTCACTTAGGAGTTGAATAATTGGGTGAGAAGGCCCATTCATAATAAAAACCTGGATAAAATCCCTCTTAGTATGAAAGCGGATCAGTAATGGAACTAGATTTCACACCCTCATGTGTGAAAGGAGATATTTTCAAGGAGGCTAGGTCAAGTTTGACCAAGTCAAACAACATAGAGGTATGAGCTGGAAAGCATCTTGTGGGACAACGCAAAGAAAGAGGAGGGAAGATTCCTTGAAGGAGGAAACCCTAAAGAGTGGGACCCATGGAGAGAGAACTATCATGTTTTTAAAAGGAGGGCAAGGCAGCAATTGTTTCTCATGCATATGATTATTGATTTCGTGTCTGTTTAGACTATTTGCAGTCTCCAACTATTTAGCTGAGTTGTTGTGCTACTTAGCACAAGGATTTCATGTTTAGGAATCCTTCTCCTTTCTTGATAAGCATCTTGAAGGAGTTGTACTAATTTTCCTCACGTCCAGGCTTGAGGCCAAGCATCCTCCTCCAGTACAACATTATTTCTACAGTAGAATAATGTTGTGCTACAGGGTGTTGCAGTGAGGGACCACAACACCACTTCCATCACTTTTTTTTCAGAGGAAGAGTCTCTATTTCTTTTGTGAGATAAGTTTGGAAGCCATTGGAGTTTATTGCAGACCTTGGAATTGGGCCAACTCATTCCCTTGCCCCTACAAGGCAGTTTTCTTCAGTAACTACGTTATTTTCATTGAGCATTTGTTGTGGGGTTTTGCATTGTTGATTGGATGGTGAGATTTCCAGTGATAGGATCAACCTTCACTTGGAGAATCCATTGGAGGAGGTCTACTTCAGATTATTCATCATATTCAGCCTTCTCTATTTTAGTTCCAATTTTGAGTTGTAGCTGCTACCCAGCAACTCCGACATTTTTCCATTTTTGTATATTTCAGCCAAATCCTTCTCAGGATTATTGTATTATTGTTTCCAGGGGTTGAGAGCTGGCTCCCTCTTATTTATTGAGCCATGTATTGTCATATGTTCCTGTTATTATGTAATATGGAGCAGTGCCTCTTATAAACTATGTCCTCTTAGCTTGCAGAATTCTCAGTGTAGCAGTGAGCATCTATTTTCATGTGCATGTCCCTTTGAGGCTACATTGCTTTGCTTGAGTGACTCTTTCCTCAAGGATTTGTATATCATTTCTGCTATAATATACAGTTTTTGGCTATCTGTATCTTCATGTGCTCAGGCTTATTAAAATAATGCTATTTCTCCATTATTGGTTCATGCATTTGCTAGAGTCCCTTCATCGAGCATTTTTACAAGGTAACTAGGTGTGGGAGACATGTTTAACCCACCTAGAGGGATTTATTTTGAGCCTCCTCTTGGATTTCAGTCTTAGATGCATTTATCTAAGCGATCTAAGTCTTGGTTTCAAATCCTGTAGTAGCCATTCCTGGAAAATGCGTTTTCCAGACATGCCTTGCTAGCAGATCCCATTTTGGGATATTATAGTGGTATCAAAGAAGATTTCTTGGCTCAGCCTATGAGTCTCAACCCAAGAATATTAGAATGATGAAGAACATGATATTACTCTCATCAGTGTTCAAAAATAAGAAGAGCCTCTCCAAAGAGGAGGAGAAAGAAGAAGAGGAAGGACCATGCACTTCCTATTCTCATCGAGAAGAAGACAAGCATGAAAGATACTTGGATCATCTGATTCTAATTAAGTACCTTGTTGAGTATAAATCTCAACCTAAAGGCTTCAAGGAGACTCTAGATTTTCCACATTTCATCCAATTGAAGGAAGAGAAGAGACCCTGCATCAGAAGAGAAATCAAAGGCAATAGATTTCTGTTGTCTACCTTTGATTGTTCATCTACAACAAGAGCTTGGGTGAGAAAGTTGGAAGAATTTTTCCTACTACATTCTGTAGCAGGGGAAGAAGCTGTTGAAATCTCAGCGCTGCACTTGGAGGGTGGAGCCTATGTTTGGTGGTTCAGCCACTTGAGCAATGCAAGGGTGAAAATTTTTGCAAAGTTCATTCAAAGGTTGATCAAAACCTTTGATGGAGAAGGAACAAAGGAATAAAAGCTAACACCACCACTTGAGGTGCCTTGTAATAATGTTGTCACACTCATAGAGGAGCAACCACATGCAGCAACAGTTGGGGTAGCCAACACATTGGAGGAAGGAACTCTTGCAGGCCTACAAGAGATTCCCAAATCTCATCAAGGTATGGAAAGATTTCCACTATCTATTTTTGCAGCAAAACCTTTTGATAGTTGTGGAAATTTGCTTTTTCATGACCAAGGGTCAAATCACACTGCTAACCTAGAGAAAAAATATTTCACTGCGCTGTGCAACATGGAAACATTTAAGGAGGAAATAAACCATCATCCTCATGAACCATTTTTGGATTTCATGTCACATTTGAGGTTGGGGTTTGAATACTTGAAGAGAAAGATGGAAGATAGTAGACATATTGAAGTGAGAAGCCCTTTCTCCTTTCTAGATGACCCTTTCTCAATGAGCACCTCTCAACTCAAAGAGAAACTTCTACTTTTAGCTGATCAAAGACCGCATTGGTTTTGGAGGACTATTGTTGAGAGGGAGATCTCATGGAGAGATCTCATTAGAGGTGCACTTCAACACATCATGGAGTGCAAGGATTTTCTTCCCTTCTGATAGGAGCAGATAGAATATGGAGGACATCTTAGGATGGATAACATCTTTCATGCTTGTGTTGGACATTCATTGAGCCATACACATCATATGGGAGGTTTTTGCCTACCACCTATTTGGGTCCTTATGGGATCACATTGATCCTTTAGAAGATTGCATTTCAAAATCCCATGAAGTGCAATGACAGGAATCTGATTTGGGAGGATGGTAGCCCTCATGGGAGGAGTACCAAGATGAAGAGAAGAAGGAGGCATCCACAAGTGATTGAGTGGATGTGGTTAATGAGCAAGGAGCTAGGAGGCTACTGTAAAATATATGACACCAGGCAACAGGAGGCTTGACTGCGCTAGCTCCTCTTGAAGGAGTTTGGCCATCACTTGGCATGTCCTCTTCCAGGGAGGATGGGGATGGAGGAGAGGTGGCAGGATGCTTGCATCATTGGGCAGTATGGAGTATGGATGCATGGTGTTGATGTGATACTCATATAATTCATTGTGTCTTCATCACATGAGTTGTATGATGGGAGCATAAGGAGGCAACAAGCACTTTGGTTGCTTGAGTTGCATTTGAGAGAGAAAGGGCAGATTTTCTCTCACTTTTTGTGTGATGTTGCAGGATTATAAGAGGGAATTCTCATGGTGAAAAGGGGCTACTCCTTGGCCTTGGATGATTTGGAAGCACTTCCATCTTGGGAGGCATTCCATATTTGTAGCAACATTACTATAGGAGTCTTTGACAAGGAGCATGTCAAAGAACAGAGCTTTGTATTGAAAGGAGCTTATTTTCATGAGCTCATAGCACTATCACTTTGGAGCAGGAACTTATGGATGGAGTATTCCCAGGATCACTTCACATTGTATGCACTTGCTGAAAAAGGAGGGGGCAAGGATGATAGAATGGCAGATAGAGACATCCATCACTATGGCATATTCTTCTTGACTTAGACTTCCAAGCATGAGAAGGATGATCTTCTTGCAACACATAGTTCATTCCTCTTCATAGCATGCCAAAAAACTATGTAGGACTCACTCATGGATCCATGTACCATCTTACTTCCGGAATATGGTAAGAATTTTTTTTTCACATTCATTAACTTGTATACTCTTACCACTACTATGCAGTGCATTTCTCCACAGGAGGGCAAGCTTCTCACATTGCTCCATGATCAATGTTGGGCCAATCTATATGATGGAGGCAACCATATTTTATGTGGCTTTGGGAAAATGTTTTCTCATTACATGTATGTTCAGTTGTTATGTCCAGCTCCTTACCATATGATGACAACATGATCCACTTTGTAACAAGAAACACTTTGCCATGTAAATATCTGAAGCAACAGTCTGTAAAATTGCACTGTACATACTTAGGATATTGTTGGTATATTCAAGCACCATATGGAGCCATCAATATTTCCTTCATTATTGTACTGATCATGTCTTCATTTGATAATGTTGTATCTATTCTTGTGGAGAGCATGATTGGGAGATTGACACATGAGTTGGATGTGTCCTTGAGGGGAGAGAATTCACACATTTTCTACACTACATGTTCTAATGGGAGCATGGGAGGAGATATGGCCACCATAGCCACATATTTGTTATCTTTCAAGGTGGGCCATGAGTTTTTTAACCATCCATTGTATAACCATGGGCAAGTACTTGATCATGTATTGTTGACACATTCAGTGATTTACTATCCACTAGTATATGTGATGATTCTTGTATATTACTTGCCATGCTATTTTCTAAAGTTGCAGTGGATGAAACTGTGCTGTGTCCTCTTGAGATATTGTTTGTATCATGCATCATCATGTAAAACTTGCAGAAAACTTCTCAATGGGATACTCTGTGATGACCATGTCCTATTCATCATGGATGGATTGTTTTGGACCAATTTTTTCCTTAATGTTGGAGGAGAAATCCTTGGAGGATTGTTCTTCATTTTTCCACTTGAGAGAAATACTTTTGCAGCCCAGGATTAGCACATACTCTACACTCATCATGAGTGGAGATGAGGAAAGCATAGGGTAGGCTATGATGCTTACCATGTTCAGATTTTCAGCCCACCTTCATTTCTGGAGCTTGAGGTGGAAGGAGATTTTCAGGAGTTGCCATGTTGGGAGGTGACTCATTTTGTTTGGATGATTTCTTGGGGATGGAGGATCCATTTGGGGAAGATGTTTTCACAACAATTTTTAGTCTCCATGCCTTGGGAGCAACTTCTTAGTTTTTTCCTTGCAGTTGCTTGAGGACAAGCAACATTTGGGAGGGGAGGACTGTAATATTCCAAAATTTTCCCACAATAAATTGGAATATTAACTTTTGCTATTTTCACTTAGGAGTTGAATAATTGGGTGAGAAGGCCCATTCATAGTAAAAACCTGGATAAAATCCCTCTTATTATGAAAGGGGATCAGAAATGGAACTAGATTTCACACCCTCATGTGTGAAAGGAGATATTTGCAAGGAGGCTAGGTTATGTTTGACCAAGTCAAACAGTGCAGAGGTATGAGGTGGAAAGCATATTGTGGGACGGCACAGAGAAAGAGGAGGGAATATTCCTTGAAGGAGGAAACCCTAAAGAGTGGGACCCATGGTGAGAGAGCTCTCATGTGTTTAAAAGGAGGGCAAGGCAACCATTGTTTCTCATGCATATGATTATTGATTTCTTGTCTGTTTAGAGTATTTGCAATCTCCAGTTGTTTAGCTGAGTTGCTGTGCTGCTTAGCATAATGATTTCCTGTTTATGAATCCTTATCCTTTCTTGAGAAGCCTATTGAAGGAGTTGTACTGATTTTCCTCACATCCAGGCTTGAGGCCAAGCATCCTCCTCCAGTACAATGTTATTTCCACAACATAATAATGTTGTGTTGTAGGGTGTTGTAGTGAGGGACCAAAACACCACTTCCATCACTTTTTTTCAGAGGAGGAGTCTCTCTTTCCTTTGTGAGATCAGTTTGGAAGCCATTGAAACTTATTGCAGATCTTGGCATTTGGAAAACTCATTCCCTTGTCCCTACAACGTCGTTTTCTTCATTAACTGCGTTATTTTCATTGAGCATTTGCTGTGGGGTTTTGAATTGTTGATTGGAGGGTGAGATTTCCAGTGATAGGATCACCCTTCATTTGGAGAATCCCTTGGAGGAGGTATACTTCAGATTATTCATCATATTTAGCCTTTTCTATTTTAGTTCCAGTTTTGATTTGCAACTGCTACCCAGCAACTCCGACATTTTTCCATTTTTGTATATTTTAGCCAATCCTTCTAAGGATTGTTGTATTATTGTTTCCAGGGGTTGAGAGCTAGCTCCCCCTTATTTCTTGAGCCATACATTGTCATATATTCCTGTTATTATGGAATATGAAGCAGTGCCTCTTATAAACTGCATCCTCTTTGCCTGCAGACTTCTCAGTGTAGAAGTGAGCATCTATTTTCATGTACATGTCCCTTTGAGGCTACATTGATTCTCTTGAGTGACTCTTTCCTCAAGGATTTGTATATCATTGCTGCTATAATATAAAATTGTTGGCTATCTGTATCTTCATGTGCCCAGTCTTATTAAAATAATGATGTTGCACCATTATTGGTTCATGAATTTGCTGCAGTCCCTTCATCAGGAATTTTTACAAGGTAACTAGGTGCGGGAGACCTATTTAACCCACCTAGAGGGATTTCTTTTGAGCCTCCTCTTGGATTTAAATCTTAGATGCATTGATCTAAGCGATCCAGGTCTTGGTTTCGAATCCTGTAGAATCCATTCCTAGAAAATGCGTTTTCCAGACATGCCTTGCTAGTAGATCCCATTTTGGGATATTACAGTATACCAAAATTACGACCCTAGGAAATTGATGTACCAATTTACCACGACGAGGCCCATATTTTGGCGTTTCATCTCCTAGGGTTAGGTTTTTGGATTTTTATGGTTTTCCATTATTTCTCAATAATATATAGGCCTTCGAGCCTCATTTTAAATCAAGGTTCATAGGCATGTAGCCGCCACATCCCTTCTCAGAGATAAGTTACCAACGCTCTAGCTAGTTTATTTCGATTCTATCTGTAAGAAAATTTTAGTTCTTTGATATTAATGAAATTAAGTGTTATTTCCACTGCACCTTTTTATTTATGTTATATGTGTATTCTATTGTGTTCCTTCATAAATCTGGATCAAGGAGGCTACTCAAGATGCTAGCAACAGAGGATCCTCTAAAAAAGGATATAGAGGAAAATGAGACACAAAAGGCAGAAATGATGCAATTTATGATTGATCAAGCTGAACAGATTAAGAAAATGGAGAATGAGATGGAGAAAATGGTAAAAGAGATACATAAGGCAGTAAGAGATGCCGTGAAAGAAGCAGAAAAATAAGCAACCAAAGCCATGATTCCATTACAAGCATTCCCTCTTGTTGTCCTTCATTCATAAAATTCTACTGCTACAGGTACACGAGGTGAAGGCACTGAAAAATTAGCTAAGGCTATGGAAAACATGTCCTTATAGATAGCAGAAATTAAAAAGTTGAAAGATCAGGTCAGTGATCAACAAGATCAAATGAAAAGGAAATATTCAGCACATGCTACAGAGTTGTAGATTAGAAAGAAGTTGGCATATATTCTACAGAAGTCTTTTCAGGAATCCTCAATTGGGAACATGGTAGAAAGAGTGAAAGAAATTATATGGCTGAATATAATTGACTCCATGAATGAGATATGGCCATCAATCCAAATAATTTTTTAGGAGAGAGATTTAATTCATTTGGTAAGTGTTACAATAGAAAAGGAAAATTAATAACTTTGTGATAATATTGCAACTGCCAATAACACCATTAAATTTCTCAAAAATAAAAGCCGTTTCAAGTTGGAACCCCTTGGAGTAGAAGACAAGACAAAAAAATACGTGAATTCAAGAAATTTTTGAACAATAAAAGTTTAGTTTCCCAGGTTGAAGAGAAGTGTAATCAGCTTTAGATTGGAGTAGGAAGATTTTCTAGCAGAATTGAGCCTCTGAACAAGAAAGGATTGCCTTCCTTGTTTGTAATTAATGAAAAACTTATGGAAAAACCAGATTATGTAAAGAAGCTCAGTGACATCTCAAAGGATGCATCCAAGAATGCTAATATGAAGAAAACCATGACAGGGAGGGCTTTCTATTAAGTTCTCAGTAATGACATCTTCATACAACATGAAATCAAGCACTTCTTTCAGGTAAAGCTAACATTTATGAAGTACACAGAAACTGAAGAGATATACAAAAGATTAATCAAGATCAAGATTCCAAGTCCAAATATTGGGCGAAATTGTGCAACTTGCAAGAATGATGACAACTCAGCATGACAATAGAACAACCAACTCATCTCATCATTGAAATCAGCAAACCCTATGTATCAGCTCAACACATTATTCGAACAACCAACTCATCACATCATTCGATTCAACAGATCAGTTAACTAGGTCAACATATAAATTTCAAATTTTCCAGAAAATCAAAAGGCTACAACACACAATAACGGTTTTTTGAAGGATACAACCACTTGTCATGACTATCTCAACATGTCCACTGGGTGGTCACAATTGTCAAATTTAGTTGTAATTGTAATAAATGGTAGATTTCCTCTGTTGATACGGCAAGCCATAATAATTCATTTAAATTATGCATTTCTACTCATTTTTAGGGTTTGGACCCTAGATTGTAAGCGTTTTTCATTGGAGCATTGTAATTTCTGGAGCTAGAGTATCAATAAAAAGGACAATTTTACAAGATTCATGTGTTGTGTTTTGTTGGTGATGTTTTTCCTTTATCATGTTTAATTTTTTCTACTCTCTTCTCTTTATATGTATAATTTAAATTCTAATTGTAAAACAATAAATTTAGATTAAGATTTGTTTCCTAGAGCACCTTAAGTTTGACTGTTTTTACAATTTTAATGTTTTCTTCTTATGTCAGTTTTAAGAATACTTAACTTCTTTTAAACCACTACCGAAATCACTCTTCTCCATTTCATAATTTCACTCTATTATAAAACACCATTATACACAGCTAGCTTGCCTTTCATTTCCTTTGGAAAATTGATGCATACGCCCAGCCTGTGTTGACTCCATAGCCCAATGGAAACAATTTAAAGAAATCCCTCAAATCCAACAAAAAAAAAATCAATCAAAAACAACTCTCACATTCAATTTAACTAGCCTAATATTAGAAAACTTAAAAAAAAGCTAAATCTAATAGATATATCCCTCTCTGAGTCTAGGAGGGCTAGATCCTAGGCTTTAAAGTGGTTTGATTTTGTTCTTTATAATTTATTCTTGCCAATCTTATAAATTATAGAGCGATAAAATTGTGGCGACCATACTGGGGACATTAACTTAAAAAAAAAAGCTCTTTTCATTTGAATTCAGAAACCCCAGTTAAAACCATTGTATGATAGAACTTTATTTTAATATTGGTTTCTTTCAGCTTTCGATTATCAGTTTGCCTGTGATTTTGATTTCAATTCTGGCTCCAAAAATAATATCCACTAGATCCAATCTATATCCAAATCCTCCTTCCATTATAGATAATCCTAAGAATATCTTGAGAAAAAATCCCAGCGCTGAAAGTCAAACCATTACTAGAGTTCTCCATAGATCTAAATCCATACCTGAAATCTTTGTCACTTTGTAAGACGTTCAATTTTATTTTCATTTTGTACAAGGTGTTTTCATAACAAAATCTGAGAATTGGACTGACCATACATTTTTTGATCCATCCATCCTACATCAAATTATAGTGAGGGAATCCTACTCTCAACTTCAATCTGATATCCATATTCTCTAGGATTTTGATACTCTCCAAGATCTGGTGATTGAGTTTACTTCCACTATTGATGATGCATATGTCCATCAATTTGTAGAGTTAACTGCCTTAACCAGAGTAGTTTCTTCAGTTACATCTCAAATGATACATCTTAGGTCAGTTAGTCCTACTGTCTCCACTATCCCTACCACTAATTTTATTCATCCCCATATTCAAACTGTTACCTAAACATCTTCTCCTACTACCTCTACACATCCTACTTCATCCATTGTTCACCTCCATCCACCACCTCCACCAATCATGGAAGCCATATATGCCCCATTGGTGTTTCCAACACCTTTACCCCCTATGCCCTAGGATTACCAATCTAAGATTCCACAATTTGATGGGACTCATCCTGTGACTTCTAAACAACATATAGATAAAATGAATGATTTTTTTGACCTACAAGAAATTGATGAAGACGGTGTCAAATTGAGGATTTTTTCTTAGAGTTTAGGAGGTGAAGTGAGAAAATGGTTCAAGGGTTTAACTACTAATAACATTCATTATATTCTTGCTTTTCACCAAAAATTTATTAATAGATTGGAAATCAATAAAAATCCACTATAGATTTTATCAGAATATGAGAGTATCAAGAGGTCTCCAGGAGAGAGTGTCCAAGACTGCTCCACTAGATTCAAAAACATATATACCGCACTTCTTGCCCACATGAAGCCACCCCAAGGGTTTTTTCTCATTTAATTCCCAGATGGTTTTGACCCATACATGGCCTATCAACTTAGGGAAAGAGATTAATCAAGTTTAGAAGAAATGAAAAGAGATTTTGTGAGTGTAGAAGCTAATTATTAGCAAAAAGGGCGAGGATGAGAATTGAGAGGAGAGTTACAATAAGAGAAGAAACTATAGCTTCTAGATCTGATGCTAAAATAGATAACTTGGTGAGGAATATGTAGAGGATGATGAAAGGAATTAGTCTAAATGGAAGAGCTATACCCAAAGAAAATAAACCAAATCCCAAAAATAGAAATCAAAACCTAAGAGGAAACCCTTCGCAGGTTAGATAGAGAGAGCAAAGAGGTCCTGATCAGCAGATTAAGCCTCCATTCCAGGAAAAATATGCTGATGAAGATGAAGGGTTTAGGAAGTTGAGGAAAATCAGATTAATGAAGATGATTCTATTTTTCTCACTGAAGAAGAACAGGGATTGTTTTCACAAACCCAAACAGAGTTAGAATCTAAATAATCTGATGATTACAAACTGGGTTTTGAGAATCCCATTATGGAGGTTCACAAACAATAAAATTTGAGAAGGAAGAAAAACTTAGATAATTCCAATGAAAATAATTCATAACATTCTGCCAAGAAATTATCTGAATCTGAGGTTAAGGAAAAAACATAAAACTCAAAGAAAAATGCAAATAACTCAGAAAAGAAAAACATAGAAAATAGTACCAAGAAAACAGTGGATATTTCTGTCAGAAATTCTCAGACAAACATTCCTAGTACAAGCAAACAAATTGAAATTACCGAAAAGATAGTGGTTGAAAAAACTGATTTGTCAAATATGCAAAAAAACTCAAACACCATTAGGCATTGAGAATGAACTTGAAAAAGTGAATATATCTATCCCTCTCACTGAAATCATCAACAAAAATGTTTATAGGTCTCAGGTCCTAAAAGTATTAAATATAGGGGAAGTTACTGATACTGTCAATTTAAGTGATTACCAGCCTGGACTTTTGTTTGGGCTAGAGGTTGATGGAAAACCCCAAGAAGGAGGTGTTCCTCCTTTTTATGTCAGTTTAAACATTCATGGAAAATTTATCCATAATGCCATGTTGGAATCGGGTGCATCACACAACCTTATGCCAAAGGCTATCATTGAGAAGCTTGACCTTGAAATCGCTAGACCTTATAAAAATTTGTACTCTTTTGATTTCAGTAAAGTTAGGTGTCTAGGTCTTATCAAAGATCTTTGTGTCACTCTAGCTTAGATACATACAAAGAGTTTAGTGATGGATATATTTGTATCTGAAATCCCCCTCAAGTATTGAATGATTTTATCTCACTCATGGGGAGAAAAATTACAAGGGACCCTGCAAATGTACATGACATATGCTAAAATATCGATGTTTGGTCAATCAAGAAGGTTGTATAGGGAAAAAATTAATGAAGTACATGGTCAGTAGACAAGAAAAACCACACAATCACCCTCTGTACTATGTTCATACTAACCTTGACTCTTTAATTTTGTATAACGATGGAGGAATTGATTCAGAAGTTTCCCATACAAGAAATGATATCATAGAAAATGATGACAGTCAAATGCAAACAGAACAGCCAAATCCTGTAAATGAAGCTCTTTGGAACATGAGATTTGATGTCTCATGTGGTAAATCTAGCTCAGGAACAGGAATTTGGGTGTAAAATGCAGGAAACAATAGTGCACAGGGTCATTCATACAAGTTAAATTTTCAGTGCACAAACAACATTGAAGGATATGAAGCCCTACTCCTAGGATTACAGATGTTGAAAATATTAGGAGCAAAAAGGATCTCTGTGCATTGTCACTCTGAGCTAGTCATAAAAATAAAATAAAAGGATAATATGGAGCAAAACATCCCAGATTAAGAGCTTATAGAAATTTTTTACTTGATTTCTAGAGAACATTTGATGAATACAATTTAGCACTAATTCCAAGAAATCAAAATGTCCAAGAAAAGGGCCTAGCATTTTTTAGCAAGTACATGTAAACTACCTCACCCAAACAAAAAGTACACAATAGAGGTCAAAAATTGTCATTCTATGCCAGATAACATGAGGTACTGGTAAGTTTTTGGCAGTGACAAATAAATTGAAAGTTTCCTACAATCTAAGGATGAATTTGAAGACAATAATATATACCTAAATTGTGAGGAGGACAACCTTGCTGATGTAAAAAATACTGAAGAGAAACAAACTGTTTTTTTTAATGTAATTTTCCAACTAAAAAAATTGTACATAACTTGGAAAATCAAAAAGACCTAGAAAAAGAAGAATTCAAAATACTCCAACTCAAAGACAATAATCTACCCATAAGGCTGGTCCCTTTAGAGGAATTATTTGAATTTAATGATGTGGCTAAGAAACCAAAAATGGAACCAATTGGAACAAATATTGAAGAATGTAATATAGACACTGAAAAAAACCCAAAAACCATCAAAATGTTAAAATCACCGCTTATCATTAGTAAAATAAGATATATAGCTTTGTTCAAATAATTAATTGATGTATTTGCATGGATCTATGAGGATTTAAAGTCTTATGATACAATCATCATACAACATAATATTGCAATTAAAGAGGATAAAAAACCTTTCCAACATAAATTGCGCAGAATAAACCCTATTTTGATGCCATTGGTTGAGAAATAAATTAAGAAGATGTATGAATCAAAAATCATAGTACCACTCAGATAGTCCAAATGGGTATCCAATATTGTGCCAACTATAAATAAAACAGGTGAAATCAGACTCTATTGACTTTAGAAATCTTAACAAAGTATCTCCTAAGGATAATTACCCCTTACCAAAAATGGACCACATATTTCATAGTTAGTAGGTTCTAGTAGGATATCTTTGTTAGATTCCTTTTCTGGTTATAATCAAGTTTTAGTACACCTTGATGATGAAGACAAGAAAAAATTTACTACTCCTTGGGGGACTTTCATGTATGTGAAAATTCATTTTGGATTAATGAATGTGGAGCTACCTTTCAAAGCTCCATGGACATTGCATTTGACGATTAAATAGGTCACTTTATTGTAATTTATCTGGATGGTATCATTTTTTATTCTAAAGCCAATGAAGAACATTTAGCACACTTGAGAAATGTTTTTGAAAAATGCATAAAATTTGGAATTTCCCTGGATCCTAAGAAGACACTATTTGGACCAGAAGAAGGAAAACTATTAAGTCACATTATTTCTCAAGATGGAATCAAAATTGATCCTAGAAGAATTGAATGAATACTAAAAATCAGTCATCCTAGAAATCTTAAAGAACTCCAATCATTCATTGGTAAAATCAACTTTTTGAGGAGATTTATACCAAACCTAACAGAATTTTTAAGGAACATTACGAATATGCCAAAGAAATATTCAGAAATAAAATGGACCATAGAAGAAAAACAATGTTTTGATTTGGTCAAGAAAGAATTGATAAAAGCCCTAGTCTTAATAAGCCTAGATTTTACTAAATATTTCATGGTTTTTTCTTTTGCTTCTAAACATATTATTTATGTTGTTTTATTGCAGAAAAAAAGTGAAGGACATGAGCAACCAATAACGTTTTTCGGCAAGGAATTAAGAGATGAATCATTGAAATACAATATCATGGAAAAATAGGCTTTTTCTTTGGTCAAAGCATTGAAAGATTTTACATTATACATTCACATATCATTGGTTATTTCCCAAATGTAGTTGTCAAAGAAATCTTAACATAGAATGGTCCTGATGGAAAAAGAGGCAAATGGATTGTTGTGATCTTAGAATATGATTTGGAAATCAAGCCTATCAAGTTGATTAAGGGCCAAGGATTAGATAAATTTATGGCAGAATCCAACTTTCATGCACTGGACATTAACATGGTATATTCATTGGATGATCAAGAATAACTGGTGACTCCACCGATTGATGAAGCATTCCTAAATTCTCCCTGGTATGCTGATATTTTGTATGTATTGTCAAATTTGAATACTCCTCCTGGTTTGTCCAAAACCAAAGATAAATTTCTAAAACTTAAAGCTATTAAGTTCTGTATTTTGGAAAATACTTTGTATTGGAAAGATATTGGATGTATTTTTCTTAAGTGTTTGTTGAAGGATGATGCAAATAAAGTTATGCAGGAGTTCCATGGAGGTGACTATGGTGGCCATCTCTATTGGAAAACCACTGCAAACAAGATAATGAGAGTTGGTTTTTATTGGCCTACCCTTTTTCCTAATATCCATTAGATGGTTACTGCTTATCACAAATGTCAAAGCTTTGAAGGAAAGAGAAAGCTACTTCCCTTACCCTTGAAACCTATTTCTATAGAGAGCCCTATCTAGCAATCAGGATTAGACTTCATTGGAGAAATTCATCCCCCATCTTCTACCCAACATAAATGGATCCTCACTGCCACATATTATTTCACCAAATGGATAGAATCCACTCTTTCTAGAAATTCCACTGTCTATGTCATAATAAAATTCCTTGAAACCAATATTCTTTATATATTTGGCTGTCCTAGAAAAATCATTATAGACAATGTTGCATCCGTTAAGTCCAAAAATATGGTTTATTTCTATCAAAGATATCATATAGCTTTGGGGCATTCAACAACCCATTACCCTTAGGGTAATGGACTGGCTAGATCTTCAAACAAAATTTTGGTGAACATCATTAAAAAGATTTTGGAGGAAAATAAGAAATCATGGCATAATAAGTTGATAAATGTTCTTTGGGCTTATAGACTTACTACAAAGAAATCATTTGGCCTGTCTCCATACCAATTGTTTTATGGAATGGATAAATTTTTTCCTTCATCTTTAGGAGTTCCAATTATGAATATTATTCATTAAATTCAAGCTGAACCAAATGAAATTTAGAGAATGATCAATGACATTATTCAGTTGTAGCAGCCTAGAGAGGAAGTTTACAACAGAACTCAAGTGATTCAAGAGAATATCAAAAATATCTTTGAAAAGAGAACAATGGTCAATGATTTCAATTTAGGAGACAATGTTCTGAAATGGGATTAGAGAAGAGAAGATACAGGAAAACATGGAAAGTTTGACAATATTTGGCAAGGGCCATACATCATTGATACTTTCAGGGGAAACAATGCTTATTTTCTTAAATATTTGGATGGTACAGAAGTATATGGAGGTCCTGTCAATGGTAGGATGCTGAAACATTATTTCTTCTAAAATTCAGGTTGCTTTTTCTCCATTGTAAATACCAAATTTTTATAGTTTTCAATAATTCATTGGACAAGGTTGAAGCCTGAAGTGAAGGCCGAAAGCCTAGTTTGATGAGTAGATATAAAAATGGAAAAATAAATTAGGTGAACATGTTGCAGAAAATGGAGCATTCAAGGCTACTGGTCTTAGGTTCTTTACACTTCATTTGGAGAAGTTCCATCCCCAGCTGGAGCCACTGTTAGTATCCTATAAATCATAGGATCTCAAGGTGATTGGGTATTTCATCTTCCTTGCAATTTCATATTGAAATTTTTTTCAATATTCAAATGATTTTCAATAAAAAAAATATGAAAAGGAAGAAAAGAAGGCATAAAAAATAGACAAAAAGGGAAAAATAAAGAAAAAAACCCAAAAATAAATAATGAATGAAAGTGTTACAAATTCAAATGCCACCACTCATTAGATTAGGTTTGTTCAATCATACAGTTTAATCATGATTGTACAATTTTGAATTTTTGTTGATAGGTTAGAAAATAAGATTTGCCAAACTATTTAATCTTGGCATATCAGTAGATAGGTAGAAAATGAAATTGGATTAATAGTTTAAACAGAGTCAATGGATGAAATAAGGATATATGTTAGGTTAGAAATTGACAAGAAAATATGATTCAAGGTTTGTAAGCACAAATGCACCTTGCAAAAAGAAGAAAAAATGTTATATTTGTATTTTGGGTAGGTATTTATGTTGAGGAGAAAGAATGAAAGGAAAATATGAAATCTATCCTACAAGGTGCAACATAAAATTTCATTTTTCCTATGGTGGAAGAAGAATATCAAAAGCAAAGGGTGTTTACACTCAAAATTTTGGAAAGGGGGTTATGTTCTAAACTTTAAAAATTGAATTATATTCCAAAATTATTTTGACATACCCTATGTCTTAATTATACCCTAAGTCCCGAAGATAGTATTATTCCCTTTATCCTAACCCCCTAAACATTCACATTCTTCATTTATCCTAAAGTCCCACACTACCTCCTACCATCCATTTATTCTCCGACCGCACCATCACATCACACATCCCATACGCGTTAATCCGCCTCCACCTTCTCGTCATATCTGCACATTGCTCCACATGTGATGGCTCACATAACCTTTCGGCCCCCCCTCAGCCCCCGAACTTTAACAAGGGTGGGGGGGGGGGGGGGTCCAAAATGGGCGGTATCCAATACCGTCGAGACTATTGTTATCACTCAAATTGAACCTCAGGCTAAAAAAGACAATTCCGAGTAACCTCAAACCACGCTAAGCCAAGTAGCTATCCCTACTAGGCTAGGAGAGGGCTCTATCCGTATAGAACACAGCCAAGATGACTAATAAAATAGGATATTAGGCTAGGTATAGTACCTCATGGTTTTTATTTTTTGATTGTGTAGGCTTTTGCTAGATCAGGAGGAGTCAAACAACTAGGGCAAGGAAATTAGGTCAAAATTTACAGGGTGTTCTAAGGGTAAAGGTAGGTAGAAGGTTTGACATTTAAAGGATGACTATGGTGACGTGAAATATACTGGTGAGGAGTTATGAAGAGAATATGATATGAATTCTCCCTAAAATAAAGAAAATAAACAAATTATGCTAAATTCCCCAACATAGAGCATGAAAACATGACTTTTTCCTTTCAACTTGAAATTAGGCATATCATTGACATGGAAATGGATTATGAGCTTAAAATACATTCATAAAAATGATCAAAAAGAAGAAACTATGTCAAAAATTTCATACCACATGGATCCCAAAGAAATATCTGCAAATTAATCATTAATGTCCAGGCCAAACAGATACAAATATGTCTCTTGAGATGCCAAAGCTCCAAGTGAGTGCAAACATTATAATGAATGAGAAAATACATCAAATAGACCTCAAAACCACTCTTCCTAGACTCTGGGAGTCGAATCCATGAGATAGGTATCAGTTTCACCTACTCCCAAACAAGAATATGAAGACTAGGAAAACTCAACAATTTTCCTCTAAAAGAGAGGAAACTGATTCATTTGACCTCTAGAGGACTTATCTGATGTATCTACCCTAGATAAAATAAAAACATGAGATTTACATTTATCTTGACTTTTTACATCAATAAATTATAATTTTCCAAGATGAAAAGTTAAAAAGTCAAAATATGCTAAAGATGGTGAAAATGACAATTTCCTAGCAAAAGCGCAGTGCCATGATAGAAAAAATAGCCTCTCTTGCAAGCCACTTTTGGAGGCCCTCCCGGTGTCCAAATCCGCTCCATGATATATCATTGGAAATATCTCAGAGTATAGTGTCCAAATATGCCTCCATATTCCAAAATGGTGCCCATATGTCCTGCCAAAAATCATTTCTCCCAAGATTTGTATTAGTGTAGCACCTAGGCAAAAACAAGGGCAGAAACATGTTTTTTTTTGTGGTTTTTTGCCTTTTTGAGGGACCAGTTCTCCTCCAAATATTGTGAAACCTGTTGGAATTGATGTCCTCATCATTCCAAACATGATGGTGGTGACTATTTGTCCATTGGATGCTCCAATAAAAAACACAACGCCAAGGGCGCTACATTTTTGGTAGTGTGACTCTGTGTCAAAATTGCCCAAAAATCCAAAAAATGCACCACAATGCCAAATGTGCCAAAATTTGTCAAAATTTTGAGGCTAATTTTCTAATCAATGGTTAGAGGCATGAAGAGACACCTTAGAAAGTATTTCTAACCTCTCCTTCTCCTTTTTCTCGGTCAAAGCTTGAATCTTTGCATGGGGCCGTTTGAGCTTGGCCGTTGCAATTTTGTTTCTCATGGCATAATGTTTTTCCATTTTCCTCTGAATGCCATTGTCCTTCTTGGCCTTCTCTAGTAAGCTCTGCAAACGAAATTTGGCTCTATCAAGCCATGACTCTCTATCTTTGCTAATCTCAAGCGCAGGAAACTCACTTGGAGTGAGTTGCTCTGCCAACTCAACTTCTTTCTGTCTCTCAAGGGCTAGAGATATTTTCAGCCCTCTATTCCTTGGTCTCTATCTAGGAGGATGATCCTCCTCATCATAAATATCACCAAATCTGTCTAATTTTTCCTCCAACAAGGCTTTAGCCCTCTCTGCCTCTTTCTTTGCTTTCATGGTCTTCACCTCACTGATAATCTGCTTGTTCTTCAGTTGTTGATTCTCTTGCTCAAGAAAACCAATCACATATTGTGCTCTGTCAAGATTAGCTTGAAGTTCACTAATATTTTCCTCTTTGCTTCTGATTAAAGCGCTAGTGATTATATCCTCATGCTCCCCATCAAGGTCAATCAGCTGAAACTCCTGCTCTATTTGATGCTTGTCCTCCTACTCCTCAATGATTTTCTCTTTTGCCTTGTCTACCTATTTTGTTGATGAAGAAGGCATGGCCCCTTCCACTCCAAGTGAAGAAAATACATGTTGGTGGCCTCTCTGATAGGTCTTGGGAAATGTCTCAACATCAGTCACATTAGTCCAAGTTACATCAATTCCCCTTTCACTGCTTGATGCTTCAGTGTCATGATGTGATGATGGTGAAGGATTACGGAAAGGTGAAGAAGTAGGTTCAACATGAGGTGACGGAATATGACTAGGTGATAATGTATGAGCAACAAGATGATATGGATAAGTTGATATGGGAGGATGAGATGATGAAGGGATGCTCTACTCATGATGACTAGGTGGGGTATTGAAAACTTCATTTGCAATTAATATGTCCCATGAAATGTTCTTCTTCTCAAGATAATGCATGACTACCATATTAATGAGTGAATGGTGAAAAATGCTCTACATTTGATGATTGCAATGCCTCCTTTCCACAATGTATTCCATTTTGTCATTGCTTTGGGAGAGATATTAAGGTATATGATGCATTTTGACTCTAGTGAAGTGCATGAGGAGTCTGATATGGTATGAATAAAGTCGAGAAAACCTCTCCTCACAAGTGAAATACTTCATGATTATTTTCTTCATCGGAACATACCAGTCAAGGAGATGAGAGAAAGGGAAAAAAAAATTCTTAGCATCCTTATATATAGGTTTGAGGTATGGCTCATAATAGCTTAGATCAAGGTTTACCTTTTTAAAGCATTTATCTCCCACATTAGGGATCCCTGTACAGCTAAAATATCACTAGCGGACATGGTAAAAGTGACCCCAGCAAGAGTGGCATGCCCATCATGAATATTTGTGATGAACAATATTGTTAAGCCAGGGTGATATTAAATCTGTTGCACCTTCTCACAAAACTCAAAGAAACCAAAATGTTTGAAACAATACACAGTGAGAGGAGAGGCCATGAGTTCCCTTGTGGTTATTGGTTCAAATCTGTTAATTTTCCCACCTTTGTGATCACTTTTCTTTGGTGATTGTTCCTCACTGATATCTCCGTCCTCTTCTTCAGACAACCTGAGCTTGAAATCTTTGAAACCCTAGGGATGAGGTAGATGGGGATCAGGGAGTGAAATAGGTCTAGGGAATAGGGATATGATGTTGTAATGAAGGGGTAGGGTTTATAGTGATAGAGGAAGAAAATGTGAGGTTTATGAATGCCAAATTTGGGAACAACAAGAACAAAGAATAAATATAGGGTTTATAGCTTATCCAACTTCCAAATTTCACAAAGAAAAAAAAACACCATAAAAATCCTTTTGAAGACAGCAAGGGGGTGAAATTCATTGTTACTTACTTGTCAAAGGCACTAGAGAAACTTTGCTGAAGTTTTGGAGGCACTTTGACCAAGTTTTGAATCTCATGGACCAAAATATGCATTAATGGAATGCTCAAACATTAGCATAGTGCCTTTGATTATTAGCGCAATGCCTATGTAAAATGCATTGTGTTTTTTAGGAATTACCACAACGTGGTTGGGTATTAACCAGGGAAAATTTTAGGGGCGAATTTTAGCCCAAAGGCGAATTTTAAGGGATTTTAAATTTTATTAGGGCGAATTTTTTATATAAAACCCAATTTTTATAGTTTAATAAAGTTAGCCCAAAAAATATTTTGAAAATAATTAATTATTTAATATTAGCCCACCAAAAAAAAGGGCGCACAAAACTAGAAACATGAAATTCGCCCCTGATTTTCCAGATTTCCATGGCATTCGCCCCATTTTTTCAACCGATTTTCCAGATTTCCATGGCATTCGCCCCATTTTTTCAGTGGTTCAGAGGTGGCTGGGCTTTGTGCACACCGATCTTCTAAGTTCTTGCTGGTTGAGCGAGACCGAGTCGGAAAAATACAGTCATAGGAATCCCATCATGGTCCGTTGGGCCTGGCTGACTCTCTCTGGTCTGTCACTCTCTGGTCCGGACTCCGTTAGGGCCTCCCATAGTTCATATATAGCAGAGAATCGAGATACACTTCGAAGAGATGGTGTTGTGGGAGATAAAAATCACCACAGCCTACGTGCTCGATTTCTCTGGATTTGAAATAGGAACAGCGGCTATGGGCTTTCGAAATGGAAAAGATGTTGTAAGCTTATCTCCTGCATCTGGGGACTCTATTGCTGATGCTGGGTATCGACATTTCACAATATTGGGCGGGAATTTACATACGTTATTGATAAATATCAGATCCTCAAGCGCATGTACAAGCTCGCTTTCAGACTCTTTCACTCATCAGGTATACCAGTGTATGTATCTATGATTCCTCTAAATTTTTCATCAGCAATGTGCATTTCCCTATCCATGTTTCCAATTTTTGCATGCATTGGGATATATCGATCGGGAAAAAGAGTCTTTCTACTAGATCTTCCTGCTATGAATTTATCATGCCTAGATTGAAAATACATTGAGAAAAGGGTAGATGTAGGGACTTAATTAGCAAAAACTCTGTTCGATTGAATTAAATGTAACTTAGGTAAATGGAAGCTTCTCCCCATCTTTTTCCTTGCTGGTATAAGTTGGACATCTTGAGAATTTTTGTGATGTAAAAGGTTGTACCAATGACCTTTTTTCTAGAACGGTTTACTATACGCAAGAGCAGAAGATTCATTGTGTTGAGTTGAAATGCACAAGCCATTAAAATGCTGAGTAGGACTGTGAGTTTTTTATTCTAGTGAGCTCTTACTACTAGGAATCCTGCCATGGTTGTCTTGCTCGTTATGGGTTACAATGTCTTCAATGGCATGTGAGGAAGACCCAATATTATTTATCTTCACTATTTGTATATTCTGAGCTGTGGATCCTTCCATTCTACTTTTGATTTGCAGTCCTGTTATATATTCTTCCTTATATCCACTGTGATTTTATTTAGAAGCTTCATTCGATACCTCTATAGAATCCTTTACAAGAGCTATTCCTTTCTCTACCATACAGAATACCTCAATTTTCAGAATTAAGGTAAGGTGTCTATCAGTTGGTGCTTGAAGATGCATTATTGGAACTTGACTCGCATCACTAGTTTCCTGCCTATCCATTTTACTTCCAGTATAAATGTCTTTAGTAGGGTTAGAAATTTCTTGTGATAGAGCAATAGATAGATTCGAAATATTTTTATTGCTATAGAAATCTACTGTAGAAACACTCATTGCCAATGAATCATTGGTAGCCAACACTTCGTCACAAACAGACTAAGGTTTAAAAGCAGTGCCAACATGAAAACCAAGAGAAGTATCCGAATCAACATGCTTATTTTCCTTGTAGTGAACCTGGTGCTTAGATTCATCTTTGAAATGTTTACTACTATCATGGTGCTTTATAGTGCACTTTTGATAAAACCGTATACTTCTCAAGTTTTCCATTATTATCCTTGTATCTGTCCTTCCTATATTCCCTCTTCCTGTACCTGTCTTCTTTGTTCCTTCCATCGCCATGACTGTTTCTCAATTTACATTCCTTGATGTATGCTTCCACCTTCTTTCTGGCTGGATGTCTCATATTAGATGTCTGTCTTTTGCTGCCCACTTGTTAAACTTTCTTGGAAGTATCACCCCCAATCTGAATGGTTAAAGAGACCTTTCCCTTCATTTCAGAACTGCTGTTGAATTTTTCTTCCTCTGAAATTGCAGAATCTCCAGGACACTGAGGATTCATTAGTTTGGTTTCAAGTTTCAACCTTACTATTTTTGTACAACAAATTTATTGAAGTTGTTTCAAGGATATCATTGCCCACTTTGTCCTTTAATAACAGATAAGCGTTGACCTCCGTTTCATCCTCCTTTGGCTCATCCCCTGTTCTTGAGTTGCACTCGTTGTTTTCATTTCCAGATGAGTTGCTACCTCCCCTCTTCTCAGGTTGTATGTGGTTTTCAGCCTCTTCCTTTCCTTACATGTCACAACTCTTCTATCCAACTCTTCCAATTCTGCAATAGCCCTTCTATTCAACTCTTTCAATTTTACAGGAACTTTGTATACTGTTCCTTTTTCCTCTCTTCTTCTTTATGAGTAGTTGCCTCAATGTTACCATCTACCTTTGGAGGCCATAGAGACGTTTCCCTTGCACATGTTTTTCAATAACTGCTAAACTTGCTGGTATAAGTTGGACACTCTTTTGCAATGATGCTAGAAACCAAATATTTCAACCAAATTATCCTCACCGCTGTCAAGGCCAAAGAGATAAGGTTGGGATCTACAAATAAAAGGTGCTCTGCCATGTATATATAATAGGTTGAGTAAATAGAGCCTCCAGGTAATGAGAACACTATCACGCATATATGAGAAGAATTAGGTGATCTTTCTGTGATCCAGTCCAATGGGTTTTGGCTTAGGAAGAGAGGGATCACCACACTGATAAAATTGCTAAGGGATACAATGAAGATCAAAGAGAACCCATAACACATGCCATACATCATGGAAGTAGGTATGCTACTGGATCTAAAGAAAATAAACAAGTTTAATATCCAATTGAGAGTAAGAACCTAAACCTAAATTCCACTATTCTCTACAGTACCAAAGTTTTGTTTTTCCATAAAAATGAAAACAAAAACCAGTCAATATTTGAGAGACTACTAAAATATGTTTGCTGGAAGGGCACTTACAATAGGTATGGCCAATGCTAAACCTACATTGGTACCTCTCCATAGGTGAGAGAAGCCTTCCTACAAAAATATAAAACTCTTTCACTCATCAGGGATACCAGTGTATGTATATGTGATTCCTCTAAATGTTTCATCAGCAATGTGCATTTCCCTATCCATGTTTCCAATTTTTGCATGCATTGGGATATATTGATCGGGAAAAAGAGTCTTTCTGCTAGATCTTCCTGCTATGAATTTATCATGCCTAGATTGAAAATACATTGAGAAAAGGGTAGATGTACGGACTTAATTAGCAAAAACTCTGTTCGATTGAATTAAATGTAACTTAGGTAAATGGAAGCTTCTCCCCATCTTTTTCCTTGCTGGTATAAGTTGGACATCTTGAGAATTTTTGTGATGTAAAAGGTTGTACCAATGACCTTTTTGCTAGAACGGTTTACTATACACAAGAGAAGAAGATTCATTGTGTTGAGTTGAAATGCACAAGCCATTAAACTGCTGAGTAGGACTGTGAGTTTTTTATTCTAGTGAGCTCTTACTACTGGGACTCCTGCCATGGGTGTCTTGCTCATTATGGGTTACAATGTCTTCAATGGCATGTGAGGAGGACCCAAGATTATTGATCTTCACTATTTTTATATTCCGGGCTATGAATCCTTCCATTCTACTTTTGATTTGCAGTCCTGTTATATATTCTTCCTTATATCCACTGTGAGTTTCTTTAAAAGCTTCATTCGATTACTTCTTTATATTCATTCGATACTTCTTTAGAAGCTTCATTCGATTACTTCGTTTGTTAACACTACATTGACTTTGTACAGATCTTTCAACATTCATCAAAGGATTTCCTTGTCTTTTTTCAACAAATGGCCTCTAGTACAAAGCCAAATACACTACATTATTCTTATACAAGAAATATATGTACCCTGTAGTGAAATGCCAAATGCATTTCTTTATATGTTAATGATGTTTGCTCAGATGTTCATTATTGCTAGTAGTGCTTCCTTATGGATATAGCATTTCTTCTAAATTTCCAAACTTAAGAGCACTACATAAGCAACCCAGTAGATCCAGTGAAACCCAAGCTTAAAAATAATCATGCCTTCACAGTAATGGTAGGCCAGAAAAACCTAAGAACAGGGGAGGTGACCAAGCTTTGTCGAAAATCCAAAAGAGACCAAAACACAAGTAGATCCAAAGAGATGAACCCAAACACAATTATCTCTTCCCCAAACCCAGTTTCCTTGGGTTGTATGCAATTTATAGCATGCGTGATAGCAATGAGTTTATGAAGTTATTGATGAAGTTTTTCAATCATAAAAAACCACTCTAATTTTACTCTCTTGTGATTGCATTGGAAATCTCATACTTCCTGGAAATCTCAATTACATGCATAAAACAGTTTCTTAATACATGAGGATATGTCAAACGTTTTGTTTATGAAATTCACAAACATGGAGATTGATGTTTTAACTAATCCTCGATTTAGAAATTCCTTGTACTTTATTGGACAATGTGGGATCAAGGACCATGTTTTTCCTTAATCCCCTACAAAGTATAACATGTTCTTTCTCAATCCCCTACAAAGTATAACAAGTTGTCCCGAGTGAAATGATTTTCCGTAATCTGTAAAACAACAAACAAATCCCTTCTTGAAGTGAAATGATTTCCCATGATCTCGAAGACAACAAACAAATCCCATGTCCTTTTTTGAACCACTGGAATCGAGAGCACTATGTTATTCCTTAATCCCTGCTATCCATAGCCATATAATACAAACAAGTTAGTCTTTCCCAAGCTCCAAAAGGAATATATCATGACACAATCCAAATGCATCCATAAATGGGAAGCCTTGCATTCAGTGATTTCCATCAGTTGTGCTTACACACTCGCTCCTTAAGTTATCCAAGCGATGTGACACTAGAACATCTCTGATAGATTATTTCGAGTGAATTTTTATTTTGATATGATATATTTCATGTTGATAACAGCGTACACTACAATCTATAATCCTTGTGTTTTGTAAATTAGCTGTTGATTTTTATTCCTGGTAACAGAGTACAATGCAACCATTATCCTTTATCTTTTGTAAATTAGCTGTCGAATATCCTTCGATAGTAGGGATATAACCAATATTTTATATTATTGACATCTAGATTTTGAATTATGAAACCAAAAAGACTAACACCAATAACCATAAATCCACTTAACTGTGATATCCATTCATGTTAAGCTATTGCAGATTTTCTTTAATAAATTCAAAATACCAACATAGATGAATACTTCTGTCCGATTTAAGTGCAAGTGTATACAACGAAAAGAGTGACCAGAGTAACAGTGCTATCATATACCATTAGTCTGTTACTGGTGATAAAAGTAACAGTATTCGGTAGTTATCATAGTCTATCAGTCTGCAAGTGATAAGGACTTTCAGATCATATGGTTTTCTTTAAAGTTTTCAATACATTGAGAGGGGCCATACTGTTAGAAAATCACTCGAAAAGGAGAAACTATTGTACCTGCAAATATATGATTAATGATGAATGATTGTGTTATGAATTGGAATTCACATTTACAGATAACAACAATTGAAACCATAGATATAATAGCTGTAAACAACAAATAAAAGGTGGTTATAGTTACCATTGAAATAGTTTTTCCAATTCTAGGCAATGGTTTCATCTGTGGTGCCTGATCCATTGCTATTCGCTTTGCTGAAGGAGCATCCTGATCTTGTGGATGCATAGAATTTGAAAGAGGAAATGAATCAATTACCCTTGATGCGACTAGACAGTGCCCACTGGGATTGTGACCTTCAACTCCAATCACCTGGACAAAATTCTACAAAATTAGTCATGCTCCTTTGTCCAAAGCTCACAAACAAATTAACTGCCAGATGTTAAAAATAAAAATAACCTCTTAATAACGAAATTCAAAAATTGTTATCCATTCTATACACATTTTGTAGGAAAAAAAATCTTAGATTTACCTGACCAGGGAATAAAGAAAATTTGGCCAGCTTGTAGGGGTCAAGCCTTACCCTTTGGCCTCAAGAGTATTCGACCTTGGCAACACGACGGGAGTTAACAATTAGGAACATTTTCACAACACTAGATTTTTTCATTTTTTAGTATGGTTCTTCTTTTGTTTGTTTTGGTTTGTACATGTACTATAAGGTGGTCTTTTGAAAATTCATCATTTTACTTGTACCTATGAAATTTCATTTTAACTTATGCACTACAAGATGGATGGCACAACTTTGAAGCAACCAACCTGCCTTGAAGAAGAACCAACTTATCATTCATATGGCCCTCTCCATCGCAGCAAACCAGCCCCACAACAAAGACACTTTCCTATCAGTAGATAACTGATGTGAAATGGAGATTCCAGAAAAATAGCTAATAGAATCTACAGCCTCTTAAACAGGTGCCTTACTTCTTGAGATAATTATAGAAATCAATGATCAATTTAAGTGAGATGAAAAGCATTTCAAGATGATTGCAATACAACTTAGGCATTCACCTGTGATGCAATAGCAACATGATTGAAAACATTCTGAGCTTCCTTGGCAGCCAATGCAGTGGAAAATGTCTTGATCTTCCTCTCTAGAAATTCAAAATGAGACACCAGATGCTCCTCTTATGAAAAAAACAGCTTATATATATTTTATTTAAACGGAACATGCACATCAACATATTTCCAAAAAGGAAAATTCATTGTGTAATGTGGTGTGCTATGAAGTGCTTAGACCAAGAAGCTATTATCCTGGATAATGAATTCAAGCATATAACAAATTTAGAAAAGAAAAGTGATAGTAAGTACCTTTCCCTCAATGATGTCATACATGTAACGACATCTTGGACTAGGTAATAAGCCTAAATTTTGCATAGAACAACTATTGGCTTCTGGCATCCTTTTAATAAGGTCATCTTGAGACTCTGATACAACTCCTTGACCCACTATGGAATCCAAAATATGCTTATTGAATACAAAATGTAATACACATTTACCTGAACGATTCTCAAAAGGAGTAATAGGACTGGGACTACTTAATACTGTTGACCTCTATTTCCCATTAGAAAGCCTTCTATCTGTATTGGGAGTTCTAATAACAGATGATGGAGACAATGTGTATGTTGTATTTTGTGAAGTAGAAATATCTGATTGTCGAACTGGAGTCTGGAGCAGCTTATCTTCAGACAGAATGGTGGGTGAGAATTTAGAAGAAGAGAGAGTAAACATTCCTGACATAGAGGGCTTTGTTTTTTATTAAGATATTGAAATCTTCAAAATACTTTAAAAAAATTGGCTTGTAAAGCTCATGGTGATTATTTTAAGGGGATCTGATACTCATCGCTAGGAATATGTACAAAACAAGAAACAATGATTGGGAAAAGTTGTGAATCAAGTTTGTAGGGAAATAAATCAGGGGAAACGATTAAAACAACTAATGGGATTGGAAATGGAAATAGTTTTGAAGCTTTTTTATCTTCATCACTTGTTGATATGTTAGATGTGCTACAACACCAACTAAAGAACTTGAAGTATGTTCTCAATGAAGTGGATCTTACAGATCTCTGGCGAAGCTTGACTAAATCCCTTTGTCTTTACTAACATTCCTTTAAGAAAAGCCAAGTTTTTAAATTGTGGCATTTCCTAGTCTGAAGCTGATATGCATGCATTGTTCCCAGTATTTAAGCCATTATATTCTCATCCTACAGGTTCCTTCCAAAATCTAAGTGATTCATCAAGGTTGCGTGTCATGCCATCCACTAATGTAAGTTATGCACAAAAAATATTGCATGCCCCATCTTCAGCCATCAATCATAGCAAGGATGATGGCAAATTCAAATTCTTATGGAATACAATAAATGTCTACAGGAAATATGAGTTGTTCATTGAGAGGATAAAACAGCATTCTAGCAATTTGCAGTGCAAGCATGTTAGATAGAAATCATTGGTGAAGTCAAATAGTTTGTGATGGTTCAGAAAGTGGCAGTATGGATGAGACCCTTAATCAAAGTGTTGATATCAGCATGTGAACTTTTGGTTTTTTTAAACATCTGAAGTTCTATGTCTAGTTTATTTTTCTAGTAGCAGGCTAGTACATATTTTAAATTTATGAAAACCAGCAATACAAAATTTTGTCACCAAAAAATATGAGTGAAAAAGATAAATTATATTATTTCTATTTAAATTTTATATATATATATATATATATATATATATAAGAGTTGTCTTTAGTGTGACTTTTTGGAGTTTTAGGTGCCGGAATCCGGTGAAAAAATTTGAGGTAAAATCTTGGTTTTTGTTATTTAAACTGGTTTACTCTTGTTTTATGCTAATCAAAGTTATTGTCAAAGATTTTAGCAAGAATTTTCAATCCTCCTTCAAGAGTTACAGTGTCTTCCTCAATACTTCCAACATCATCCATATCTTCCTCACAACCTTCAACTTTGCAATCATAGTCTGCTAAATCTGAACCTTCTTGCTGTTTATTCCCATCATTCTTTTTTTTCAAGATGTCTTCTACCAAAACAGTAAAACCATTAACTATTAGGAAAATATATATTTCTAAAGGACAAAAATGCTTCAAAATATTTTCAACTTTAGTAAGATAAAGTGGTAATCCTGAGAAGATTGATATTTATAATTTTGTTCTAGGTTTCACTCACAGTTTACATTGCAATATTCCCTATAACTACATAGAACTGTCATATCCCAGAGTCACCAATCACAATAAGGGAGGAAACAAAGAAATTTCAAAGCATGGTGATCAACCACTTCAAGCACATCTTCCAGACAAATATAGGACATTAACCCAGATGACAGGACTATTATCTCTTGTTTTGTAGTGTTATCCCAGTATAGGAGATAATATAGGCAGAAGAGTTTTCTCTACTGGATTGTTTATCATCTTTTATTTGATATCAATGCTCTGAGCACCTTCAGAAGGTATCTTTCCTCCTGAATACAAAATTACAGTTTTTTCCTTGGAAAAAAGAATACCAAGACATCCACACACACAACACACACCATGTGCAATTAAATACATTTATTTTTATATTGATAATTATCGTAAAGATACTTGTGTAATCTATTTATAATATGTATTTATAAATATATACAGCTGAAAATATCTACAATATATATATATATATATATAAACTTAATTAAAATATATCAATGTAAAGAATCAAGATAGCATTTTTTTGGTTAAATTATTGTTATTGGTTTGTTTCCTTCTTTTCTTCCATTGGATACTATGTGGGATTCGATTGAGGATTTATCGAGAATATAGCCCATATGTATCCAACCAATTTCCAAGATGAATGCATATTCTAGCTGGATTCAGACTATATCCAAGTTGTATCAGTATCAGGATCTGGACAGATCCAAGGGCCTGGTACCCAGATCCAGTAATGTAGATTTGAATATGTGAACATGACAGAAGGCATGGATCTATATGTTTGCCACATAATCACACCTACAACATTATAAGAATGTGATTATGAACTCAATTTGATATAAGTATCAAGTTTCAAAATACCATAGCATCATCTAGATGATGTCCTACATGCTCTGAAATAAACAAAAGATTTATGATCTGCTTGCCATAGCTTTCATGGTGATCAGAATCATTCCATGGCTCATCATCAGTTGATGTAGCTTTCCTCCAGTATTGATCAGGTACAGGTCAGCTTCTTCACTTTCTTAAATGGTTTGTTTGATCCTTTGGAAGTTTCTCAACCTCGTTGGATTCTGAATATTGATAGGCCTTCTAAGCCTTTGAAATTCATGTGTGGGAGGATTCAATTTAGGTAAATATTCTACATCAAGCAACTTTGTTGAATGTCGAGCTATTGAGAGTGCAGACAATTATCTGGAAGCCTTTGAGACAGAATTTAAAGAAAACTTGTCCCCATCATCCTTTGTTGAGCGAGACCTTTGAACACGGTGTTAAAAACCTTTGACTTGGTGAAAAGGTGTCAACACTCATTTATGGATAAGCTTATCATGTTCTTTCCAAAGCAAATAATCGCCAGGTGTCTCATTCAAAGATTCAAAATTATGTTATCTGTAGTATAAAACTATCTTCAAGATGCATGATATAACACAGAAAACATAGAAATTTGCTTAATGCCCCTGAATTTTACTCTTTTAAAATAAAGTTAAAAAGTATTTGTATTGCATTTAAGACATATGATACTAATACAGGACTAAAGGGCAATGCAAATTATAGTTTCAATGAGACTTGATGTTGCTGCATCAAACTCATCATCCTCATGCAATGAAAAATTATTCCTTTTCCCTCTTGTTGGCTTATCCAACAGACGTTCAGTTCTATTGATCACTATTTCTTCTTTATTCTTCACTGAATTCATAAGAACCTTTTGTTCCTCAAGTTCCTGTGTCTTTCCATCTCTCTCAAAAGCTTTCAGTTGTTCCTTAAGTTGTCCTCTTTTCTGCTTAAGGCTTCTAAGCCTTTCAGTAGCTAATGCTCGTTGAAGCACTCCTCCATCCACTACAAAAGGCTTGTGTTCACTTAAGTCTTGATCATTTTCATCCTTTTCACCTTCTAAACTCTCTGAATCTTTGCCTGCAATGCTTTGAAATATTTCAAGGCCAGCTTAAACTGCAGCTATTTCAGCCTCCACTGCCCTTAATTGAGCATGAATTTGGACCTTTGTAAGCAAAATTTCTTGATCACCTTCTTCTTTTTAAAAAAAAATTTCACCATCGCTTACCTGTGCAGGTTGACTGATGTTTTCATGAGCTCTGTTCTCATCCTATCATACCAATAAGTACAATGAAAAGTGGGAAGCAATTCAGGAAAATGAGCTACATTTAACAAAAAAATAAAATGCATGTGTTACACTCTAGAAGACCAAGTACATATCAATTACAAGATATAAGATCATCTTGTAAGCTTATTAAGCTAATTTCACAAGAAGGGATACCTTGGCAAGTAGCTGGTGCTCAATGTCATCTAGGTAGCAGATACAACACTTAAGCTAGCTAGCAAAAGTCTACCCTCCTCTTTCATGTTGTTTTATGTGGTACTCGATTTCACTACAAAAAGACTAAATTGGAAAAACATAAAAAGGCATTCATTTGTCATGCAAAGCATATATGGAATAAACACTTAATTCTATCCTAAAAGTATTAAACAATAATATAACTAACTACATTTTAGATCTCTAGTTGCACCGACAGAAAGTGAGGTGCATTAAAGCTTGGGTGGCAGAGACATCATTGTAACAGACACGGACACTGATAAAATAACATGGAAAATATTTCATATTTGATGTTTAATGTTACAAATATATATAAACTACCATAGATCCACTTGATCCTATATTTTTTTAATCCTAAGAAGTTATTTAATATTTATCCCTTTTGTTGCTTAATAGATCATGCAAGATTACTACATGTCAAATTTAGGTAAAAATGGGTTCTATATTTTGTATTTTTCATTGTAACATTGCAACTACATTTCTTTCATGCATGTTATTTTAAGATTGATGTTTCATATTTAATCCTTACATTGTTTGTTTCTTATTTGTGACAGGAAATGAAGCTGGATTTGATGATTTTGGGACCTATTTCATTTCACATAGACAGTGTTTGACTAGTATTAAATGATAAATAATAATTTAACAAGACTAACGCAAAGCATCAATGGGTTCATTCAAGTACATGAAACTATCTTGATGTCTAGCTTTGACATCTTGAAAATTTTTAATGGTATATATGTTGCTTGTGTTTGGGGAATTTTGCTGAGTTTCAAGTTTTATATTTTCTTGGAAAATAATTATTGATATTTGGAAAATGTGTGATTTTATATTGGTATTGGAAACAAAGCTAGTTTTGATCTTTGATTGGAAATGAAGTCAGATTTGATGAAGTTGGGACCTATTTCTTTTCACATAGATAGTGTCATAGTATTAAATGATAAAGAACTAATTTAAGAAGTCTAACGCTAAGCAACAATGGGCTTATTCAAGTACATGAAATTGTGTTAATGTCTAGCCCTGATATCTTTGAAAATTTTAGTGGTTTGTTTGTTGCTTGTTTAGAGGATTTTGTTGAGTTTGAAATTAGTCTCTTGAATGCTTATGGTTCTCATATCATGCATAGATCGATAGATCGATAGATCTAGTTCTATTATTATAATCATTATTGTTTTCTTTATATACTTGGTGGTTTGAGAAAAGATATTTTATTTCCTTTCACTTTGTGGCATGATTTCGACATCTTCTCCTTTTAGAATATAGTAAAATATTTTTCTTATTATAGATTTTTCTTGGAAAAGAATTATTGAGAGTTGGGTGCAAATGCACAATGTTGTGTAGCATTAGTGTGATAAATATGGGATAGTGCAAAGCATAGTTTTGAAGATTAGTCTAAGTTGACTCATACCTAATCAACTCAGTCAAGTTGATTGTTGGTTGAACAGTTAATTGTTGGTTCAATGGGCAGAAGATATTGCAGGCACAAATACCAAAGGGAAAAATGGAGCCCATCATGGGGTATTCTTTGTAATTCTCCACCACTGCTACCTTCCATGCTTCCTCAAACTCCTCTCCAACCTCAATATCAGTGCTAGTAGTAGCACGAGCAACAACAATACGCTTAATAGAACTAGAAGAACGCGTTTTCCAAACTACACGAGAACTACTTCCCTCACGAGTCACCATGTGCCATGCTTGGTCTCGGTGGTTCTCTTCCTTCTACTCCTGGTTCAACTACCATATCTTCATTGGAACCAACACCCCGAACTCCACTAGACAATGATTCACCATTTTGTAGTAGTGATTCGCTATTTGTACTGGTGATTTCGCCATGATTTTACAAGATAATATAATCTCGTGAGAGATTCGCCAAAAAATTATATATACATATTATATTATTAATAAAATTGCCTTCCATTTTTCCTATGTATCATGGGGATTCGCCTATTTATTATATATATAAATTTAGGGGGGTTCTTAAAATTTTCCCTGGTATTAACATAGCGCTCACACATTAGCACAACACCGAGATGAAATAATGTAGCAGCAAGGAAATTTTGCCCAAACTTCTCACAACTCAGATTTTCTCCTTTGTTAAGGACTCTTAATAGCTGAATGGCAACAATGAATTGTTTTGAAGTGCTTGATGGGCTTTATAGCTTTAGTGGATTTTAAATTTAATTCAAATTACCCACTTTTCTAATGTTTCATTTTTCCTCTTTGACACTGATACTCTTTTTTCTTTCTGACCTTTTGGAATTACAGGTTGATCAAGTCATGTAGTTTGGATTTCTTTGCTCACTTAGGCTGGACATGATTTCACTTTGACAGCTTGGAATTTCATTTATTACATATGATAACATAAAATTACATTTGGAAAAATTGGAATAAATTACATATTTGAATCTTCTATCAAAATGAAATTTTGATATAAAATTCATTAAACTAAAAATACAACCTTTAAATCATAATAAATACATCATGATGATCTTATTTAGTCCCTCTCACATATGTGCTAACCTTCTGTGAATGAAGGAGTGAAATTGAGAAATGCAAAACCCTAATGACCTAAATGGGACTGCTTTTTGACCTGACTTCAGAATGAAATTTTGACTTTAAATGCTTCCAAGTGAATAGAGCATTTACATAGGTGTTTTTATGCTCAAGAAATCATGAGAATGAGTCATCGAATATTATCTTCTGAGGGTGAATGAAGCTTATTCAACAAGGACAACCACTAGTGGAACAATTTTATGGCATGACCTAATGGAATGATGAAAAATTTATTCAGAATGGAACATCTAAGATGCACATGAAAATGTGTTTTGATCCCTGGTGGAAGTACGAAAATACTGAAACTAACAACTACAATGTGTCACTCTTAGAGTAATTCGCACCCCCCCCTCCGATATTGTTCACCACCATCACCTTCCTTTGAAAAGAGATTTCTACTGTTTACTAAACCACCATGATTTCAGCCATTGAAAGGACCATTGCAAATTCCATTGCGCCATGTTCACAACCACCTTTCCACTCCAACCTATCACATATTCTCCCACCAAGAGCATGTTTCACCATAAATGGTTAGGCTGTTATCCAACGGAACCGAGCCAACTCAACGGTCCCCCAACCAAAATTTAAAGATCGAAGTCATGCTTGGGAGAAAGGTTTACCTTTCTTATGTTGTTCAATAATTTTAGGTATTGGATTTATAGAGAAATCAAAGTCAACCATTGTTGAAGAGAAGCCAATGTTCATCAAAAGAGAATTATCAGCTCTCTGCAACTCGGATCAAAAATCTTCTTAAAACTTTTTCAATTCTGTTCATGATCCCCTTTCTGTTATGTCCCTTCCCTAGTGTTGATCTGTGACAATTCTCGTTTCTCCACTCCATTCTTCTTTCATCCAATTCTTCAATGCATATTGAGAAATAAGTTACAGAAGACAAAAAATTCCTCCTAAGAAATACCAGGAGTGTTTCAAACCAATGTTATACCCTTAGGTGGACTTATATCATATAGCCCTGGCAGACATATTTTATAAGATTCATGAGACAGATTATGACTTCGATTTATTCGATGTCTATTGTTGGCTCGAGGAAAAATTTCTTGATGAAGATATATGCCTATGGGAAACCAAGCTACCTTTCCAGATATTACCCAAAACCCATAGCTTTCCAGAGTTCATCAAAAAGTGTTAGTCATGTTATGAAATCAACCAGAGAACTATAATGGCTCCAACATGAGAGGTATTATTTTCTAATGATGCCCAATCTATCCAAAATATGACGTAGGCCCCCATTGCTGAGAACACCATCCCTTTTTCTTATAATGCCCTCAGATAATTATATCAGAAGCTAGAATTTGCTAGTAGAGATAAAACCCTGGAAATTTTTATGGACACTAATGCCCCAATGCCTACCAAGAATCCCCCATATCCATCATCCATTTTTCTTGATAGGACCTAACACATTGTCACTGTTTTATCATATTTATTATGGTACCACATAGATCAGTGGGTAGATGAAGCCATGATTGGATTTTTATCTATTCTTTAATCAGATGCCAAACCCACAGTCATGTTCTATTATGCCAAATTCCTTGCTGATACCATTCATAGCCAATTCTTAAAGTTTAGTACAGAGAGGTGTTCAAAAGCATTTAATTATTGGTGTATATGTATGTCTACTTTCAATCTAGCACGTTTTGTTTTGATATGATGAAACTAAATGATCATTCTTAGCCCTAATAAGTGATTTTATGGACGAATTTATTGATGAAGGAGTAGAAAAATTACTCCTACAAGAGCTTTTTATACTTATTTGTACATCTAGCAATCAGTGCACTCAATAGTGCAACAGAGCCAAGGGTTAGTGAGGAAATTGAGAAAGTTATGTAGTTGTCAGATCAAATTAGAAAAACAGATTGGTACCTATACCAAAAATACATAGAGATCAGAGTGTATGGTTGTGAATTGGCCCCATACAAACTGCCCAAGTACCTCTCTATGAGAATCTTTGCACTAGAATATATTAGACAAATGATAAATGCAGATGAGGTGCATTTTTTCTCTGCAAAGAAAAAGTCTCAATTCAGGATCAAATCATAGATTGGTCCATTTATTTGAAACAACACAACAATGGGTGAAGAGGAAGATAGAATATTGAAAGAGATGAAGTTCACTCATAGCTTTACTTGGTCATATGATCCAATAGGAATTATCTCTAAGAAGAGGGCGAAGAAAACATCCACACAATACATTCATACACATAGATTAGAGAGAGCAATACATGAATCAAGAAGAATGGGTAGCCAACACACTCCAGGAGGTAGAAGAGCAGGTCATTTCCACTTTAGGGATTCAAACACCAACTCCACAAGAAAGAAAAGTTGCAAGAGAAAAAATGACAAAGGAAAGGAACTAGAGAAGTAAATAGGGCTGACCAAACTAACATGGATATTGGCACATCCACCAAGTATTTTAAGATAAAACACTGGAAGAGAGCTAGAGTCCACATGGACATGGACTAGAGCAGTGAGAAATATCAAAAGAAATTTATTACAATAATATATTCACCAAGCTCCTCTCCAGTAGGTGGCCAAACAATTTTCTCCACATCCTCTGCCATCATTCCTTTCCAACAATAGAATGTGTAGACTTCTAAATCTACTACCACTGTAGGCCAAAAGGAGGATGATATATATGATACTTTTAAAGAGATACAAATAAGGAATGGGATACTTAAAACCAACACTTATAATCAGTTTTGGAAACAAACAAGTAGTTCCTAGAGCAAGATTCTATCAGCCTTTGACTCTGAGAAGGGAAGAATGAAGATGGACTTCTTAGAACTAGAGATTCCTCAACCCAAAGTAGAAAAACATTACAAAAATACTTCTTTTGAGTTTTATGTAAATCACATTCATCCAATAGACCAAATGGAAATGTATAAGCAGACAGGAGAAATGATCTCCTCCACATTAACCAGTACAACCATGAATCTATCAAAATTGATGGTTACATTGTCCAACACCCAGTCACAACTGAAGATGGAAAATATTTCTTCCATGGCCAAATACACAAGGATTAAATCCCTGGAGGATATAATGATGAAAATTGGGTACAAACCATCAAACCTATTAGTGGCAAAAGCACTTGTAAAGAAGAATAATGCTAATATAGCTACTTTAACGAGGCAACTCAACCTGCTAGCAACAAAAGATCCTCTAATGAGGCATATAGAGGCAAATTAGACATAGAAGGCAGAAATGATGCAATTGATCATTAAAGAAGATGAATAGATTAAGAAAATGGAGAATGAGATGGAGAAAATTGTAAAAGAGAGATATAAAGAAGTAAGAGATACAGTGAAAGAAGAAGGAAAAGAAGCAACCAAAGCCATGATTCCATTACAAGCAGTCCCTCTTGCTTTCATTCATTCAGAAACTTCTACTGCTGTAGGTGTTGGGTGTGGAGCCTGATTATCTTATTTACTTTGTATCACAGCGTTGGACCCCTGTACCTTAAAAGGGGCGGAAATGCCGCCCGTAATTAATCACTGTCGTGGGGGGTCCAGGGGGGGCGGTAGCGCTTTTCGGAGCCCCCCCCCTGGCAGGGTTTTCGGGGGCAGCGCCCCCGAAGCTAAAAAAAGATGTAAAATTTCCTTGTAAAAGTATAGTAATTTCTAGTCAATCTGGGCCGTTCATTAGACAAATGATATGACAGTAGAAGTTATGTTTAGATTAGGGTTTTTTTCCCTAGAAGGCAACCCCCTTGTATATATGAGGGTATTGTATTGTAGCTGGGTATTATCTATGTGTATTCTCAGAGCAAGAAACAAAGAGGGAGACTGTGAGAGAGAACATAGGATATTACAGCAGATTTGTTGTAGGTTTTTTCTCTTCATTTTTGCTGGATAATAGAAAGGAAGGACTGGCTGTTCGGGGTGGATGTAGACCAAACTGGGTGAGCCACGTATATCTGTGTATCTCTCGTTTTATGTGTTTTGTGTGCTTGTATTTTTCCACATATTTTATGTGTTGCATTGCTCTGTAATATTTAATTTCTAACAACTGGTATCAGAGCCGAAGGTATATTTGGCTGATAAACTCGTAGGAAAGAAAGGTTCCTGGTTCGAGTGGGAGCAATGGCAGAAGATGTTAAGTTTAGGGTCGAGAAATTTAACGGCCAAAACTTTCCGCTATGGAAGATGCAGATGGAAGATTATCTGTATCAGAAAGATCTGTACCTACCATTGAGTGGAAAAACAAAGAAGCCGACAGCCATGACAGATGCGAAATGGAACATTCTCGATAGAAAGGCACTCGGAACAGTACGGTTGTGTCTTGTGGCATTAGTTGCCTTCAATATTTCGAAGGAAACAACAATAGAGGGTTTGATGCAGACGTTGGCAAAACTATATGAAAAACCCTCAGCCTCAAAAAAGGTATTTCTTATGAAACGACTATTTAATATGAATATTTCATAAGGTGGATCTGTTGCAAACCATTTAAATGAATTTAATACAGTTACCAGTCAATTAAGTTCTGTAGGGGTAAACTTTGATGATGAAGTTAGAGCTCTGTTATTCTTGTGCTCATTGCCAGAGAGTTGGAATGGTTTAGTAATGGCCATTAGTAACTCTGTCTCTGGATCTAGTACTTTAAAGTTTGATGATGTTGTTGGTGCTATCCTTAGTGAGGAAATGCGACGAAAAAGCTCTCGTGAGACATCAGGTAATGCTTTGAGTGCAGAGTCTAGGGGAAGAGGAATGGAAAGAGGAAAGAGCTCGGGATATTTCAGTAAATCAAGGAAAGGGAGATCCAAGTCTAGATCGGGGATAGTGTTCTGGAATTGCGGAAAGAAATGACACCTAAAGAAAGAATGTAGATCTCGGAAGGGAAAAGAAGGAGACACACAACAAGAAAACAATCATGAAGAAAATGTGATAGGTGATGTGTTACAAGATGCTTTTATTCTTTCTTTCGAAAATGTTACTGATTCTTGGGTTGTAGATTCAGGGGCTTCATTCCATGCCACACCTGATAAGAAATATTTTCATGACTATGTTCAAGGAGATTTTGGACAAGTTCGTTTGAGTGATGATAAACCCTGTAAAATTGTTGGAATGGGTAAAGTTCTTGTAAAACAACAGAATGGAAACCAATGGCTACTAAAGGAGGTAAGGCATGTTCCAGATCTAAAGAAAAATCTGATTTCAACAGGGCAGTTAGGCAGTGAAGGTTGCGTGACAACTTTCACAGATAAAACTTGGAAGGTCACCAAAGGAGCGTTGGTAATAGAAAAAGGTGAAAAGGTTGGTACATTGTATTTATGCAATGGTATTTCTAACTCTGTTAATGCTTTAAATTCCAAAGGAGCAGATGTAGCATTATGGCATCATAGGATCGGACACACGAGTGAGAAGGGAATGAAGATTCTTCACTCAAGAAATTTGTTGCCAGGTTTGAAGAATGTTGATTTGGATTTCTGTGAGAATTTCATTTATGGAAAACAAAAGAGAGTCAGATTTCTTAGAGTTGGGAAAGAAAAGAAGAGCGAAAAATTGAAGCTTGTGCATACAGATGTATGGGAACCTGCTCAAGTATCATCTCTCGGTGGCTCTCATTATTATGTTACTTTTATTGATGATGCAACTAGAAAAACATGGATTTATTGTATTCAGAATAAATCTGATGTATTTTATATTTTCAAGAAATGGAAAGCTTTGGTTGAGATTGAGACAGGAAAGAAGTTGAAGTGTCTCAGATCAGACAATGGAGGTGAGTATTGCAACAAAGAGTTTAATAGGTACTGTTCAGAGCATGGAATTCGTAGAGAGAAGAAAGTTCCAAGAACACCACAAGAAAATGGTGTGTCAGAAAGGATGAACAGAACAGTAATGGAGCGTGCAAGGTGCATGAGATTGCATGCAGGATTGCCTTTACAATTTTGGCCAGATGCTGTAGATAATGTTGTTTATCTAATAAACAGAGGGCCTTCAAGTTCCTTGGATGGTGGTATTCCAGAGGAAGCATGGACAGGTAGAAAGGTAAACTACTCTTTTTTAAAGCCTTTTGGTTGTGAGGCCTTTGTCCATATTAATAAAGAAAACAGAACAAATCTTGAGGGAAAATCAAAGAAATGTACCTTTATTGGATATGGTGCTAATGATTTTGGTTATCGCTTATATGATTATGAAAATCACAAAATCATTAGGAGCAGAGATGTAATATTCAATGAAAAGGTCTTTTATAAGAATCAGTTGCAGGAAAAGAAATAGGAAAAAGAAATCAAGGAATACATGGTTCTTGATGAGATAACCGAAAAGGTAAAGGTGCCTAAAAATAATAATAATCAACAACCACAGCAGCAGCAACCACCACAACAGCAACATGCACCTCAAACACCTGAAAGTGGTGATAGAAGATCTACCAGGATAAGTAGACCCCCTGAACGATACTCTCCTTCATTATATTATTTATTGCTGACTGATTCTGGTGAACCTGAATGTTATGAAGAAGCAATGCAGGTTCAAATTAGGAAGAATTGGGAGCTAGCCATGGAAGAAGAGATGGACTCCTTAATGCATAACCAGACTTGGGACTTAGTCAGGTTGCCTGCAGGTAAAACTGCATTGTAGAATAAATGGGTTTACAAGCGGAAGGAAGAAGATGGAGGAAAACAGAGGTACAAAGCTAGACTTTTGGTGAAGGGGTTTTCACAGAAGAAAGGTATTGATTTTGATGAAATATTTTTCCCTATTGTTAAGATGAATTCAATCAGAACTATTTTAAGTCTTGTAGCAGCGGAAGATTTACATCTTGAACAGTTAGATGTAAAGACAACATTTCTCCATGGAGATTTGGAGGAAGAGATATACATGTAGCAACCAGAAGGATATGAGGTAAAAGGGAAAGAAAAATTGGTGTGCAGGTTAAAGAAGAGCTTGCATGGCTTAAAACAACCTCCAAGGCAGTGGTATCTAAAATTTGACAAGTTTATGTCTGAACAAGGTTATACTAGATGTCACTCTGATTATTGTGTTTATTTGAATAGGAAAAATGATGGCAGCTATATTATATTGTTATTGTATGTAGATGACATGCTTGTCTAACATGCAGGAAATAAATGTGCTTAAAAGAAAATTGGAAAATTCATTTGCAATGAAGGATTTGGGAGCTGCAAAAAAAATCCTTGGTATGAGGGTAACTAGAGATAGGAAAAATCGCAAATTAACATTGTCTCAGAATGAGTACATAGAAAAGGTGTTGAAAATATTTAATATGAAGAATGAAAAACCAGTTAGTACACCTTTTGCTAGACATTTCAAACTTAGTAAGGAGATGTGCCCAAAGACCCAAGAAGACATGGATTATATGTCTAAAGTTCCATATGCATCAGTAGTTGGAAGCTTAATGTATGCAATGGTCTGCACAAGGCCTGATATTGCACATGCAGTGGGAGTTGTAAGAAGGTACATGAATAATCCAATAAAATAACATTGGATGGCAGTAAAATGGATTCTCAGATATTTGAGAGGTACCACAAATCAAGCATTATGCTTTGGTGGTTCAAACATTTCTCTACAGGGATATGTTGATGCAAATATGGAAGGTGACATAGATAAAAGGGGGAGCACTACAGGATATGTATTTACTGTAGGTGGAACAGCTATCAGTTGGGTTTCAAAAATCCAAAGTGTTGTTGCACTTTCAACAACAGAAGCCAAGTATGTTGCTGCTACAAAGGCTAGTAAAGAAATGATTTGGTTACAAAGGTTTATGGATGAATTGGGTAAGAAGCATGATATGGGCACGCTATACAGTGATAGCCAAAGTGCTATTCATCTTTCAAAGAACTCAGCATTTCATTCCAGGACTAAACACATACATCTCAAGTACCATTTCATACGATCAGTATTGGAAGATGGAGAGTTGAAGCTTGAAAAGATACACACTAGCCAGAATCTTGTAGATACGCTAACAAAAATTGTAACCAGGGAGAAAATGAGAATGTGCTTAGTTTCAATTGGTCTTCAAGGATGAAGATGAAGATGAGGAACAGCATGGTCCAAAGAGGAGTCATTGTTCAACAAATGAAGCAGCGGTGGAGTTGCTACAATCAGTATCCAAGTGGGAGATTGTTGGGTGTGGAGCCTGATTATCTTGTTTACTTTGTATCATAGCGTTGGACCCCTGTACCTTAAAAGGGGTGGAAATGCCACCTGTAATTAATCACTTCCGTGGGGGGTCCAGGGGAGGTGGCAGCGCTTTTTGGAGCCCCCCCCCTAGCGGGGTTTTCGGGGGCAGTGCCCCCGAAGCTAAAAACAGATGTAAAATTTCCTTGTAAAAGTATAGTAATTTCTAGTCAATCTGGGCCGTTCATTAGGCAAATGATCTGATGGTAGAAGTTATGTTTAGATTAGGGTTTTTTCCCCTAGAAGGCAACCCCCTTGTATATATGAGGGTATTTTATTACGGCTGGGTATTATGTGTGTGTATTCTCGGAGCGAGAAATAGAGAGGGAGACTGTGAGAGAGAACAGAGGATATTACAGTGGATCTGTTGTAGGTCTTGTCTCTTCATTTTTGATGGATAATAGAAAGGAAGGACTGGTTGTTCGGGGTGGACATAGCCCAAACTGGGTGAACTACGTATATCTGTGTCTCTCTGGTTTTATGTGTTTTGTGTGCTTGTATTTTTCCACATATTTTATGTGTTGCATTGCTCTGTAATATTTAATTTTCTAACAATAGGTACACCATGTGAAGGTACTGAACAATTAGCTAAGGCTATGGAAAACATTTCTTTATAGACAACAAAAATAAAAAGTTGCAATATCAAGTCAGTGATCTACAAGATCAGATAAAAAGGAAAGATTCAACACATGCTACAGAGTTGAAAATCAGCTAGAAGTTGGTAGAGAGTCTACAGAAGTCTCTTTAGGAATCCTCAATTAGGAACTTGGTAGGAAGAGTGAAATAAATTATTTGGCTGAATATAATTGTCTCCATGAATGAGATATGACCATCAATCCAGATAATTTTTGAGGAGAGAGATTTAATTCATCTAGTAAGTGTTACAATAGAAAAGGAAAATGAAGAACTTGGTGATAAGCTTGCAACTACCAATAACATGATTAAATTTATCGACTCTAAAAGAATTTTCGAGTTGGAACCCCTTGGAGTAGAATATAGGACAACAACAATACTTCAAGTCAATAAAGTTTTAAAGAATAAAAATTTAGTTTCGCAGGTTGAAGAGAAGTGTAATAAGCTTCAGATTGGAGTGAGCATATTTTTTAACATAATTGAGTCTCTGAACAAGAAAGGATCATCTTCCTTGTTGTAATTAATGACAAACTTATGGAAAAACCTGATTATGTAAAGAAGCTCACTAACATCTCAAAGGATGCATCCAAGCATGCTAATATGAAGAACACTATGATAGGGAGGGCTTTCTATGAAGTTCTCAGTAATGACATCTTCATACAGCGTGAAATCAAGCACATCTTTCATGTAAAGCCAACATTTACGAAGCACACAGAAAATGATGAGATATACATAATATTAAATAGGATCAATATTCCAAGTCCAGAGGATTGGGAGAAATTGTGCGACTTGCAGGAATGATGACCAATCAGCATGACAACAAAAAAACCATCTCATCTCATCATTCAAATCAACAGACCCAGTGTATCATCTCAGCACATCATCCAAATAGCCAACTCAACACATCATTTGATTCAACAGATCAGTTCATCAGGTCAACATATCAATCTTGGATCTGACAGCACAAAAAAAGGCTACAACACACAGTAACTGTTTTTTGAAGGATGCAGTCATTTGTCACAACTATCTCAACGTTTCCATTGGGAAGTCACAACTGTCAATTTCAATTGTAATTTTAATAAATGGTAGATTGCCTCTGTTGATATGGCAAGACATATGAATTAGTTTAAATTATGAATTTATACTTATTATTAGGGGTTGAACCCTAGATTGTAAGAATTTTTCATTGGAGCATTGTAGTTTCTGGAGCTGGAGTATCAATAAAAAGGACCAATTTTCAAGAATCATGTGTTATGTTTTCCTGGTGATGTTTTTTCTTTGTCATGTTTAATGTTTTCCATTGTCTTCTCTTTCTATGTATCATTTAAATTCTAATTTTAAAATATGAAATTTAGATTAAGATTTTCTGCGTAGAGCACCTTAATTTTGATTGCTTTTACAATTTAATGTTTTCTTTTGATGTCTAGTGTAAGAATAATTAATTGCTTTTAAACCACTACTTAAATCATTCTTCCACATTTCATAATTTCACTCTCTTATAAAACACTAGTATACATAGCTAGCTTTCCTTGCATTTTCTCTGGAAAATTGATGCATACACCCAGCCTGTGTTGAATCTATAGCCCAATGGAAATAGTTTAAAGAAATCCCTCAAATCCAACCAAAAACAATCAATCAAAAACAACTCTCACATTCAATTTAACTAGCCTAATATCAGAAAACTTAAAATAAAGCTAAATATAATAGAGAGATAACTTTATGAGTCTAGGAGGGCTATATCCTAGGCTTTAAAGTGGTTTGATGATGTTATTTATAATTTAGTCTTGTCAATATTATAAATTATAGATTGATAATGCATTACACATAAATTATCAATCCAGGGATGTCTTTTATCTCAATGACAGTTGCACTATATGTGTTGATACATCAAACCATAAGCAAAATAAAAAATAAAGAGGAATATTTGCTACATCTATTCCTGAAACTTAACACTCTTGCAGGAATAAAAACAATCTACATGAATGTAATCATGCCTCAACTAAGCAGTGCCTAACGTGCCACACAAAAATTACACTAGCTAGTATTTCTAATCACATTTGTGTAGCAACATAATAATATCGAAACTTAAGCAGATCTACTTACAGCCATAACAACAACAATGACAATCCACCAATACACAAATCAAATAAGAAATACAGTACAAAAAATTTAGCTGCCACAGTCCTTTCTAAAAAGGAGGGCCCTTCCTCCCTAGCAGGGTGCAGGAAGGGATAAAAACTAAATGAAAATTAAGCCAGAAAAAGCATGTAACAGCAGCAACGTGATATCTTTGTATTAATGTGACCAAAATTATAGAGCCAAAAGTAATATTTTTCTCTGCTAACCCCCTCACCTTAAGGGTCAAGAGTTATATAATGGTTATATGTTCAGAAAAACGAGGAACAGATCAGTCATGAGAATCTTGCGATTGTCATGTTGATCAAAATAAGATACATATAGTTTCAACCAATTCCTTAATACAAATTATAACTAGGAGAATATAGATTACAATCAAAACTGCTTAAAAGCTGTCATTCTAAAATATAATGTGTAATGACTTCTATAGGTGTCATGTAAAACAATAGCTATAGCGTAGCAAACATTAAGGACAGGTCGGCATCCAGAAGTTGACAATATCCAATCAGCAATACAAATTGTAACAACAGTTTGTAATAGCGGGTGTGTAACAACACCATGATGTAACAATATCATAGTGTAAAAACTCACTGTAACAACACACTTTCAACTGCTATTGTATGCCTCATGCTCTAGGTATTTTCTACTAAGAATAACATCTGGAAGGACAAAAAAAGACGAGAGAGATTCTTCCAACATTCATCCCAGTTAGCCAAAAAAAGGAAACAATACACCATAATAATTAATGAAATGAAAAGATAATGAAATAGGGTAAAACATCACTATTTAAGATAGAAAATAAGGGAAAAAGGAAAAGGTAGTCCCAAGGTTTCAGGTCACAAGGTAAAAATGGGGGAAACAGATGTAGGAAACAAGTACAAAAATGGCACCCAACAACTACAAGTGTGTCATGTTGTATCCATCAGTACTTGTGAGGTTGAAATTAAAGAAAATATGAAAGAGGAAATGAATCAAGATGAACATTACTAGTAAGTGAAATAACAATTGCAACAAGATCCAGGAGGGGCATTGAGAAAGAACTACTCCCTCCCAGAGGATGGATTGTTAAAGTTCAAAGGAATATGGTATATAACTTGTATGGTTGACTTGAAGAAGCTCATATTGGATTATTTTCATAGAAGATCATATTTAGTTCATCGATGTTATCATAAAATGATAACAACTATGAAAAATATGTATTATTGGCTAGGAATGAAGAAGGATGTGGTAGAGTACAATGTTAGATGCTTGGAGTGCTAGCAAGTAAAAATGGAATGCAAGCATCTACTATAAATATTTCTACAACCAATCCCCATTCTTAAATGGAAGTGGGAATTCATTTCCATGGATTTCATAACTAGAATTCCAAGAACATCTAGGTAGCATGATTCCGTAATTGTGATGCTATATAAACTAAACACATTGGCTCAATTCATAACTTTCAAATCCACTTAGAATGAAGTTGATATTGCTCAATTTTTTATGAAAGAGATATTTAGATTGCATGGTGTACCCAAGAAGATCATCTCAAATCGAGATGACAAATTTACCTCAAAATTTTGGAAATCATTGTTTTTTAGTTTTGGGACATAGTTAGCTTTTAGCACAATGTACCATCCTCAAACATATGAACCATCCAAAAGAGTTAACAGGGTGTTGGAAGGCATGCTAATAATATATTTCATGCATCAACAAAAGATATTGGAAGAGCTTCTACCTTTGGTGGAATTTTCCTATAAAAATGGGTACCAGAAATCATTAAAGATGAGAGCATTTGAGTTACTTTATGGAAAAAAATTTAATATACCAATTATCTAGAATGATACAAGCAACAGGGTGTAGATAAAACCTAATTTTATAAAGGATGTGGATCAGGATGTAATTTCTATTAGACAAAAATCGAAAATAATTCATAACAAGCAAAAGAGCTATGAAAACCAACATAGAATGCACAAGGACTTCAAAGTGGGGGAACATGTTTGCCTATGCACTAGGCCAAGGAAAATCCCACTGAATATTGGGTCTTGTGCTAAGTTGGCACAATTTTTTTTTGGAACATATCAAATCCTAGAAAGAGTGGGGCCAATGGCCTACATATTGGCCTTGCCACCCAAGTGAAATAACATGATGTTTTCCATATTTATTTTCTTAAAATGTAATTGTGCATGATGCTAATCATGTTTTTGATTGGTTTTTGAAACAGGTGTAATTACAAGGAGAATTCTAACCAAAAACATAGTGCATTCTCGATCAGAGGTAGATAGAACTCTAGAATCAAGTAATCAAGCAATTCAAGCTGCAGTGGATGCACCTTGGACTAGATAAAGCCACTTGGGAAATCAGTGTTGGGAAAAATACTGAGAGGGGGGGGGGGGGGGTGAATCAGTATTTAGGGAAAACTTAAAACTTTTCACTTTTTCACTCCTTAAAACCCATACGCTACTTTCCTTTAGTAAACTCGTGTATACACGTGGATATCTTTCATGCAACTAGCGTATACACAGAGATCTAGTTATGTCATTAGTTCTTTACTTATGTCATTCCATCATTCATTCATCAGATGTTCAATAAACAGTAAACATGTGCAGTAAGAACATAATAAGCCATCACACAAAGCATCACACATGAACACCAGGATTTTTAGGTGGAAACCCAAGTCGGGAGAAAACCACCGCTGCAGTTGCTCAGCCTTCAATATTTTTATTATAGAGAAAACATCTTACAACATATGTGCTGGTGCGGACTTGACCAGCACGCAGGCACCCACCTGCGCTCGTTTACCAGCCTCTCCTGGAAGGGAGCTACGACCCCCTGACTCGTTTACCTACCCTCTCCCCGAGCGGGGAGACACGACCCCTCGATCTCGTTTACCAAATTTCCTCACTGGAAGGGAGCTCCAACCCCCTGATCTCGTTTACCAGCCTCACCTGGAAGGGAGCTACCACCCCCTGACTGAAGGCTACAACCCTCAGCACCTCTTTGGACCACGTTTCATCAATTTTCACACTGGATCCAACAACTTCAAAAGAGCACAACTTGTAGACCACGTTTCATCATATTTTCAGACTGGACCCTCTCCATACATTTAAACTCAAACACATCAACATATACTTATCAATTCGTACAACACAGACCGTATACTGTAACACAAAGAAACAACATCGTATGCTTCATACCCCTTGCTTCAGCAAACCCTAGTTTGCATACGCGCTTTCCCTTTACTGATGTCGCGTATATACGCGCTTCCGTCCACACAAACCAGCGTATACCTCTGTACATATTTTATTGCGCATACGCGCTTTCACGTCAGCAAAGCCGCGTATATACGCGCTTCCTCTGCGGTGAAGTAGCGTATAGATATTCAATCATTATAGAGCAGCATACTTCTTCAGATCAGATATTCAGTTTAGATTTACCCTTTTACTTCAGACAAATGTTCGCCTCAATTCAGATCTAAGCCTTCCATAATCAGATCTAGTAGATACAAGTACATTTTAGATCTAGATCCCCTCCTTCATCATTGGTGCATCATACCTTCAGATTTATCTTCAAGTGTAACCCTTTCCATTCAGATCTACTTCAGAGAGAAGTATTCATTCAAGCTCAGACATCTTGCACCCACACACCTCATTTGCACAATGAATTTCTTCTCTTTATATAGGTTTACCCATTTTTTTCAATACCATGAGCCAAAACAATACCATGAGCCCAAAACTACATTACTTCCGATGGTATTCCTGGACGGGGTCATTTAGACGAATCATTACGCAATACAATGGGTCAATACCATGGTGGTTACCCCTGGTTTTGCACTTTATGAGCGCTTTTGCCCATACGCGGCTTGGCACGTACTTTACCGCGTGCATACGCGACTTCCCCTAGACAGATCCGCGTATGCCTTGAGACATACTCTTTTTATCAAAGATCTAGCACATGCTGAATTTCTTTCTTCATTCCCTTCTGTACTCACTGTAGATACATCAGATTTACTTCATCAAGAACATATACTATCAAGCACAACTTCATCAAGTAAGTTGCCATCTTCTTCATCAAGTGGGTTGCCATTCAATGACATCACTCAGCATCATATTGCTAACTAACATCATTTCACATCAGATTTTCATCATTTACCAAGTCCATCAGGTCAAGACTAACTTCATCAGGTGGATTGCCATCAAGGACAACACATGTCAACATTCTCATGTCTTCATCTTCATTCAGTGGGTTGCCATCAAGGACAACACTCTGCATCATATTGCCAACAATCTCCCCCTTTGGACTTGATGGCAACCACGATGGTGTTTGGTTACTACAACAGATAGGTACATTAAGAATACAATGACACCATGTCACTCTCCCCATTCTTGACACCATTATCTTCATTCAAACACCATGTCACTCTCCCCCTTTGACATCAAGGGCAAAGGGCGGATCAAAGACCAACATACTCTCCCCCTTTTCTCCTCATGTGGAAGAAGCGTTCTGCAGATCTGATGTATACTGAAGTGACCAAGCTCCCCCTGAGTTCAAAACATATTTTTCAATAAAGTACATGACTCTATGAACTTCCTATCACCAAAGACTCATACTTACATCAAATATCCAACCAAGTGGATTTAAATATGAGACTCAAGTACCCAACCAAGTGGGTTTACACATTTCAACTCAGCTACCCAACCAAGTGGGTTTACAAAATTTGACTCAGCTACCCAACCAAGTGGGTTTACAAATTTGACAAGTCCTTACATGACTGAAAATTACAATTTTACATCATGGGTCTCAACAACACTTTTTCATCAAATTACAAATATGACCATTTATGACCAATACCAGAAATACTTCAAAGAGCATATTTCAGAATCATCATAATGCCAACAATGCATTATACTCAGCAAAGCTAATGCTCCCCCTGAATTTGTGCATCCAAGCATCTTTTCCATATGACTAAGGCTCCCCCTTAGTTTGTGCATTCTGAACACTTTCAACCAACAAATCATCAAGGCATCTTTATCACAAAATGAGAAATGGAATTATGAGAATTGGAACACCACCAGATATACCAAACAATATCAGATATACCAAACAGCACTGCAGCTGTGCTGAAGAGAGCTGACTTCAACCAAAATTTGTCAGCAATCAGACATACGCAGTTTTCTGTGCAGGAACTCGCGTATATACGCGACTGTGTTTGAGGAAACCCACGTATCCAATGTCATCTTATATATTTTGACCAGATCTGATCCTCTGTGAGGAAAAGACAGTGTTCTGCTTCTTTCTGAGATATTTGACTGCTTCCCTGGACTACAGATAGATAGAACAGTGTAGTTGTGTCTTCAAGCGTCATCCAATGGTGGTAGCATAAGCACATTAGTAACCAAGTCTTCATATTCCGTGCAGCATTAATACATTCTTTCCAAGAGAGATTATCATACCAGAACAACATCTTCAAATATGTGTCAAGCAATCATCCATGTGGTCCAACATCATCAAGATCTTCAAGATTTAACATGAAGTAACATATGTAGGCAAAAGATCTCAACCATAGTAACAAACTCTGCATGATCTATTCTTATTTCTGAATCAAACGACATCCAACTCATCCATGTGTGAGCACAAAAGATACTTATCATCCACCAGGGCTCAAAATCTCATCATAATAAACCATGTACCAAGTCATCATCATTTGAGCATGAGTATCACAAAAACCAAAGAATAAGCAATCATATTGCCAACAATGCAATCATTAGAATTCAAATTGCTACTCCCCCTGGACCAGTGCTCCTTCTTAACTTGTGCAACCTGAAAACGTTCATCAGCAAGTCATCAGCAACAATCTCTGCATGGGCTGCCCTTATCTCCGAATTATAGGACTTTCATCTCAACAATGAATACTCTTCATCAACAAGCAAACAGGACTCATCCACAATCTTCAACACAAGAAACCATGTATCATATCATCATTATTTAGAACTGAGAAATTAAGCTGTTTCTGAGTCAATAACACAGTTATTAACAGTCAGACTGATGCTCCCCCTGAGCCACTGCTCCAGATCTTCAGCTATCATATGAATTCTCTTATCATTAATGCATACACGACTGTGTCTGCTGGAACTCGCGTGTATACGCAACTTTTGTTCATCGAACCCGCGTATGGAAAGTGAAGCATAGAAATTTTTCACATTCTTTCATCTTCTCCTGAACTTGTAACTCCTGTACCTGTCTTCTTCATATCAGATGCTCTGTCAGAAATACATATAACCAGAAAGATCAAATCAGCCATGAGAGACATCATACATTGCTCCCCCTGTGACGATACATTACTAAAACTCATAATGTATCCCACATCATTCCTGCAGTCAATCAGAGAAGTAAGCTTCAGAAGCGGATGACTGCAGTAGGGTCAGAATTCCCTACGTTTCTGATCGGTCCTCCTTCTTTCTCCAAATTTACTTGAACTTTCTAATTCTGTGCTGGAGATTGTCCACTTTCCGAGATCTGTTCATCCTGCATTCTTTTTCTACATGTCCATACTTGTTACAAGAATAACATCTCATGTGTCCAGAGTAATAAGAATTATAGTGAGTATTTCTGATCTTTCTCCTTTTGCAATCAACTGCTTTATGTCCATACATGTTACATGAGAAACAATATCCCCTGAAGAAACTAGAGTACCTTTCTGAGTAGAACCTGTTTGTTTGTGGCTGAAATGATCTGCTCCTGCAATTTGCTGCAACATGCCCATAATTATGACATTTAAAACATTCAACGTTCTTGAATTAATTCTTTTGAGAATTCATGATTGTTGGTTGATCTTTTATTTCTTTCAACACTTCAGGTTTTGCATTGACATCCTCTGAATTTTTTGCACTTCCTTGTGAGCTAGATTCACCTTTAACAGTTTCATGAAAACCAAGACCAAGTTTGATAGCAGGAGACCTTTGATTACTTAGAATATTGTCCAAAGTGTTAGTACTATCTTGAAACCTCAAAAGTTTAACCTTTTCTTCTAATTTACCTTTGAGAATGTTTACCTCAACCTCCAAGGCTTGACATTGCTTTGTCATGCTTTCCTCTTTCCTTCTTCCATCTTCTACTTGATCCTTCAGATTTAGGATCTCTTCTTTCAACCAATTTTCGTTTTCTTCACATGTTTGTTCTAGCTCTTCATTCTTCTTATTTGATTTTTCCAGATCTTCTTTGAGAGATATGATTTCTGCTTCAAGGCCTTCCTTTTCAAATGATTGTAGAAGTTCCTCATTTTTCTTACTTGATGCTTCTAGATCTTCCTGCCGAGAGATGATTGCAGCTTCAAGTCCTTCATTCTTCTTGCTTGATTTTTCAAGATCTGCTTCTAGTTCTTTAATTCGATTGGATGCATAAGTATGAAACCTTTGATACTTTTCCACCTGTCCAGTCAACATTTCTATTTGATCTTTCATTTGAGAGGTCATCTCTTTCGTATCAATTTCCTTTTGTTGTTCTTCAACTTTGATCTTGATAGCTTCCACAACTTTACTATCTTCACTATTGTTTGCACAAGGAAGAGTATTACAAGTGGCCTTCTTCTTTTCTTTCTTTGCCATGAGTATTTGTAGAGCTTCGTCAGAAACTTCTGGATCCATACTGTCACTTTCACTATCATAATCTTTGCACATACAATTAAGTAAGAGACAAGAACAACGATTAATACCTCGTTCATCTTCTTCAATTTTTGCTATACATGATTTCTGAGGTATCTCCTTGTTTCGAGTAGGCTTCTTCTTTTGCTTCTTTGCCATGAGCACTTTCAGATCATGGTCAGAATCTTCTTCATCTTCACTGGACACTTCATCATCATCTTCTTTTGCATAATAGCTCTTTCTCTTTTCAAATTGTTTCCCTTTACCATGTTTTTCTCTATAAGGACATTTAGTAGCATAGTGACCAACTTTTCCACACTCAAAACATTTGAAGGGAAGCTTACCTTTGAATCTTCCAGTACCTAGTTGGAGCTTTCTCACGAAATTCGCTTCTTCTTCATCAGATATATAGCTGGATTCTTTGACAACATCCTTTTCCTTTCCTTTTGTAGATGCCTTAAAAGCAGCTTCTCTTATTTGAGAAGGACCTCCTTGTCTCATTTCAAAAGCAGTCAGAGTACCATGCAATTGAACAATAGTAAGCGTTTGCAGATCTTGCCTTTCTTCAATAGCTGAAACTTTAGAGTCAAATTTTGAAGTCAACGATCTTAAGACTTTTTCCACCAGAGTAGTATCAGTTATGGTTTCACCCAAATTTCTCATTCGATTTACAATATCATCCAGACGTAAGAAGAATTGAGCAATACTCTCATCACTATGCATCTTCAAATTTTCATATTCAATTCTAAGAGTTTGGAGTTTTGCACTTTTTACCTTTGTATCTCCTTCATAGCTCAGAATGATCTTGTCCCATATTTCTTTTGCTGAATGTAGCTGCATTACTTTAGCAAATTCTGATTCAGACATGCTTCCCAATAAGACATTCACTGCTTTGGCATTGATTTCATACTTCTTCCTTTCTGCTGCATCGGTAGGAATACTTGCCGGGTATTGATAACCTTCTTCCACGATTGCCCATACATCTGCACCAAGACTTTACAGATATGCTTTTGTACGTACCTTCCAGAATATCAGATTGCTTCCATTGAATAGAGGTGGCTTTATAGACATTACTCCTTCTTGACTTCCCATTGCGACGGATCTCCTTTAAGCGATCAAGCTTCTCCACAAGGACCCCCTCTAGTACCAATTGTTGGGAAAAATACTGAGAGGGGGGGGTGAATCAGTATTTATTGCATACTCAAAACTTTTCACTTTTTCATTCCTTAAAACCCATACGCTACTTTCCTTTAGTAAACTTGCGTATACACGCGGATATCTTTCATGCAACTCGCGTATACTCAGAGATCTAATTATGTCATTAGTTCTTTGCTTATATCATTCCACTATTCATTCATCAGATGTTCAATAAACAGTAAAAATGTGCAGTAAGATCAGAATAAACAATCACACAAAGCATCACACATGAACACCAGGATTTTTAGGTGGAAACCCAAGTCGAGATAAAACCACCACTGCAGTTGCTCAGCCTTCAATATTTTATTATAGAGAAAACATCTTACAACATATGTGCTGGCGCAGACTTGACCAGCACGCAGGCACCCACCTGCGCTCGTTTACCAGCCTCTCCTAGAAGGGAGCTACGACCCCCTGACTCGTTTACCAGCCTCTCCTGGAAGGGAGCTACGACCCCCGATCTCGTTTACCAGCCTCACCTGGAAGGGAGCTACGACCCCCTGATCTCGTTTACCAGCCTCACCTGGAAGGGAGCTACCACCCCCTGACTGAAGGCTACAACCCTCAGCACCACCTTGGACCACGTTTCATCAATTTTCACACTGGATCCAACAACTTCAAAAGAGCACAACTTGTAGGCCACATTTCATCATATTTTCAGACTGGACCCTTTCCATACTTTTAAACTCAAACATACATCACCAACATATACTTATCAATTCAGACAACACAGATCAGATACCAGAAATACAGCAAAACAGATCAGATGCTTCATACCCCATGCTTCAACAAACCCTAGTTTGCATACGCGCTTTCGTTTCACTGATGTCGCGTATATACGCGCTTCCGTCCACACAAACCAGCGTATACCTCTGTACATATTTTATTGCGCATACGCGCTTTCACGTCAGCAAAGCCGCGTATATACGCGCTTCCTCTGCGGTGAAGTAGCGTATAGATATTCAATCATTATAGAGCAGCATACTTCTTCAGATCAGATATTCAGTTTAGATTTACCCTTTTACTTCAGACAAATGTTCGCCTCAATTCAGATCTAAGCCTTCCATAATCAGATCTAGTAGATACAAGTACATTTTAGATCTAGATCCCCTCCTTCATCATTGGTGCATCATACCTTCAGATTTATCTTCAAGTGTAACCCTTTCCATTCAGATCTACTTCAGAGAGAAGTATTCATTCAAGCTCAGACATCTTGCACCCACACACCTCATTTGCACAATGAATTTCTTCTCTTTATATAGGTTTACCCATTTTTTTCAATACCATGAGCCAAAACAATACCATGAGCCCAAAACTACATTACTTCCGATGGTATTCCTGGACGGGGTCATTTAGACGAATCATTACCCAATACAATGGGTCAATACCATGGTGGTTACCCCTGGTTTTGCACTTTATGAGCGCTTTTTCCCATACGCGGCTTGGCACGTACTTTACTGCGTGCATACGCGACTTCCCCTAGACAGATCCACGTATGCCTTAAGACATACTCTTTTTATCATAGATCTAGCACATGCTGAATTTCTTTCTTCATTCCCTTCTGTACTCACTGTAGATACATCAGATTTACTTCATCAAGAACATATACTATCAAGCACAACTTCATCAAGTAAGTTTCCATCTTCTTCATCAAGTGGGTTGCCATTCAATGACATCACTCAGCATCATATTGCTAACTAACATCATTTCACATCAGATTTTCATCATTTACCAAGTCCATCAGGTCAAGACTAACTTCATCAGGTGGATTGCCATCAAGGACAACACATGTCAACATTCTCATGTCTTCATCTTCATTCAGTGGGTTGCCATCAAGGACAACACTCTGCATCATATTGCCAACAATCAGAAGAGAAAATGAGGGTATCATGCACATTTTTTTTGTTGTGTAAGCAAATGTAAAGATATTTCTTTGTATATAAAGCTCATTATAAATTCTATTTTCATGTTTAGAACACTTAGGATGGTGTTCCTCTAATGGGGTGGGGTTTATAACAACTCTTTTGGTCTCCCCTCATGTAAATATTATTATGTGAATTGTTCATGTAAATAGATGAACAAAATTGTAAGAAATTGTTGGACTGGGAGTGGATATAGATTTAAGGTATGTGGAGGAGAATTCTCTTGGGAATTGCTTGGGGAGACAACTAAGCTCAAAATATTGCATTTAATGGAAACATATATCCATGTTAAATTTGAGAACAAATGGTTACAATAATTAATAAATGAGCATGGTTTCCTCAACAAAGGATGAGCCAATCATGTAGGGTTTTTTGGCAACTGGAAAATGCATAATGGCAGTTATTAATTCTTATTTTCCTTATTCCTTAATATTTAATTGTGAAATTAGTTAATATTATTTATGTTCTTTAGTTATATATTTTCATTAAACAAATATCAATATCAAGCAATAACAATAGAGGACACATAAACTAGGCTCTTAGCTAAGGAAAAACCCTTCCAAGGCGTAAAACCTAGAAAAATCTTATTTTCTTATAGAATCTGCTTCATATCAGACAAAAATACCAAAAACCTAGACCAAGTCATTCTCCAAGTGCCAAGTCAGACCTCCAACAAGTATTTCCTTGATTCTGCAATGACCAACTTCAAAACTACAACTTTTACCTTCTGGCTTCAATACTACAACACATCCTGCATCTTCAACCCTACAATTTCGATCTTGCAGCTTTTATGGAAAACCTAATTTTTCCTCCTCTTGAGACCTTCTTATTGCAAGACATATCTTCCCAAGGTAAATGAGGTCAAGGTCAGGTATTCCTCCTTCCAACTACAAGATAATGAACTTCGTCCTCTTGCTACTCACACCTACAACTTCAGCCTCTTTAAGTAACACCATAAACCCTAGAACTTCACATGAGTGAGAGAGATAGAGCCCCAAAAAATAATTCATATCCTTCTTTCTTCTCCCATAACTTCGCTCTTCTTCTTCCTACTTCCCTAATATAGATCGAATTCTTTCTTGATATATCGAACTTCTTGAGTGAGTGAGTGTCAAGTGAGGTTGAAATTCTCCTTTATATAGCCTTTCTAGGGGGTCGAATTCCGTCCTTTAGGCTAACTTGTAACTGTTAGGGCCAACTTGTACTCTTTTAGTTTCCAAGACTTTCTAGACTCAAAAATAATTATTTTTATAATTACATTTTTCTCGAAAGGGTCTTATAAACATGGTGTTGACTCATTTGACTCATGAACACAAATCCTAAGTCCTACCAAATCCCACAAGCACGAAGAACACGATTTTACCTAGAATACCATCAAGAAATAACATGAAACCCATGATTTAATAATAATAAAATTTTATTTTCTTCTGTTTTTTGTTACATACGATACATATTGAAATGAGTATAACAACAATTATAAAGACCAAAACTAGTTACATTTTCAACACTCACTCTTAACTAGGGAGGTATTCATCATTATACAACCAATACAACATCATTATCAAATTTAAGAGTTCTCATAATAAGAGTTGGATTGAAAATTCATACTGCAAGCATCATCATCATGACCAACACTCTCTCTTAGGCCTAACTAGACAAGATCTACTTTATTCAATAGCATTATCCTGGAAAGATTTACGTGTGATACTACACTACCTCTATAAGATACACACCCCATCTGAATGTCTAAAAGGTATTTCCTTTTAGGAATATTCTTATCTTGGATCTCCATACCTAAGTCATGAAAGAATATCATTCCTTTTCGACCAATATTATCTTTAATTCTTGTTCCATTCTCAAAGAGTGGTGGTATGATTCCTTTCTTGGATTCTTTCTCCTCCAGGAAACCACAGATGCTTATCTAATCCTCTGTCATTCTCTCTCCATCACTTGAAGAAGAGAATGCACATGTGATGTCTTATCACTCAAAAATATCCACTTGGTTGTGCAAGAGGAATTCCTAAGGTGACCTTTTCAAACTAGGCTTGTAGATTGAAGGCTTGCCCCTTCAATCCAGAGAGGGATCTCTTGTATAGTTTAATCACTAAATGTTTAGAAACTAGATGTATTCCCAAACAGTGGCTAGATATTTAGAAAGGTGGTATAAAAATAGGGTTTGGTTGGGTAGGGTTCCAAAAAGCTCAACTATTGGGAAATGGATTCAAATATGAGTATTTATAAGATTATCAGTGACTGAAAATATTCTCTAGGAAACATAGCAAAGGTAAATGATGTTTATCTATGAATATAATTGTTGCAGTATGAAAGTGGAGAAAATAATTAACAATCCATCACATTTAAAGCATCTAACAAAGGATTAATTTCAAATGTAACTTTAGAGGAAAATGTGATTATTTAACTTTACGACATGGAGCATCTAACAAAGGATGAGTTCTAAAACATTTTATTTCATCTTGAATACTTAGAATATTTAGACGTAAATGAATAAATGAGAAAGGAATCACATAAACATAAGAAAGGGGACAAACTTCAAAAAATCATTGTCATGAATCTCTGGTATGAAATCACTGTTTACTTTTTCACTTGATATAATTAATACTCGGAAAATATTACAAAATAGAGCAATAGTTTCTTATCCAAAAATTGAAAATCCAACCTTTTTTCCTCCTTTTTGGATGTATTATATAGGGAGAATACATAAAATATAATATCCAAAAATTCTGGTAGCAATAACTATAAAATATTTATAATATCTAAGAGTTTAATTAAGAAAAAATACTCAAATTCCTATCTTTCTAGCTATTTGGATCTCTATTTGCAATCTTAACATTGGTAAAAGCATATAACAATTGTTGTACAAATCCTCGTCTTCTATTCTTTTGGTGCAACAACCTTGGTCAAAATTCCATGCAAATAAAGTTAATAAAGGAAAAATAATAACCAAGGTCTTGGGACATGTATTCCAAGTTGAATGTTGGGAAAAACATCCTAGTGTGGGTTTTCATTTGGTTTATTATGGCTAAGGGAAATTGGCAAAGGAAATGACAAAGGCTTTGAAAAGGCAAGAGACATTAATTGGCATTTATTTATGAAAATAATGGAAAATAGGAGAAAAGGAAGGTGAAAGGTCAAAATTTACATGTAAGGAGGAAAATGAAGGAAAAATAGTGGAAAACTGAATAAAATAGAGTCCTCATTAATAAAAAGGCTTCTAAGGATCAATTGGTACCTTTTGTTAGTTCAGTTTTAGAGCTCTCACTCTATTCTCTCTCTTACACACTCTTGGACACTTAGATAATTCTTGGAGCACTCTATCATTGGATCAAGGAAAGCAAAGGAAGGAAAAATAAGGCAAAGGGAAACAAAGATCAAGAAAAGAAGAGTAAGATCAAGCAACTTGAATGAGATTACTTGCAAGTATTGATTTGCATGTGTGATTTCCTTACTATATTTGGCATGCATGGTACATGCATGTGTGGTTTTTGGTTCTCTTATTGTCATTGTCATGGATTTTTCCAGGTGTGACAGTGTTCTTCAGCCTTTCCTTTCCATTTCTAGATACCCGTGGTTTGGTGGCTTCTCTTGTATTTTGTTGAGCTTTATTTTCAGATGGAATCGAAGTTGAGTGGGGTGGTATCTGAAGAAGAACACAAGGCCTAGGAATCCCTTGAATGGAGAAGGTGGGATTGCGGTAAAGCCAAATTTTATGTACCTCAGTAGGCATAGGAATACTAGACCGGTGTAAAGAGGAATATATGGTAAATAATAGAGGCATCTTCTTTTCATCAAGCCTAGTAATACTCGACCAGTGAAAAACAGGTTATACGCTAAATCCTAGAGGGTGGAGTCTCTATTAGGCCTAGGAATCCTCAACTGGTGAATGGTAGGATATACAATAAATCATAGAGACTAGGAGGTAGGAAAATCCCTCATTATGTAGGTGGAGAGATCTGGAGGCATGCATGCTTGTTTAGGGCCTATTGATCTGATGGGGATTGCGGTAAAGCCTATGGAAACTTTGGTTGGTTTCACTGTGAGTCCCACATTCATCCTTGGAATATGGCACAAGGGTGATTGGATGAAAGAAAGATTTGGTTTAGAATAATCTATGTTAGGATGGTTCGTACAAGTCCCTGACTTGCTTGGCTTATGCATTCATTAATAAGAGCCCCTTCTCCTTAGTATTTCATGAGTAATGCACTGGTTCATATGTGGTTATTACGAATATCATATCATTGCTATTTATAATGGTTATATGATGGTTATGAGTACATTTTATGGCAGACTTGATGTATGGCTCTCATCATGTCTTGATTAGAAATTAAATGTAAATTGACTATATGATCTAATATATGATAATGAAACTAATATGATAAGGAAGCATTGCTTCTTTACTAATCTCAGATAATTATTAGACCCTCTAAGCACAAACTGGTTGTTATGAACTGTATATCGCATATTTGTGACATGTATGTTGAAATGCTTTTGATGGATAGCAGGGGTCGGGTCAAGTAATTATTCAAGTGTTTGCATTAGTACCTTTTTTCAAGGATATTTCTCATTTTTGAAAGTTTAATTAAGTTATGGGTAGTGGCCTGAGACCTAGCCCTGAAAAAGTGGCTCAGAATATGGGGTCAATGCCTCAAACTATTTCGAAAATTCCATAGTCACTAGCATGCCTTGTTGTGGGAGTGACTAGAAGGCCTCAGTTACATGCATGGCTTGTCATGGGAGTAGCTGAGGGTCCATATCAGTAAAATGACAAGTTACCTCAGGGGTTGGTCACATGAAAGGATTAGTTAGCTCCTAAAGGTTTTGTAGCATGTGTGGAATGTCAAATTGGTTTGGTTTTTTCGATTGTACTTTCTTAACAATACATGGAGAGTTGAATCACATCATAGTAGGCTCTTGTAACATGTTTACCCAAAAAAACTGGTTAAATTGGGTAAATGTGGGAGGAGGGTGGTTGCATCTGGGAAAAGGACAAGTTATAATTGAAGTATATGCTTGAAACTATTCACACCCTTGTAGGATTCATATATGGAACTACAACTCCTATTCCTTATTGGTAGAAAAAATGATACATGAACCTGTAAAATCTACTAAAAATATGTAATTTCCATGTGTAATTGCTTACTTCTTTTAAGGCTATTTTTACTTATGTTAACTCATATTATTTGCACTCCCTTATTCGTAAAACCCTTTGAAATATTACCATATCACATCAAAAATAAATTGGCAATAAAAAATATGAAATGAAGCATGCCAAAATATTGAAGTAGAATTAAGGTTTCTTCAACAAAATTGGGGTTTTGCATATTTCTCTACCAAGGAGGTAAACTAATAATTATTCCATAGCTTCTGCACCCTGAGAAAAGAGGTTTAACATTTCTTATCTCCTTTTTATCCTTTTAGCACCTTTTTTTATGGTTTTGATAGCTTCGAGGGTTTCTTTCCCTTTCCTTCCAGCATACTTTGTTTTTCTGTGTTTGGTGACTTTTTTTATGCTCTTTGAAACCTTTACATTTTATTCATATTCATCAAAAATCACCAGCTCCTTGATCTTAGGGTTGATATTTTCCTTAAAACTCAATATTAGTTTATTTTTATGATGATTATGGGGCTTTCTACAGTAAACCCTAGGCTCAACTTCTATTTCTTCATCCCCTGTTTCCATGTATTGTTTCCCTTATTCAATTTTTGTTATTTTATGTTTTGCCTCCTCTTATTCTAGCATTTTCTTCAGTTGTCTTCTTGTTCTGCTATCATAGAACCTAATCTATGGTTCTTTTTTATGGTTTTCAATATGTTCTTAAACAACGATATGACTAGGCTCTCCCTCTATTTCATGAGCTAAGGTTTTGATAGAAATTTTAGTTTTACCTCTCCTTTTCCTTTTGGGTGCAAGCTTTCTCATATTTCTTTGTCTTAGTTGTTCCACCTGCTTGTTCAACTCATGGGCATATAATATATTTATTAGAACATGATGAAAAATTTCATGAGTTGAAATCTCAAGTCTAGTTCTAGCTTTGGAATACATTTTTAGCAAAATTTGATGAAGAAAATAGGGAAAATTCATTTTACTAAAACTTGCTAGATGACACAAAAACCTCATGTGATACAAATAAAATATACAATACATGTCTTCACCAGTGAAGAAGAGCTACACAATCATGAGAGTAGTAGACCATTCAAGCTTCAACACGTTTTGTGGGACTCGTGCATTCCAGTCTTTGTTTTCACAATCCCCCTTCAAGAATAAATTTAGGTCCACATTCTATAATCTTTGTTTTTTAAACATATTTCTCCCTCTCTAGGAAAACTCGTGGCCTCTGCAAGGGATTCCTTGGTGACTGGAAAATGTAGTTTTCTTATTCATTTTTTGCTACCATCAAAGGAGTTTATAAATAAAAAACACCAACTCGAGTTGTGTCCAATGAAGTGCTGGAATACTTATTCCCAAACTGTATTTCAGAACAAAAAAAAACATTTCTAGATAAACCTCAAAACACATTCCATCCGGCTCAAAAATTTCACATGGCCTAATATTCCCATCTTAAAAATGTTCTGAAGTTTTAAATCATTTCCCAACCTAGAATCCTCCTGACCGGATGACACAAACCCTTCTAGAACCTTCCTATAAATTGTAAATAATTTTTTGGCTTTCTTGGACATTACCATTTAGGGCATACTAAGAATTTTTAGTGTTTGAGTTTAAACTTATTTATTGGGCTTAAAAGTGAAGATAGATGTCACATCAAGGATGAAAAGGGATATGAATTTGTAAAAGAAAAAAACACTTAGGAATTTGAAATGATAGGTTTGGTAGATTTAAAACCTAACTTTTAAATTTTTCAGTGAGTTCTACAAAAATATTTTGTAGCGCTAGATGTAGGCTTGCAATAGGATAATTTCGCTACAAAAAACTTAAGGAAAAATTAGGGTTAAGTGAAATAAATTTTTTTGACATGTCCCTATGATTATATAGTAATTTACACATTTTTTTATAAGCCCTTACATAACCATGAATTTTCATAATGAAATGATAAATATAGTCTTTGGAACTTTAGGGAAAGGTCCAAACCTGATGCTAACAACATGCCCAACATCACTTCCTCTAAATCAGAGAGGACATCCCTACTCTCCCATTTGATAAGAAAATAGATCCTTTCTCCTACTCAAGGAGACCCTTTGCTTCCTCTCAAATCTAGAGGATATTTCAAACTTCCTTTCTATTTAGGAAGTCAACACCACAAGCCTTACAACTTGTCTCTATGAGAGTATCGGTTACCAATCTTCCATAAGTGATTGGCTCCTTCTTTTCTTTGGATATCATTTTATCGAGATTGCTTCCTTTCGAGGTATCATGGGACCATCTTTTCTCTTCAATATTATGAAAAGGTTTAGGCTAATTTTCTTGCTCATCACTTTCATCTTCGATATCATAGATGAAGGCTTTACAATGACCCTTTCAAAACTTCAAGATGATCATAAAATCCTCATGAAAGTGGTATCATTTGAACTTCAATTAACCTTCTCACACTACTACCTTTTAATACCAATATTTACACATATTGACTTCACAATTGTTGGGTACCAGATGTTGGGCTTCTCTCAACATTATTCATACATTTCCATCCATACAGTTGAAATTTCCTCAACTGTCATTATTTATACTTGCAACATCCTTCGAGGAATCAAAATAACATATTAATCATATAACAAAAAATAATTAAAAAATAGACTTACCTCCTCATGATGACCTTATCGTCCAGAAATCAAAATCCTCATGGTACATATCCACGTGAGTCTTCCTTCACACGTCAGAGTGCCCAAGGATCGAACTTGATTATGAAGTTACAATTTTTTCTTTTGGAGATTATACTAGAAGTTAATCATTATTTTAAAAATCCTAGAGAAAGTCGTAATATTTTAAAAAATCTTAAGTCAAATTCTTTCTTTTAAATATCATACAATCATACAAAGCATATTACAAGATTCTATTCACATTAATATTTTCTAAGAGTTACTTTCAATGTGAATATATATGCTTCTTATTCCTTCATTTATCTATATGTCTCATAATGAGTCTGCATCCTGACCCATTGTATTCCTTCATCCCCTTACCAATATTACTTCCATATTACATGGAATGTATACTAAATTTGTCATATTTATTTCCTAATAACCTTCCATGATGATAGTTCTTTCAGGATCATAAAGTTCCATGAAAGAAATATGACTACCTATAACATAATGTTAGATTATGTTTAGATGAAAAATATGAAAAATGGTCTATCTATATATCTTTAAAGACTATATGACTTATAAAAATAAAATTAACCAAGTAGACTCTACTTATGCAATTATCACATGCTTCTATTCACGATTTTATGAAAAATAAAAAATCTTCTAAACAACGTAGCCCAATTTTACCAAGAACCAACCAAGATTCCTTTTCTAATATTAAATATTCTTTATTTATTATTTATTAGACTACATGAGATTCACTCCTTTCCTTTCTCTTGTTTATATTGTTATCACCAGGTTGGAGCAATTTGGTACATGTCAACCATCAAACTAGCATAACTATTTTAAACTACTTTTGACTGGAAATTAGCCCTTCCAATCAGAGAGGGATCTCTCAAGGAAAACAATGGAATATTAAAGATAAAATCTATATGCAAATGGCTAATTATTTTTATGTTTTACGTGATTTTTGCAGGTGGAAGAGTGTATGATGGATACCATTGGGCATGGAGTCAGCTAAGAAAATTCAATTAGTAACAACTTGTATTCATGGAAGCTGAGGAAAATGAGCTTAAACATAAACTTTTACAACTAACATAGCATATGAAGAAAATTGGAGCATTAAATCATGAATTCCAAGTAATAATAGTACCATGAATATGATAAAAATACATAAGGTGAAGAGACAAAATACATAAGCCCAAAAGAATCTCAGGTTTTGAAGAAAATCTGTTGTAATTTGTGTATTGGCTTTATAGAGAAAAAATACATAGTAGCTTCTTCATAACATTCAACAACTCAAAAAAGTGAAAACATCCACCATATATAGAGTGAGGCCTTCATACAATGGTCTGCCACATGGACCACCCTCGAATTCCTACCTAAGAGACCTATTTCTAATAGAATTACATCACATGGAGACTCTCTAGGGATATTTTCTATTTCAATAGAGTTTGAATACAAAAAGGACTCTTCTTTCATTAAATAGCTCAAAAAAATATTTTAATAATTCTTATCAAATGCAACCAACTGATTTTATAAATGTGATAGACTATTAATGCGTCATCATTCCACGTGGATGTTGACCTTGTTGAGATGGACCTTCACCAGGTCAAATTTTAAAATTTATACAAGAAGTTTGTAAAATTCAGTACAATAGGCCCCAAATATGAGTGTGTATTTTCAAAACCTTAATGGATGTGCAAAAATTGAGAGAGGATTTTGTAGAAGGTCTCATTCTGAAGAAAAAACTCTTTCATATTTCCAAAATTCCTTTCCATTTGGTCATAAAGTGAGCTTGAATTTTACTACTAAAATAGTCATTTCCAGAAATTCGGTAACAAACTTTGGTAGCAACTGTCAAAATCAACCCTTTGCATATTATTTTACTTTTTTGACTATTACAGGGTCTTCTTTGAGGTTAATGAGTTAAATAAATGCATTTATCATTCTTGTTTCTGATATTTTAGTGAGTGTTTACCTCCATGGAAAGATACAACACTTTCGTAGCAAATTTTTGTCTTTAAGCCTAGGAGTTGCCGCGAAAGTACCTAGTTTTCTGATATTTTGCACTTTCTTCCTTCTATCACCTCCAAAACATTTATAGAAGCCTATACATGTCTGTATAATAGCATAAGCCATAATATAGAAATGTGAAGTTGGGTTACACATTTTGCCCTTTTTTGAGAAAAAAATATCATTTTTTATGTTCTTCAACATTCTACAAGCCAAAACAAATTTTATGTTTAGAATTTCATTTTACGATAAAAATAAAAGTTGTCATAAATTTTATTAGCTTTCTATTAATTATTTTTTGGAATTTTGTTATACACATTTGATATGTCAACTTAAAATTTCTTTGAGTGTGTGTTCTTTAACAATTAAAGGATTCATAAAAAGTCATGTTCAAATGTGTTAGTGTATTCTTTGAAAAATTTGTGTTTTTGAGAAACAATATGTGTTACAACAATCTAGATAGAGTCTAATTTGTTTTCATTATATTTGCAAAACCAACTGATGCATATCATAATTACTAGAACTTTTTGAACTGATCCAATATGAAAAAACTACATATTTTGAATATGTTTCAGCTCACACAAAATTTCTTAACATATAAGTTATAAAATAAAAATCTAAAAACTACCCATTACAGAAAAAGGACCAATGTAATGCACCATAATTTTTAAAAAAAAATTTACAATGTATTTTGGAAGATACAAAATATTGATTTCATCGAATCATAACTTCCTTCAAGAACTGTTTGCACCCATTTCATTACAAAAATAATTAAAATTAGTAAATATTTTTGAAATTCCATAAAAGTTATATTTCATGAAAGTAGATTAAATTCTGCAAATTCTTGTCTTAGTTCTGACATCTAATTCATAATTTTTAATCAGTACAAAGTTGAAGAAATGTGTTTAGATCTTGACTCTATGTAATTGCAAATGTGTTAGTTCAGCCAAACTTTTTAAAAAAGTTTGGCCGAATTGTTTTTGTTTGGATGGTCCATCAATTCTAATGACACAAAAGTTCGGCCGAAGTTTTTACAAAAGTTCAGCTGAAGTTTTTACAAAAGTTCGGTAGAACTTTTAATTGACTTTACGTCGGCCGGTAAATTCAATGAAGCCCCTCCAAAAAATCATTTCGGGACTATATAAATAGGCATAAATAGATTCATTATTTTCACATAATTTCGCACATTTCTTCATTTGGTCTGATTTTGCAAAGAAATTTTTTTGGGCTTAATTTTCAAAGGACTCTTTTTGGCTTAATATTCAAAGGACATTTTTTGGATGCTTTTTGGGCTAAATTTTCAAACGACATTTTTTTGGAGGTATTTTGTTTTTAGAGGTTTTGGGCTTAATTTTCAAAGGAAATTGTTTGGAGGTATTTTGTTTTTAGAGGTTTTTGGGCTTAATTTTAAAAGGACATTTTTTGGAGGTATATTGTTTTTAGAGGTTTTTGGGCTTAAATTTATAAAGACATTTTTTGGACTTTTTTTGGGCTTTATTTCGAAAGGACTCTTTTTAGGCTTAATATTCAAAGGACATTTTTTGAGGTATTTTTTAAAGTGATATTTTTTTAGAGGCTTTTTGGGCTTAATTTTTAAAGGACATTGTTTAGAGGTATTTTGTTTTTAGAGACATATTTTTTAGAGGTTTTTGGACTAAATTTGCAAAGGAAATTTTTTGGAGGTATTTTTTAAAGTGACATTTTTTAAGAGATTGGGCTTAATTTTCAATGGACATTTTTTGGAGGTATTTTTTGAAGTGACATTTTTTTAGTGTACGTGTTTTGGGTTGAAGTAAATATTTTATAATGATTTTTTTAAATGAGATTTTGTCTAACTTTTTAAATGAATTTTTTTTGTAGGACTTGGAAGGAAATATTTCGAGCTTCATTTCATTTTTAGAAGACATTTTTTTCTCGGATTTCTTAAAGTAAGTGTTTTGGATTGAAGTATGTCTTTTGTGCAAAAAAATTAAAATGAGTTTTTTTTTTTTAAATTAAATCTTTTGTGATGCTTTTTTTAATTGAGCTTTTGTCTAAATTTTTGAAGGAATTTTTTTTTAGCTTCATACTCAATTATCACAGGATATCGAAGGAATTGAAAGAGAAAATATGATCGAACAAAAGACCCTGAGGAATGTAGAGAAAAGGGGAGAGAATATCACAAAAAAAGAGAGAATAACGCTCAAATATTGAAAGAGAAAATCAACCTCAACTAGAAGTTGAAGCAGGTATATAAATGTAAATATTAAAAATTTGATATTCAAAATTTTCCTAGTGTAAAATGTTAAGCTTAAATTTTATTTGATGAACTAATTTGAAAAATAATTTGCAATGTAAACAAAGAGAGATATTCCTCAAAACATTGATGACGAGATACAAAATTTTGAAGAGAAAGTGAAAGAGATATTGAACCAATGATTGAAGATGGTGAAAATGTTGAAATAAATTCAAGTGAAGAAATTGAATCACTAGATATGTATATGTATATGTTGAACACACATGTATATTATTGAAATTATACATATTTATTAATTTAATTATTTATTGAATATGTAAACTTATTATGTACATTTAATTCGAATATTTATAGATGAAATCAATATTGATGATGAGATGTTAGAAAATGTTGACACTCACACATATGGAGATAAAAAAGCTGACCATGTTATACGATATCGTGTTAATCACATTTTTTATTCGTTCTTCAAAAATGAAATTGTGGAAATTCAAGCCCAATTGTTGAAAGGTCTCTTAACATCAAGGAAATTAAAAGAAGCTATGACTTTATTGGGTATTCGAAAATTAAAAAAAAATTTAAAAAAATGAAGGAAGATGTGATACAAAATACAAATAGTGCTTTAAATTCAATTAGAAGATCTAGAAAGAAAAATGGTTCAGATGCACGTAGAGTAATACATATGGTAGTGGTTTGATCAAGTACTAAAGAGAATCACTTGGTAAAATCTATGGCACGAGCATTAGGAACCTCACAAAAAACTTTGCACAAACATCGGAAATTTCGGTTCCAAATTGATGTAAATGACGAAATCACTTGTTGGATAGCTATTTGTAGGCAACCATACAAATATAGACTTGGAGAAAATGTTAAAAAAGAACATATGTACGAAGAACATCCAAAACATTTCTTGGACAACACTCAAATAGAATTTTTCAACAAGTTCAAAGAAGGGAATCATGAAACTTATGTCTCAATCAGTGCTTCTGTGCAACAAAAACCATGGTATGTAAAACCTATCACTGTATCCGACACTTCTTGTTTTTGTTATCATGTGGAATTTCAGTTATATTATGACACATTCCTTAATTTTGGTAAAACATTTTGGAAAGATTCACCTCCTCCTTCCACTATGCATGATTTGATATCTCAAATTCTATGTGGAAAAGAAAGCCATGAACTATTTTACCAAAAGAAATCTGTTGGTGGTGAAAAATGCAATGATGGTGGAAATTTGAATTAATTTCAAAACAAATATCATACTGATATAAATGATCAATCATTGTCTAACATGAAAGTGAAATGGAATAGATATGAATATATCCATACATCGATTCAATATTCAAGTTCTAAAAGAATTTATTTACAAGAAGAAGAAATTTTTGTGATAGATTTTTTGACAAAAGTTTAGGCAAAAATTTATAAATACACCAATCATTCCCATAGAGCTCAATGGGAGGACTTTGAATTAAAAAACTACCGTGAATTTTTTCCACTATGTACCATTTTGTCAGTAATTTATTTTGTAGAAAACGACACATTTGTTCCAAAAAAATAAATTCAGAGTGAATACTATCATTCTGACCAAGTCTCCATGCTCATCCATATTCTATATAGACATGCTGAACAAAATGTTGATCATATAGAAAGCACCAGTGAAAATCATCATGTTATTAAATAATATCACTTTTATATCAGTGATGATCGTACACATGATACATATTTTGTATTTTGAAAAGTTTTATGACTCCTTGAAAAGTTGTGGAATAAAATTCAATGAACATTGGATATGGTTAGATGGATGCGCATATTAATTTAAATATTCATGATCATTCTTTTGGTTGTGTTATCTTCATATAAAAACCTGCATTAAACATTGTTGGAATTTCTTTGAGACTAGTCATGGAAAAGGAGAACATGACGGTGTAGGGGCATGCATAAAATGAGCTCTTCAAATATATAAAATGGACCCCTCTACAAGCCAACTTGTCTAAGCTAAATAAGTTGTTTAATGGTGCATCGTTGCACTAAGCCATGAGACTAACTGATCAAGGGAAGTGCAAAGGTACATTCAATTTAATTTTTATAGGATTTCTAATTTTAAACAGTGTACATTTATCAAAATGATTATCTTTGATGGTATTTTGATATCATATTTATATTCTTCTTTGAATTTTCCGTATAGGTTTTTTTTGGTATATTGCGGTCGAAGATGCAGATAGATCAATCGGAAATGAAGTTGAAACAATAAAAGGGACTCGAAAATTGCATTCAATTAAAACAAAGTTGTCCAAAAATGTGTTTGCAATGGATAAAAGAAAATATTCTTGTTTTTTTCATGTTTTCATAGAAAACACAGAATCCAATGATGTTTATGAAAAAAGGAATGTATGTAAAAGATTGGCAACATACAAAATTAAATACAAAGAAGAAAATTTCCATTGCAAGGTTTGAAGAAATGCAATAAGAGGAGACTACAATATAATCTAATGGTGATCGAGTTTCTGATCTTGTTAGAGAAGGTAACATTTGAATTGCTTTGAAATGATAGAGTTCTATAAATAGATAATAAAATCAAGTACACATGTTAATTTTAAAGTTAATTTTTTATGTTAATTATGATCTAAATTTAAATACATAAGTTTTCTTTATTGTGCAAGAGAATGTTTTTGTTGTAATCACACCTATTATTAGTGATGAAAATGTGAAGTATTATTTGATGTGTTGCACTGAATGAAAGATGAAATTTTTAGAAAACTATGATGATCACGGGTTTACATATGATAGAGGGTCTATTATACTAAAAGGTTATTTTTTCAGACAAACTAATCAAAGTGGGGATTTTTTTTACTTTCAAGACCATGAACTTGATGTCATAAGTTTTCAATATAGTCACTTGGTGTGTGGAGCACGCATAAAGTTGATATAAGTTCAATCAAAGAAAAAAGCGAAAATTAATATATGGAAAATGTCAAAAGCCGATCATGAATGGATCATTGAAGATGGCATTCTATTGGAATTTTTTTGATTGAACTACCCAACAATCTCTTCTCTTTGGATTCATCTTTTAGAACTTCTAGAACTCAACTAAAAATTGAACTGCCTTTTTATGTTATCTGTACAAGTGTTTTCACATGTACATTGTTTTGGTACATGCACACGAGTAATGTATACATGTGTACACATACACATGTCTAGATTATCTGGTCTAAATGATTTCATACATTCTCTGGTAAAATTTTTCATAATGGCATTATTGCAAAATGTACATATATGCGTATCTAGCATAGTTGATATAGTGAAAATTTGAAGTTGAAATTTTTTTTTTTAGACATGCATATCTATTAGAAGTAAATTATAATATTCATTCTTGAATGCAAAATGTGTGGTACGTGTTTTGTAATTTCTAGTTTACTATCAAATAAAAGTCGTTTTTCTAAGCGCATTGATGAAAAATGTTGCACGTACTAGATATATATGTTCTAGAAAGCAATTTTAAAAATTTATGATTTTTTGACACATCTAAGAACACCTAGAATCTTATGATTGTTTTTAGATATATATACATCGATATGTATTGTACTTCAATCGTTTTAACATATATTCAAACATGTACTTCAATAATTTTTATGTACATATATTCATGAGAATTTTTTTTGTTTATAAATTGTGCTAAACTATATTAAAAGCATGAAAAACTATACATAGGCAATGGGAAAAGATGGAAAACAGTGTTTAGCCTATCCTTTCCTTGGTAGTGTTAAAAATAAACCAAGTTTGGGGCTGCCTCTTAGGAGGAAACCAACCCCTTAAGAGTGGCATCTAGTCTTGTAATACAAAATATTAAGTGGCCCATATAAAAACAAAAGAGATGAAGTATATCCTGAGGTGAAAATCATGTAGTTTATTCATCTTAGTCTGTCGCCTAGTCCTCTTCCTCTATTATGCACCTGTATTCTCTAACAACGACTTACTTCTCAGTTGTGGGAATTCAAGGAGGCTTCAGAGGGGTCGCATGGACAATGGGAGTAACTGGGTACTCTACATCGTAATATCTGGTCCAGAGACCATCTGAGTCCATAACCCAAATGCCTATATCCTCCATCGTGGGCTCATAACCTGGAAGCGGGTTGGTTTTCCTGTGTAAAGGCTACACAAATTGCGGAATAGTGGATTTCCTGTCTCTTCTACCCTTGGGCTTCTCTAGAGGAAAAATAATCTCCCCATGAATGCTATCAAACACTCAAGGAGACAGTACCTCATGGCTATCAGATGTAGAGCCCTCAGTGGATTCCAATCGTTGGTCATTGCCACAGCGAGAGTGGCCTGGAAACGCACCTCTGTAGCTACCTCTAATGGGTTCTTGTTGCTAGTGCGGGGCCATGGTATGGCTTCTGACTTGTACATTTTATGATTGTTTTTAGATTTTAAAAAATTGATATGTATTGTAGTTAAATATCACCTAAATAATAGATGTAAATGTCCTAAAATTCTATAACATTCACACTTCATGTACATCCCAACTTCATTTTATATTTAACAAAAATAGTGACAATTTGAGTTTTAAAAAAAAAGCATTATATTATCACAACATGTGATCACATTCCAAATGTAGTTCAACTATCCAAAATATACACATGTATACATGGATTGTAATTCGAAATTTCCCTCTAGAGAGATTCATTTTATATTCTTAACAAGTTTATAAAATGACAACTTGAATTCTAAAAACAAAACATTATATCACAATCACATGCCAAATGTAGTTCAACCATCCAAAACTTGAGCTTTAAAAACAAAACATTATATCACAATATCACTTCACATGCAAAGTGTAGTTCAACTATGAAATAAAAACAAAACATTATATCGCAATCACATGCCAAATGTAGTTCAACCATGTAATATTCCCAAATGGGAAAAGAAGGAATATAGTGCAAAATGCTAGAACAATGGTGTAAATCATCATATAAAAACAAGAGGCCAATATGGAGACCTTTTATATGTTATAAAAACAGCAAAATATGTATAAATAATGGGCCATAAGATACACAATAATAAATAAAAAGCCTCCAATGGACGAAATCCCTCAAAATGAGGTGTTTCTACTATATATAAAGACTGGAAGACTGTTACAGCATTTTTTTTAAGCCACTACTATAAAAAATGAATATGCATCAGATCTAGGGCTGATATATGCCTCAAAAGATAGATCTAATACATATCTGGGCAATATAAAACCTCCTTTGAAGAACCCCTTAAGGGTTCTCAGGAAAAAACCATGTACAAGATGGGGATCTAGGCCCTAAGGATGCAGATCCAATGCAAAATACAGATCTAGAATGTGTGGCTGATATGATATGATCAATATAATAGCCTCCTCCAATAGATCCTCTAAATCAAAGGTAGATCCATTTCACTAGAAAACCAACTCTCTGAATGGTGTGCCAATCCACCTTGCAAGTCCTCCTACATAAATAATGCAAATATGGAAGTAAACTGCGCTGTAGGGATAAATAAACAGTTGGCCTGATGCCAAGATCTGAAAATATGCACAACAACCTTCCTCACTGTCCTCCCAATGGAAAGGAAACCTTCCTCCACTACAGAAATAGCTCAGAAAACACCCAACAAGATCATCCACTATTACACCCTACAACTCAGCACATTTCTCGACAGAAACTATGATGTACCACAAGACTGAAGCTTGGTATGAAACCTGAATGTGGAAATGTAGTGCAAAATCCTCCAAGAGCTTCTCAATGGAAGAGGTGGGATTCCTGATCAGGAACACCCAGTGCTAAACAACACTCAATATCAGCTAAACAGCTAGAGAAAGATATATGTCTAAACAAACCATATAATCTAAAACATAGCATATCATAACATGAATAATATGGCCGCCATCCTCTTCCTTATATAAGAAATGAGCTTCCAAACCCTAAGCCCCATCCATTAATGACACCACTTCCATGCAATATGTCTCCATCTAAAACTGCGATGTCCCTCATTGAATGCCACTCCTCCATGACAACGTTGTTGATTTGGTCAAGGTTGACCCAGCCCACATGCTCTAGCCTCAGTTCACACCTTAGGGTGCTTTATTAAGCTAAAAATATGATCCAATTTCACATGAGAAGTGGTTTTATTCCTAATAAAGATATTTATGGGTCTCCCTACCCACTTATTCATCAAATAAGAAAGAAAAATTGGATTTTAATATTCCAATTAGTTGCATGCTAATTTAGGAATATTACAATCCTCCCCTCCCAAATGTTGCTTGTCCTCAAGCAACTGCAAGGATAGATATGAAAAATATAGGGAACCTTCATCCCCATGAGAAGATCTGTCCTCCAAGATATCATCCATATAAAATGAATCACCCTCCAGAATGGTAATTCATAGAAAAAATCCTCCCATCTACTCATGAGAGGCACCTCCCAAGTGCTCAAGTTACCTAATTAGCTCATCCCATAAGGAAACAAGAGACCCAATGTAACAATAATGGATGGTCCAATGCTCTCCCAAAAATATGAAACATAAGAACCATGGAGAATATGTTTTCCAAAGGGCACATCCAAATCTTCCATCCTCCCTCCACTCATTCCCATAAAATAATAAGGACATCATCAATATATGTGATAAAAAACAGTGATACATAAACAAAAAATGTAATAATGGAGGCGGATCATAGTCCCACATATGGAACCAACATAGTATATCTCCTAACTACCTCAGATCATGATATGGTAAGTGGTTTCCCCACCACTTTCTTCCCTATTCTTCCCACATGCTATGAGAAGGTGAGTAATTTTGGGTGCCCTTGGAGCACACCTTGAATGATAAATCATCTCCCTATATCCTCCTAGGGAGTGGCCATGTTCAACAATGTTTATGGCCCAAATTTAGCCATGAAGTTTGTAAGGAAGAATGCTCCTACTTGGAGCAATGACCTGCATACACATGGTAAAGGAGTGCCAATAATCATGAAGTAAAACATCATGCACATAAATATGTTCCTTACCATAATCTCTGATCACAAAAATGGAGTGGTCCATAGATATATCCCCTCTCATTCCAAAAGAGGAAAGAGGTGTCTGTGATAACTCTTCCATAGAGTTATGTATCTCTACCATCTCCACATGGTCCATGCATCTCCTCAAATGCTGATATACCTCCTCTTCAAGTTCTTCGCAGGCAAACTCCTCCATGATAGTGTTGTATGACTTCATGGAATAAGTGTGGTTGAAGAGAAAATCTTCATGTGCTCTTTGTAGTAACTTCTCCTTGAGTTTGGAAGCTCTAGAAAATAAGATCCTACCATGATAGTAGATGAACTAATCTTTGACTGAATATCCCTCCTCTTGTAGCTAGTTATCAAGTATGATAAAAGTGAAAAGATCCTTGGAATAACCCACCAATAGCTGGGATTTCTAGTATGGATCTATCCTCCAAAGTGACAGCGTTGATGATCTATCACAAAGAACATATATCATATGGTTGTTCTCCTCCTTGACATCTCCCATTCCAAATATATATGTTGGAAGGTTGTTAATCCTCCCATGCTTCTCCTCCCACAGCGTGGAATCTGAAATGATAGTGGGTAATGATGACGTTGGGAGAATTTCTCCCTCCTCCTTGAGTCTACCCAAGACTCTCAGCACTGTATCATGGCCTCTTAATGCTCCCATTCCTCTTGGATCTATGAATGGTGCATCATGATGTGAGACATGTCTTCCCAAATCTGGATCAGGTGGCCTCCCAGGTGGTTTTCCACAACACAATGATGTCTCATGAGCCAATCTCATATGCATAATAGATGGGATTGTTAGTTTCTTACTTCCACTGCACAAATATTTCTACCTCTTCTGCGCATTAGCCTTCTAAAATAGATAGGGGTTTGTGATCCTAATCATATGATGCTAGTCCTCCTCCCTATCCCCTTCTTTCATCTTCAAGGTCTCACAATCTATCAATGATGTCACATGCTTCTCATGGACTGTGCCTTGATCTTCACATGTGAGATTATTTTGAATTTCTTGCAAGGGTACAAGAATTCCTCTCATTGGAGAAATTTCTCCATATTCCTCTCTATGAGGTACTAGATCTGCTCCTGATGTGACATCACAGCTACCTCTTACCTTCTCTTCCCCTTCATCATGAATGGAGGTTGCCTCATCATCATAAGAGACTCTTTGTTTAGTTCCTCTTTTGAAAAAGAGATCACCATGTCTTCCTTTTGAGAAGAGATCTCTTTTTGAAGTGGGTATATTGCCTATAGTAAGGTATTCTAAAAGTTTTAAACCCCCTTAATAGCATTCTGGAATGGAGTTGGGTTTATAGATCCTTCCAACTCATGCAAATGTTTTTTTTTGTTTAGGCTTGGCTAGCTCAACCAAGGATGTTTCAAAACGTTTTGCATCAAATCTTCTCACTAACCTCCTAGTGAAGTTTTCATAAGTAGATACATTCACATGATTCAAGGAATAAGTTTCATAAAACCACCAAGCATAAGCCTTACCTTCAATATGTAGCGTTGCTACTCTAATGGCTTCATCTTCTGAAACTTGGTGTTGCTGCAAATAGGTGTTTATCTCCTTTACCCAAACCCTATCTATGCATCTAGGTGACACATCAAAAGTAGATAGAAAAATCTACCCAAATCATGTTGCTTGCAACTTTTTCTTCTATCATGGTTGCTAGGTCTTCTACTCTCCTTGATCTTGCAAAAATCTTGGAAGTTTAGATGATCTTTGAACCTCTGTGATTCAGATTCATATTCTTGAAGATAGTCACCAAGGGTCTTCTCCTTTGGCACATCTCCTTCCTCCATTTCTCTTGCTATGAACATAGGAATGGTAGAGCGTTGTAGATCTAATTGTTTGGTTGAATGCTCACACCCATAATATGAAAATTTGGAGTTATCTCTATGCACAAGCTCTTTTGAAGAATTTCTACATTTCTCCATTCTCATTTCTATGATGTCTTTGTTAATGCCCTGAATAGTTTGGAAAAGAAGTCTTGATAACTCCTTCCTTTTCATTCCTCCTGATAAAGGGGTTTTACCCTTGTCTTCTTTTTCATTTGTATAATCAAACTTTAGGTGTCTTCTTCTTTGATACCTCTTCTCTCTGTCAGTAAGAGTATCTCCTTCTTCAGATGACATATTGGATTTTCAAGATGCACAGGCTATCACAAGATTATGATTTGATACCATTGTAATATTCCTAAATGGGAAAAGTAGGAATATAGTGAAAAATGATGGAACAATAGTGTAAATAATCTTATAAAAATAAGAGGCCAATATAGAGACCTTTCATATGTTATAACAACAGAAAAACATGCATAAATAATGGGCCATAAGATACACAATAAGAAAGAACAAGCCTCCAATGGACAAAACCCCTAAAAAAGAGGTGCTGCTACTATACATAAAGACATGAAGATTGTTACAACATTTTTTTTAGCCACTTCTACAACAAATGAATATAAATTAGAACTAGGGCTGATATGTGCCTCAAAAGATAGAAATAATACATATCTTAGCACTATACATCCTCCTTTGAAGAACCCCCTAAGGTTTTTCAGCAAAACACCATGTACAAGATGGGGATCTAGGCCCTAAGGCTAAATATCCACTGAAAAATACAAATCTGGAAGGTGTGGCTGATCTGATATGATCAATAGAATAGCCTCCTCCAATAGATCCTCTAAATGAAAGGAAAATCCTTTTCACTAGAAAACCAACTCTCCAAATGGCATGCCAATCCACCCTGCCACTCATCCTATAGAAATAACATAGATCTGGAAATAATCTGGGTTGTAGGGCTAAATAAATAGTTGGCCTAATGCCAAGATCTGAAAATATGCACAAGGGACTTCCTTAATATCCTCCCAATGGAAAGGAAACCTTCCTCCACTGCAAAAATTGCTCAGAAAACACCCAACAAGATCTTCCATTGCTGCACCCTACAACTCAACACATTTCTCAACAGAAATTGCACTGTACCATAAGAAAAAATCTTGGTCTGAAACATGAATGTGGAGATGAAGTGAAAAATATTCCAAGAACTTCTCAATGGAAGAGGTGGGATTCCTGCTCAAGAACACGCGGTGCTAAACAACAATCAATCTCAACTAAACATCTAGAAAAGGATATATGTCTAAGCAGACCATATAATCTAAAACATGACATATTATAACATGAATAATATGGCTTCCATCCTCTTCCTTATATAAGAAATGAGCTTCCAAACCCTAAGCCCCATCCATTAATGACACTACTTCCATGCAATGTGTCTCCATCTAAAACTGTGTTTTCCCTCAATGAATGCCACTCCTCCATCACAACGATGTTGGTTTGGTAAAGGTTGACCCAGTCCACATGATCTAGCCCCTGTTCGCATCTTAGGGTGCTTCATTAAGCTGAAAATATGATCCACATTCACATGAGAAGTGGTTTTATTCCTAATAACGAGATTTATGGGTTTCCCTACCAACTTATTCATCAATTAAGAAAGAAAAATTGGATATTAAGATTTCAAATAGCTACGTGCTAATTTAGAAATATTTCAATCCTCTCCTCGCAAATGTTTCTTGTCCTCAAGCAACTACAAGGGTAGATCTGCAAAATATAGGGAACCTTCATCCCCATGAGAAGCTCCATCCTCCAAGCTATCATCCATATAAAATGAATCACCCTCTAGAATGGTAATTCATAGAAAACATCCTCCCATATACTCATGAGAGGCACCTCCCAAGTTCTCAAGTTACCCAATTGACTCATCCCATAACGAAACAAGAGACCCAATGTAACAATCATGGATGGTCTAATGCTATGACAGAAATATGAAACATAAGAACCATGAAGAATATTTTTCCCAAAGGGCACATCCAAACCTTCCATCCTCCCTCTACTCATTCCCATAAAAATAATAAGGAAATCATCAATATATGGGATAGAAAATAGTCATACATAAACAACAAAATGCAATAATGGAGGTGGATCATAGTCCCACATATGGAACTAGCACAATATATATCCTGACTACCTTAGATCATGATATGTTAAGTGGTTTCCCCACCACTTACTGGCTTCCATATTCTTCTCACATGCTATGAGAGGGTGAGTAATTTTGGGTGCCTTTGGAGCACACCTTGAATGATAAATCATCTCCCTATATCCTCCTATGGAGTGGCCATGTTCATCAATGTTTATGGCTAGAAGTTGGCCATGAAGTTTGGAAGGAATAATGCTCCTAATTGGAGAAATGGCCTGCACACACATGTTAAAGGAGTGCCAATAATCTTGAAGTAAAACATCATGCACATAAATATGTTCCTTACCATAATCTCTGATCACAAAAATGGAGTGGTCCATAGATATATCCCCGCTCATTCCAAAAGAGGAAATAGTTGGTTGTGATAACTCCTCTATAAATTTGTGTATCTCTACCATCTCCACATGGTCCATGAATCTACTCAAATGCTCATATACCTCATCTTCAAGGCCTTCCCAAGTAAACTCCTACATGATAGTGTTGTATGACTTCATGGAATAAGTGTGGTTGAAGAGAAAATATTCATGTGCTCTTTGTAGTAACTTATCCTTGAGCTTGGAAGCTCTAGAAAATAAGATCCTACCATGATAGTAGATGACCTCATCTTTGACTGAATATCCCTCCTCTTGTAGTTGGTCATCAAGTATCATACAAGTGAGAAGATCCTTGGAATAATCCACCAATAGTTGGGATTTCCAGTATGGATCTATCCTCCAAAGTGACAATGTTGATGATCTATCACAAAGAAAACTTGTCATATGGTTGTTCTCCTCCTTGACATCTCCCATGCCAAAGGTATATTTTGGAAGGTTGTTAATCCTCCCATACTTCTCCTCCCACAGCGCAGAATCTGAAATGAGAGTCGGTAATGATGATGTTGGGAGAATGTCTCCCTCCTCCTTGAGTCTACCCAAGACTCTTAGTGCTTTATCATGGCCTCTTAATGCTCCCACTCCTCCTGGATATATGAATGGTGCATCATGATGTGAGACATGTCTTACCAAATCTGGATTAGGTGGCCTCCAAGGTGGTTTTCCACAACACAATGATGTCTCATGAGCCAATCTCATACGCATAATAGATGGGACTCTTAGGACCTTACTTCCAGTGTGCAAATCAATCTGCCTCTTCTGTGCATCAGCCTTCTAAAATAGATAGGGGTGTGTGCTCGCAATCATATGATGTTGGTTCTCCTCCCTATCCCCTTCTTTCATCTTCAAGGTTTCACAATATATCAATGATGGCACATGTTGCTCATGGATTGTGCCTTGATCTTCACATGTGAGGTTCTTTGGAATTTCTTGCAAGGGTACAAGAATTCCTCTCATTGGATAAATTGCTCCATCTTCCTCTCTATGAGGTACTAGATCTGCTCCTGATGTGACAACACTGTTACCTCTTACCTTCTCTTCCCCTTCATCATGAATAGAGGTTGCCTCATCATCATTAAGAGGCTCTTTGTTTAGTTCCTCCTTTGAAAAAGAGATCTCCATGTCTTCCTTTTGAGAAGAGAGCTCTTTCTGAAGTGGGGATCTTGCCTCTAGCGATGTCTTATACAATTTTTTAACCCCGTCAATAGAATTTTGGAATGGAGTTGGGTTTATAGATCCTTCTAACTCATTCAAAGGTTTTGTTTGTTTAGGATTGTATAGCTCAACCAAGGATGTTTCAAAACTTTTTGCATCAAATATTCTAACTAACCTCCTAGTGAAATTTGCATAAGTAGATACATTCACATGATTCAATGAAGAAGTTTCATAAAACCACCAAGCATAAGCCTTACCTTCAAGATGCAGCACTGCTACTCTAATGGCTTCATCTTCTGAAACTTGGTGTTGCTGCAAACAGGTGTTTATCTCCTTCACCCAAGCCCTAGATGTGCATCTAGGTGACCCATCAAAAGTAGATAGAAAAAATCTACCCAAATCATATTGCTTGCACCTTTTGCTTCTATCATGGTTCCTAGGTCTTCTCTTCCCCTTGATCTTTCTAAACTCTTAGAACTTTAGATGATCTTTGAACCTCTGTGATTGAGATTCATATTCTTGAAGATAGACACCAAGATTATCTTCCTTTGGCACATCTCCTTCCTCCATCTCTCTTGCTATGAACATAGGCATGGTAGAGCATTGTAGATCTGACTGTGTGGCTAAATGCTCACACCCATAATATGAAAATCTGGAGTGGTCTCTATGCACAAGTTATTTTGGATAATTTCTACATCTCTCCATCCTCATTTATATGATGTCTTTGTTAATTCCCTAAATATTTTGTAAAAGAAGTCTTGAGAACTCCTTCCTTTTCATTCCTCCTGATAAAGGGGTTTTACCCTTGTCTTCTTTGTCATTTTTATAATCAAACTTCCAGTGTATTCTTCTTTGATACCTCTTCTCTCTATCAATAAGAGGATCTCCTTCTTTAGATGACATATTGGCTTTTCAATATGCATAGGTTGTTCCAATATTATGCTTTGATACCACTATAATATTCCCAAATGGGAAAAGCAAGAATATAGTGAAAAATGTCAGAATAATAGTGTAAATCATCATATAAAAACAAGAGGCCAATATGGAGACCTTTCATATGCTATAACAACAAAAAAATATGCAGAAATAATGGGCCATAAGATACAAAATAAGAAAGAACAAGCCTCCAATGGACAAAATCCCTCAAAAAGAGGTGTTGCTACTATATATAAAGACTATAATATTGTTACAATGTTTTGTTTTAAGCCACTATTATATAAAATAAATATGCATCATATATAGGGCTGATATGTGCCTCAAAAGATAGATCTAATTCAAATCTTAGCACTATACAACCTCCTTTGAAGAACCCCTTAAGGGTTTTCAGCAAAACACCATGTACAAGATGGGGATATAGGCCCTAAGGCTGAAGATCCACTGCAAAATACTGATTTGGAAAGTGTAGTCGATCTAATATGATAAATATAATAGCCTCCTCCAATAGATCCTCTAAATGAAAGGCAGATCCCTTTCACTAAAAAACCAACTCTCAAAATGGTGTGCCAATCCAACCTGCAACTCCTCCTATAGAAATAACACAGATCTAGAAGTAAAATATGCTATATGGATAAATAAATTGTTGTCCTGATGACAAGATCTGAAAATATGCACAAAGGTCTTCCTTACTGTCCTCCCAATGGAAAGGAAATCTTCCTCCACTGCAAAACTAGCTCAGAAAACACCCAACAAGATCTTCCACTGCTGCGCTCTACCACTCAGCACATTTCTCAATAGAAACTGTGTTGTACCACAAGACTAAATCTTGTTCTAAAACCTGAATGTGGAGATGTAGTGCAAACTCCTCCAAGAGCTTCTCAATGGAAGAGGTTGGATTGCCGATCAGGAACACCCGGTGCTAAACAACACTCAATCTCAGCTAAACAGTTAGAGAAATATATATGTCTAAATAAACCATATAATCTAAAACATAACATACCATAACATGAATAATATGGCTTCCATCCTCTTCCCTATATAATAAATGAGCTTCCAAACCCTAAGCCCCATCCATTAATGACACTACTTCCATGCAATGTGTCTCCATCTAAAACTACACTGTCCCTTAATGAATGTCACTGCTCCATGACAACGATGTTGATTTGGTCAAGGTTGACTCAGTCCACATGCTCTAGCCCATATTCACACCTTAGGTGTTTTATTAAGCTTAAAAGATTATTCACTTTCACATGAGAAGTGTTTTTATTCCTAATAAAGAGATTTATGGGTCTCTCTACCCACTTTTTCATCAAATAAGAAAGCAAAATTGGATTTTAATATTCCAATTAGCTACATGCTAATTTAGGACTATTACAAACCATCCAAAACTTGAGTTTTAAAAACAAAACATTATATCACAACATTGTTTCACATGCAAAATGTAGTTCAACTATCCAATAAAAACAAAACATTATATCACAATCACATGCCAAATGTAGTTCTACCATCCAAAACATGAGTTTTAAAAACAAAACATTATATCACAACATTACTTCACATGACAAATGTAGTTTAGTTATCCAAAATATACACATGTATACATGGTTTGTAATTCGAAATTTCCATCTATAGAAATTTATTTTATATTTTTAACAAGTTTATAAAATGAGAACTTGAATTTTAAAAACAAAACATTATATCACAATCACATGCCAAATGTAGTTCAACCATCCAAAACATGATTTTTAGAAACAAAAAATTATATTACAACATGTGATCACATGCCAAATGTAGTTCAACTATCCAAAATATGGTTTGTAATTCGATATTTCCATCTAGAGAGATTCATTTTATATTTTTAACAAGTTTATAAAATTACAACTTGAATTTTAAAAACAAAGCATTATATCACAATCACATGCCAAATGTAGTTCAACCATCCAAATTATACACATTGTGAAAATGTAATTTGAAATTTCCATCTACAGATTCATTTTATATTTAACAAATAAAATGACAACTTGAATTTTAAAAATAAAACATTATATCGTAAAAAAAAACATTATATCACAACATGTGATTACATGCCAAATGTAGTTCCACAAGATCCAAAATATACACATGTATGTACATGGTTTGTAATTTGAAATTTCCATCTAGATTTGAATTTTATATTTAACAAATAAAATGACAAGTTGAGTTTCAAAAACAAAAAATTATATCACAACATGTGATCACATGCCAAATGTAACCATCCAAAATTTAAAATCATTCTTGATAAAAGTAAATGTAGTTTAAAACTATATATCCAAATAGTAAAATATGTCCAAAATTTGTATCTCACATGAACAACAAAAGTAAAATATGTCCAAAATTTTTATCTCACATGAACAATAAAAGTAAATATATATATCTAGTTCGATGTATAGTGTTATAAGTATCATGTTATATAGAAAAGTAAATATGAATACATGGATAAGACTATATATAAAAAAGTAAATTTAAGACTAGATCTATCAAATATAATGTTGCACACATCTGCATCATCCATCAAATACAGATGGATCTAGTGTCTCTGCCAACAAAGTCATGATCCTTGTGCTATCTTCTGAAGCATGGGGAACCTGTACACAATGTGTACAAATATTAAAATTTAATGTTTTAAAATTGAATAAGAATATATAACTTCATGTAAAAGAATAAAATCATGCAATACCTCATGTGGTTCTCTCTCCATTGTGTTTTGTTTCTAGTCCATTAAAACTTCCTCCATAGGAACATCTTCCATAGTAAAATGTAAAATATACATGTACAAGTATATATATATATATATAATTTTCAAATGAAAATGCATATACAAAAAAAAAAGTTAGACAACTTGTTCAAATGTTGTGGATGTTCCTATCTCCATCATACACTCCATTGCTAGAGTCTGTGAAGAAGGTAAATCATCTCCAAGAACCTAAAATTCAAAAATTTTAAAAGTATAAAATAACTCAATATCTAGATCTCAAATTATAATAAAACTTTTGAACTTCAATTTATAACTTATAACTTAAACATATTTAAGTGAAAAATTGAATACTTGTGATGGTGGATCTGGCACATCTCCTAATGGTGGCTTCGAAAGAAAATATCTAGAAACCTAAAATTCAAAAAATTTAAAATAACTCAAGATCTAGATCTCATTTTTTAATGGAACTTTTAAGCTGCAATATATAACTTAAAAAAATATTTAAAAGTGAAAAATTGTTCATACTTGTGATGGTGGATTTAACACATCTCCCAAGGAACAAGAAGGTATTTCCATCCCAAAAATATTAGACGGAATCAGAATCTGTTAACATTTAATTATATATACATGTACATGTGTGAAAAATTATTTATTTTAAAAATATGTCATCATGTTTCAATATAAATAATAATAGATAAAAAAATAATTTTACACCATCATGTTCACTTAAAAATCACTAATATGTCCCAAAATGTCATCTTGATGGTGAGAACCATCTTTATTGTGTGATTGATGGTGAGACCCATCTTGATTGTGTGAACCAGAGGCTCCGACAGTGATATTAACATCATCTTTGTTCATCAAGTGTGAGAAATACAAATCGTGTTAACATATAATGATACATATTTTTTTTATATTAATGTATACAAATGTATGTATGTATATATGTATTTATTACAAATTGTACATGTGTTAAAATAATCACCCTAACCATTAACACATATCGATCCCATGCCCTCTTGCTCATGAATAATTAGGTCCTGCCAACTATTACGACAATTCTTTGCATATGTTCTGAGATCTTCAACACTCATGTTGTCTATCTCTTCATTTGTATGATATAAAAAATTAGCACGTGAATTCTCACGTGCTCTTTTTCAATTCAGACAAACATCAACTCCACCCAGTCCACTCTGAACATTGTCAATGTAGCATCCCTTGATTCTTGACTAATTTGAGAAGTAACACCCATCTCTAACTGCAAATTTTCGAGACGAAGAGGTCGACTAACTAATGGAGGCTCAGGGAGAGGCAACTCAACATCATGCTTAGCGCCCCTACGGTCACACAATCGACATTTACTAAGACCAAAAAATTCAGAGGGAAGGTTATTATAATTGGGTTTCATTCCCAAAAATAATTCTGCATAAAATAATTTTTCAAAATAAAGCATAACCTCATCGTTCCATGGGATTCTTCCATACGCAGAAAGGTGCCTATCATACAAATGGCCAACTATATCAAGGTGCTTGAAATATTGCACCTTTAGCATATTTATTTTTAGCCCTTCTTTGAAATTAAACATAGACTTGGCCATTTATGTTGTAACTCTTTGTTTAACAACCTCCCATGTATTGGGACCCATCACTGTTTCCTTTCTTTTTCTCATCACTTCTACAAAAGTATCAATGGTCGGCCCAGATTTAGGTACACATCTACTAGTTTGCTAAAAGAGTGAGTAATTATTTCCAATCTTTCTCGACTCTCAGCGGGGAGTTTCAAAGATACGAGATCTCTCTTCAATTTTGAATGAAGATGTTGACACCTTTGTAAGGTGCATTTCTTCATTTTTTATTCCCAAGGTATATCAGAAATGTCAGAAGGATAATTCATGGTTGGTGTATAACGTTATTCTTGAATAACATGTTTTTTCCTATGTCTTTCTCGAGCAAAATTTGGAGCAAAATTTTCACCCTCTGCATATATAAAATTTTTTATATTTAAAAAACACGTAAAAAAAATTGTACTAATTGAATGAAAATAAAAACAATATTCAGATTGATGGCCACCTCGATATGGTTGGCTAGCATCTTGCCCACACTGAGACTATTGAGAACCCGAATGACCACAAATTGGTTGAGAAACAACACAACCATCTGAATATTGGCCTCTGGGGGAATGCATATTACCACCCTCATGCGATTGGCCACCGCCTATTAATGGTCGTCCAAGGAAATGTGTACCACCAATAACCTCACGAGATGAGAGGGAAGCTTTATAAAAAAAATATAAATTTATAATAAATTAAAAAATACATTCATACATATAAATACATGTACATATTCATTGATTAAATTGCGTGAACCATACCACAATTGCGTGAACCATGGTCATGCTCCATTGATGGAGTAGACACCCTTGTCCTCTTTACTCCTAAAAAATAAAAAATAAAACTTATTAAAAACTAATTTAACTCACAAAAAAGATAAAAAATCAATTCCATATGTACACACATGTATGTATTGAGATAATATTATATTTAAATACTTCGAACATCCCTCGATCCATGATCCCCCTCTCTCGTAGAGGCATGGGATTATATTGACCTTTGCCTTTCATCCTCCATGATATATATGGATATATCTATAGTGGACATTTACAATTATTTTTAAATTACTATTTAAAATAAATTCAAAATATTTCAAAAAATTAATGTAATTTAGTACTCAAATTATGTAAAACACGACTTTTAAAGCACCAGAATTAATGTGTGAAACTCAATTTAAACAAAAATTTGTTTAAGTCCTCACATTTTAATTTTATAAAAATGTGAAGATCACCAAGTTGCACTTTACATGGTGGGAGCACACTTTGTATATAATTGAAAAAAACACATGGTCATTAAAAATGACGTATTTATAAGTAAAAAACTCACACATATCAAAGATATGTTACAATGTCCATCAATAAATTTTGAAGGAGAGCGTCTCAACACTAATTCATCTTTGAGAGATTCATCTTTTAGAGATGAATCTTGAATTGGCATTGCCTCGTATAATACTAATTCATCTATTAATTCATATTTGATAGATGAATCTTGAATTGGCATTTTCCCACACAATAGATCACCAAACATCTTATTAACATTTGCACAATGTCTTATACTAAAAAATTGAAATTGGATAACAAAATTGTTTACTTTTCCATGCAATTGTTTTAGTCTCTCTTTCTTAACTTGTTACACACCCTTTATCTGGTTGCACACAAGTTCAGAATTGGTGAAAACTACAATTCCATTTGATCCATACTCCCTAGTTGTCCCCAAGTCTTCTATCAATGCAATATAATGTGCCTCGTTGTTTTTTTTTCTTCCTGGTATATTCATTTCCTTTGGAGGACCTTTTTAGTCGTAATATTTCAAAGAACATATGTAATCACTGCTTTCCCTAGATTGGGATAGAAAGAAACATCTATGCATAATGTCCATTTATCAACCATATTTAGTGGGTTTTTTTATCCCTGAAAAAAACAAATTCAATAAAATATATTAAATTAACATTTATTGAAAATGTATGGGAGAAATGATATGTGCATGGTTTTCCTTAAAGTGTGCCTTAAATTTTATGGGAGAAATCACACGTAGAAATTACATGCCTTAAAGTTTGTCTTTCGTAGAGTTTAAGGGAGAAATGACATGTAGATGTTTTGCATTAAATTTTGCCTTACAATTTATGGGAGAAATGACATTTCCTTATATTTTATGGGAGAAATGACGGAGAAATGACATAGAAATGGCATGCCTTAAATTTTTCCTAAAATTTTATGAGAGAGAAATGACACATGTACATGGTTTGCCTTAAAGTTTGTCTTAAAATGTGTGGGAGAAATGACATGTACATGGTTTTAAAAATTATTTTATGCACTTACTAAAATTTATGGGAGAAATGGGAGAAATGACATGTATGTACATGGTTTTCCTTAAAGTTTGCCTTAAAATTTATGGGAAAAATGACATAGAAATGGCATGTACATGGTTCCAAAAACATTAGAAAATGCCTTAAAGTTTATGGGAGAAATGGCATGTATAGAAATGGATATTACAATGAAGAACTTCTATTTAGATTTCTTCCAGAGATTGATAGCAGGGAAATTTACTGGATATGTCACCTTTGAGAAAGGATTATATCTAGAGGCTACCTGGCCCTTTACGAAATCCGCCTTTAGAACTTGCAGAAGTTAACACTCAATAGACAAACTAAAAGCATATGGAAGTTCAACCACTTTAGGTTTGGTTTTCAGGCCTTAAATTTCGCCTTGAATTAATGGCAGAAAGACTTGATTTTCTGGGAGAAATGACATGTGCATGGTTTTCCTAAAGTTTTCCTTAAAGTTTATGGGAGAAATTATATCTAGAAATGACATGCCTTAAAGTTTGCCTTGCCTAGAGTTTAAGGGAGAAATGACATGTACATGGTTTGCCTTAAAGTTTGCCTTATATTTTATGGGAGAAATGACATTGCCTTATAGTTTATGGGAGAAATGACATGTGCATGGTTTGCCTTAAATTTTTCCTTAAAGTTTATGGGAGAAATTACATCTAGAAATGACATGCCTTAAAGTTTTCCTTGCCTAGAGTTTAAGGGAGAAATGACATGTACATGGTTTGCCTTAAATTTTTCCTTATAGTTTATGGGATAAATGACATTGCCTTATATTTTATGGGAGAAATTACATAGAAATGACATAGAAATTACATAGAAATGACACATGCCTTAAATTTTGCCTAAAATTTTATGGGAGAAATTACACATGTATTGGAAAAAAGACACATGTACACGATTTTCCTTAAAGTGGTAGTGGTTTTCACTTACTAAAACAACTAGTGGTTGTGGTTGATTAAGTTATGTCAAAAGTCACACCTTGATGAGTTTGTGGGAGAAATGACATGTACATGGTTTGAAAAAATATTTTATGCACTTGCTAAAACAACTAGTGGTGGTGATTGATGAAGTTATGTCAAAAGTCACACCTTGATGAGTTTGTGGGAGAAATGACATGTACATGGTTTGCAAAATTATTATATGCACTTGCTAAAACAACTAGTGGTAGTGATTGATGAAGTTATGTCAAAAGTCACATCTTGATGAGTTTGTGGGAGAAATGACATGTACATGGTTTGACTTAAAGTTTAGTTTGCCTTAAATTGTATGGGAGAAATCATATGTATAAACCTTTACCTTGAAATATATAAATATGCTAAGAACATTAAAAGGGAATTTTCAACTTGCATTAGTTATGTCCTTAATAAGAAGTATGATTTAGCACCTAACAGATTGTCTAATAGTTTACAATAATGTCATTTTTGGCTTGTAAGTTATCATTCATCCTTGATATGTACAAGAATTTTACAACTTGAACATCAACCTACACTATCATCATATCATTGTACATAATCTATATTATTAATATCCATTACATCATCAAACACTCCAATTTTAACATTTTACAAGATTAGAAGCATCATGGAAGGTGTAAATTTAGGTACATTAATAAAATACATTGGGTTGATTTAAATATTACAAGAAAATTCTAAATATTACAAAAATAAGCAGAGACCAGTGATAAAGCTACAATTAAGAAATAAGGTACTCAAGGTACAACATGAAATATAAAGTGACAATTGATTTCCTTTATTCTTAACACGAAAGACAGTGCTAAGAAACGTTTCCTTGGCAACAATTGGAGGGTGGACTATTTCAAAATTTGGGGTATATTTTGAAGGTCTAATCTACACAAACATTTGAGGATATTGCATATAGATAACAACAATCAAATAGCATTGTTTGGGTAGGTAATTTTTCTACACTAATACATTTATAAAAAGAAAATTGTATAGCAAAGGTACTAGAGCGAGATCTATATCTTGGACCAATATTGTAAAGGAAAATTTAGAAGAAATGCACGAAATGCATGATGAATTATTGGAATTTCTGATCTTCTTAATCCATCATGAGAAGATTGATCTGCTTGTATGTATAATAAGCTCTACCAGTCTACAAAATCAACTTGAAATGCGATATCAAATCTGGGGAAGATTGAGAAATTATTAATGTTTCTTCTGAATTGTAGTATTAGCATTTGAGCATACCAGCTGTTGTTTATATATTAATGTCAGTCTTTGTTTCTAACTGCATTTTAGTTGTGTTTCATATAACATACGGACTCAATACATAAAGGTTGATGTATCTCCACATTCATTTGTGGTATTTATAGTGAATTTGTAAGCATAAGCAACTACTATTAGTATTTGAACCCTGTACTTGTAACACAAAACTAATTAAATAAATAGAAACATTGAGAAAAATAAGTTGAGAAAATCCCCTGAATTATGGTTCTTGGCCATCTAGCAGATAAACAATTAATGCCTACATGAAAAAAAGATCCCTTAAATTGTTAAGAGAATTGATGTATTTTTTTTAATAGTTGAAATACAATGATTATGGAACCATTAGTCTAAAATTGGAATGTAACTGATTTGGCTAGGAGAGAATGAAATGATGGCACGGGAAGTGCTTCTTGCAGCAAATCATTGCTGTGTATTTCTTGATCCTTGAAAGAACTTGTTTCCAATGATGAAGTGACTCTTAAAATTATTAACAAAACCCAAAATCTTATAATTACCTAGGAATGTGATGATTATCAAAGAAAATTGATAATCATATAGCTTGGACCAATGCCATGGGGATTCTAATGAAAGCAAAGAGGATATTGAGAATCATGCCATTTGGACACAGGATTAAGAGGAATTATCATCAAGTAATGAATGTTCCATAAATAACATAACATATTATTGATTTTGTTGAAGATGGAGATCTACAGGATAATGTTGCAGGTATTTCTAAGCAAGTACTAAATGTTCCATAAATAAGATAGAGTATTCTTGATTCTGTTGAAGATGGAGATCTATAGGATAATGTTGCAGGTATTCCTAAGTTCCTATATGATTTGGTAAAAAGGTTTTTATTTTTTATATTTCTTAATATCCTTGGACATGATGGGTAATTTACAGCCATGTCAGATGTTGGAAGGACATAACTAAGATGAACTCAACTGATTAGAATATTGTGTTTCCTTTATATCAAGATAGTGAATGTATCATATGTCTGATTCTACAGCGGATGACAAAGCTACCATATGTTGCTCGGAGAAAACTTTACGAGTAGATTAGGAAGCTTCAATTCAAGAGTAAGAAAGAAAGAAAACAAACCTGCCTACTTGAACTGATTCTACTCAACCAATTAAACAACCATCTAACCTAGCAGCAAGGTTCAGACGTCGCATTGTATAGGCAGCAGAAATCCTATTCCACTAAATATGATTCTGAGACTTGTCTATGTGAGAAAGAGAATGAGTAAAGAGGTGGTCAACGAGGTGTCTGGAAGCTCTCTTCCACAGATATAATATTTAAGTAGCTAAACAATATATGGTTTGGTTAGCATGCGCGATATGAATGCTACTTGAAGTCTTGAAGCAGTTCTGAAGGCTCCATGAAAACTAGACTGAGCAGAAATCGAAGTTGGAAGTTTTGCTGAATTCTAATAGCTTCACTATTCTTGACTAGTGGCTTAATTGTAGCATTGAATTTCTTAAAGCTTTCATATGAAACATCTAAGATTCTGTGTTGACACACATTAGACAGAGAACCTTGTTATGATCACACTGTTGTAGCTAATCTGTGTTGGTGATTAAACGAATAAGCATTTATGTGAGTGTGTCAGTAACTATTGCAACTATCTATGATTGAGTGTGGTTTCGGGAACTTTGATGCATTGTTTGAACACAACAAAGATTCTATATGTGTGGCCTATCATGAATTGAGAAAACATGTGTAACTGCTACTAGTAATTCATCTACTGGAATTTGAATATCAATGGTTCCTCTACATGATTTTGAATATCATGGGGGGAAATAGATGTGTAATATATATATATATATATATATATATATATATATATATATATATATATATATATATATATATATATATATATATATATATATATATATATATATAGATATATATATATATATAAAGTCGAGAATTTTTTTCAAAACAGATTTTTGTATTTTTGGTTTTGGCTAACTATCAAGATGATGATGTAATGGTTGATATAACTGTGTTAGTCAATGAAATTACTGGTTTTTTTTAAATGAAATTACAAATTTTGATTATTCAATTTATAGTTATATACAACTAAAATCAATACTTCAACAAAAATCTCTCATGCTTTGAAATTGTATAGTTTTTACATTAAAATTTTTATATTTTTTCAATTTACAGCTTTTTATATTAGAATTTTAATAGTTTTTCAATTTACAGTTATGTATAAATAATTATAATTTTGCATTCCCTGTAGCTGAATCACAATTTGGTTCATTATATGGAAGGCAATACAATATAGCCAAAAATAAACACTCTACAAGACAAACTAATTAGAAATGAGTTTTGTCGTCTACTTGGAGACAATGAGGCGACGAGGAAGGAGATTTCCAAAGATGTAGGTTATCCACAATGAGGAAGGAGATCGCCAAAGACACAGGTTATATGTAACCTACAAACAAAAAAACAGAGACGAAAATTAAAACCCATAAAAAAATAGACAAAAAAAAATAAACACAAAACCAAAGCTTCTCACCTCAAGCCCCTGCAACAACAAACATGAAACAATGAGACAGAGATCAGAAAACATGAAAACAAAACAACGACATAGATATAAAAAAAAAAATTAACAAGCCTGAAGCCTCTTACAGTATGTGGGTCGGTAAATTTATAAGAAATAGTTCGGTCGGATTCTTTTCAAAATTTCGGCTGCACTAATAGTCCAGCCAAACTAATACTTCGACCGAACTTTTAACATTGGGTTTCTTATCTCTGGCCAAAAATATATTTACCCATGCCATCATTATGCTATCAATGTAAACAACAGAATTATTTTGGCCGATATAATTTACAAACTTCGGCAGAACGTTGTAATAGTTCGGCCGAACTTTTATAAAAGTTTGGCCGAATTGTTGGAAAAATGAATTTTCCGCCTACATTTCTCACAAAAGTGTAACCAAACTTCGTGTTTTTACCCATTACCCTATTTATGGAGCAACATTAGTAACATTAATGAAATTTAGGCCCCTCTTCAACAACTTAGCTTGTACCATTTCCATTTGTGCTTCTAGGTATTTGAATCAACCCTAAAACCTTCTCATGACCTAGGGATTTATGTAGCTCAAGTAATGGTGTCAAGGGACAAAAAAATATTTAACATGCCCACTTTTGACCCTGTGCCTATTAAATTGATGGCAAATTCCTTTGAGACTTGTCCATGATATCCCTGCATTTTTTGACAGAATCGGAGGCATCCCACAGTAGAAAATTCCTGGGAGAAGATGGGGTCTTATTCAAGTAGGATCATGTCCATTGGCTCATACCTAACAATAAATACTCCTTTATAATGCTTATTTTGTGATGTCATGGCTCTAAAATGTTTTGAACATCCCCTTCCTTGACACCTGGAAAAAAGTTTTAGGGACAACACACTTACATTTAAAACTAATATAATATACCCTGAGACAGCAAGATAGACTCCAAGACTAAAAGAATGATATAAAGACAACCAAGAAGCTCAAAAGTATGAGATAAGAGCATCTTTGAGAGAAGAAATCAGAATAAAAAATCAAAAGGGAATGTAATGACCGAGCAACGAACATTTCACAAATGATAGAAAATGACAATAGGGAGCAATCATGATTCAATATGCTTTGACAACCTCTGACCAAACCCTTTTTGACACCTTGTACACTTTTACCTACTGTTAGCAGGAAATTGAATTTCGTAGAAAATCCTGTGTTGGAGAAGACAAATTTTCTACAAGGGTGTCAGGAACTTCCGTAGCAAATCTTGACCTGTTTGAACTAGAGTTCTTGCGAAACTGTGTAAAAGTGTCAAACTCATGATAATGACCAGATTAGCTCAAGGGACATGAGAATTTGGATTTTCTCTTTATGATGACTCATATTAAGACCCATAATGACCTTTAAAAACGAATAAAAGACCTTTATGCATATTATTTTTTGAAAATCAAAGACTTCAAAATCATATTAAACCCTAACTAACCTAACCATATTGACTCATGACTTAAAGGAAACCTAATTTTTTATTATCTTGGATAGCAGTGGCTCTAATGGGGATGTCGTGCCCGTATAGTGCAACAAATAACTAGCAGAACAAGTGCTTATTCATTAGGTTGCTCCCAAACTCTTGTCATATTCTTTAGCCTCCATTCGACCCTTGACATGCTCCTGAATAAAATTTTTTTTATAGACCGAAACTTGAAACTGCAATCTTCAAACTAAATTCTGAAAGAGATGCTTACCCAAAAATCTTATTTATATACCAATAACCCTACTCTAACATCTAAAAATTCACCATCTTAACTCAAGAAATATGAAACCTCCAATATAACTAGTCAAAGAGCTGATCCAATACTTGGGCTTCTTGATTGTGCTTGAAAAAAATCAGAAGTGGATAATCTATTAGAAACTCGGAATGAAAATTGAATCCATACTCCATAAAAAACACAAAAATTTCCTTGACTAATGACTGAAATAGACTTATCATTGGATCTTGGAAACCATGAAAAATCTCCTCTTTTTGATGATTAAAGCGATGATGGTTGAATTCATTCATAAATTATGGCTTCTTTTGTCCTATGTCTTCAATTCCAAAAAAATCATCAAATAAAAAGGAAACAATATATTTGTCTTCCCTTTCATGTAAATCAACAAAATCATCCATGCATCCTTGAACATATTCAAACGTGACATCCATATTGTGTGTATCAAAACTAATCTTTTTCTTATCAAACAAATCAAATATAATCTTTGTTAGTTTTGCTCGAGGACTGTTATCTTGATTCTGAACAGTAACAACTTATATACAAACAAATTTATGCATATCATCCATGTAATTTTGATGATCCCCAAATAGAATAGATAAAACCTATATATTCATCTCTTTATGTAGCTTGGGTTTACCTAAAAATGAACTTTCATCATATGTTACCTCATTGTTCAGAATTTTCATACATGTATTTTCAAAAACTTGATCTTGAGGAGTTTCTTCTTGACATAAAATCTTAGAAAAGGAATGGGATGAAAAACAATTTGAATGATTTTGCTAATACCTTTGACTGCATATAGATTTAAAAGGTTTAAAATCCTCATAAATTTCATGTAATATAACTTGACTATCAAATTGTTGATTTATTTCATCTTCAAGCAAATAATACACATCTTCTTATTGGAAAATTTCTTGATCATCATGACAACTAGCTTGTGAAGAAAATTCATAAAGTGCCTCTAATATCTCCTCATCATCCTTACATTCTAAATCATCATCAATACTTTTAATATATTGAATGAAACCTTTCCAAAGACTACAGCAGTCTTGAAACAATGGTGATGCAAGATGAGACTTCCCAAAATGTCCAAAAAATATTCTATGAAAATCTTTAAGAGAAAACAAGCTTCCCGATTTCAATCCTTTATACCATACTCTAGCTTTGTCTTCTAAGGTAGCCATAAAAATATCGATGAGACAATCCTTAGGAAACTCAATCCTCAATATGGAAGTTTACCAAATGTAGACCAACATCATCTTTCTTTTCATCTTTAAACATGGGAAAATGGGTTGACCAATCAACACAAGGCATAGGATTTGGAAAACCATAGACGTGAGACCGATCCATAGGAGTATACCTGTGATTTCTTCTTGCAGTAGAACCCATATTGGAAATTCTTCAAGCTATTTATATTCAAGTAGTGAAGTCACCATGAAGCTTTGAACTTCTATATCTTTTGAAATTGGAGTCGCTAGTGTAATATCACAACCTTCAAAAAAATATTTTATTCCATGCTACCCTCAAGAATAAGAATGAAGAGACTCAAAAAAAATCTAGGAAATGTAGCTTTTTGGCTCCTGGCAGATGCACCAAAATTTTATCACTAGGATAGAGAAGGTTGGCCTGTGTCAACCATTAACCTAGCATAACTATTTCAAACCACTTTTGACTGGAAATTAGCCCTTGCAATCAAAGAGGGATCTCTCAAGGTAAACAATGGAATATTCAAGATAAAATATTTATTTATATGGCTAAGTTTGTTTATGTTTTATGTTGTTTTTGTAGGTGGAAGAGTGTATGATGGCTACGATTGGGCATGGATTTAGCTAAAGCAAAATCAATTACTAACAAATTGTATTCATGGAAGTTGAGGAAAATTAGCTTAAACATAAACTTTTATATCTAACATAGCATATGAAGGAAATTGGAGCATTAAATAATTAATTCCAAGTAACCATAGTACCATGAATCTGATAAAAATACATAAGGTGAAGAGACAAAATACATAAGCCCAAAATAATCTCAGGTTTTGAAGACAATCTGTTGTAAATTTTGTATTACCTTCATAGAGAAAAAATAGATAATAGTTTCTTCATAACATTCAATAGTTCAACAAAGTGAAAAATTCAACCATATATAGAGTGAGGCCTTCATACAATGGTATTCCACCTGGGCCAACCTCGAATTCCTAGCTTAGAGACCTATTTCTAATAGATTTACATCACATGGAGACTTTCTAGGGATATTTTAAGTTTAAATAGAGTTTGAACACAAAAGGACTCTTCTTTCATTAAATAGCTCAAAAAGTTCTTTTAATAACCCTTATTAAATGAAACCAACTGATTTTATGAATTTTTTAGACTTATTCATGTGTCATCATGCCATGTAAATGTTGACCTTGCTAGGCCGGACCTCCACCAAGTCGAATTTTAAAATATCTGCAACAAGTCTGTAAAATTATGTAATATATGCCTCAAATATGAGTGTGTATTCTCCAAACCCTAATGGTTGTACAAAAAATGAGAGACTCCTTTGTAGATGGGCTCGTGCTGAAGCAAAACCTCCTTCAGATTTCCAAAATACCTTTCCATTTGGTCAGAAAGTGAGCTTAAAGTTAACTACTAAAACAATCATTTCGAGACATTCGGTAGCAAAGTTTGGTAGAAAATGTAAAAATCAACCCTCTGCATATTATTTGACTTTTACAACTTTTTCAGGCTCTTCTTTGAGGTTAATGAGTTAAATACATGCCTTGAACCTTCTTGTTTCTAAAATTTTAGCGGGTGTTTACCTCCATGGAAAGCTACAACACTTTCATAGAAAATTTATGTCTATAAGGCTGGGAGTTGCTACGAAAGTACCTAGTTTCCTGAGATTTTTCACTTTCTTTATTCTATCACCTCCAAAAAAAATATGGAATACTATACATTCTGTATAATAGGATAAGCCATAATATAGTAAAAAATGTGTCATCTTACCATATTTATGGAGCAGCGTTAGTAACAGTAACTAATTTCAGGCTCCTCTTCAACAACTCAGCTTGTACAATTTCAATTTTTGCTTCTAGGTCTTTGAATTGACCTGGAAACCTTCTCCCGAGATAGGGATTTATGTAGCTTGAGAAATGGTGTTAGGGGATATAGAAAAATTTAGCATGCCCACTTTTGACCTAGTGACTATAAAATTGATGGCAAAGTCCTTTGTAACTTTTCCATGATATCCCTACAATTTTTGATAGAATCAGAAGCAGCCCACACTAGATAATTCTTAGGAGAATGTGGGGTCTTATTCAAACAATCTCATGTCCATGGGCTCATACCTAACAACAAATCCTCCTTTATACTGCTTCTTTTTTTATGCCATGGCTCCAAATTTTTTCAAACATCCCCTTGACACCTACAAAAATATTTTAGGGACAACACACTGACCTTTGAGACTAATATAATCTACCCTGAAATAGAAAGATAGACTCCAATACTAACAGACCGATACTAAGACCACCAAGAAACTCACAAGGATGAGATAAGAGTGTTTTTGAGACAAGAAATCATAATGAAAACTAAAATGGGAATATGATGATCGAGCAACATGTGTTTCACAAATGATGGAAAATGGAAATAAGGAGCAATCATGAGCCAATGTGCTCTGAAAACCTTTGAGCAAACGCTTTTTGACTCTTTGTATGTTTTTCCCTACCATTAGCAAAGAAACCAAATTTTGTAGAAAATATTTTATTGAAAAAGACATATTTGCTACAGAAGTGTCAGGAACTTCCGTAGCAAATCCTGACCTGTTTGAACTAGAGTTCCTGCAGAAGTGTGTAAAAGTGTCAAACTCACAATAATGACCAAATTAGCTTTAGGGACATTAGAATTTGGATTTTCTCTTTATTATGACTCATATTAAGACCCATAATTACCTTGAAAAATAACTAAAAGACCTTTATGCATATGATTTTTTGATAATGAAAGACTTAATAATCCTATTTTAACCTAACTAACCTAACCATCTTGACTCATGATAATCAGGTGCTCAGTGTAAAATCTCAAAAATTAAAGTGCTCAGTAATGCTCCAAACTAGAATGAAAAAGAAGTGCTCATTGCCAGGAATGTAGTGCAATTCGTTTCATCAAAAATAGACTCTGGATGAGGAAGTTATGACCTACTGTTCATTTTCCTAAACAACTAAAAAAATTGTAGAATAGTGATAGGTTTATGACATGGCAGCCCAGTCAGCATACCAGGTATATTCAGGGAATATTCTCTAATTTTTTCTAAATAACACTGTGACAAGTGTCACAATAGGATTCGCTAGTGAAATTTGGAGGTGAATTTTTTTTACAGTTTATCCTAAGGTTTAACAAGAAAATTTTTTACCCTAAGGTTTGAATTGTCAACTATATATGGTGGAGTGCATTTAATTTATTAACATGGTCTGAATTGAACCAAGGTTCAACTATATATGGGTGCATATATATATATATATATATATATATATATATATATTAAAGTCAGTTTTAATAATTATATACATGGTGCATATTGAATAGTCAAGGTTCTAAACTTTGGTTATTCGACGATATATTATGGTAACAAAAACATGTATATAGGATGGGCAAAGGGTGGGTCAAACTCGTGACCTCCCCCTCATCACTCAAAGCCTTTACCATTACACTAGTGGGTGATACGTGCTAAGAATTGGTGGAAATATTACATTTAAACCCACTAGATACTCTGACAACAGAAATGGAGGGGGCCAACCCCCTCCAATGTGACCATACCACATGACTATTCCTAAGCACTCATAACAAATGCGCTTAGTGTGCAATTAAACAATGTTTATCCATATTAATATGCTATTTAAATTAATTAAAATCATATTTTTAAATGGCATAGTTTTAGGGGTGCCACCAGAATCGACAGATTCTCCAACTTAGGCAGTTTTATCTAGAGTCTTCTCTAGATTTGGAGGCAATATTCTAGGAAAATTTGTTTTTACCATAACTAGAGAAATTTTTGACCAATTTTGGCTCAGGAAGAGTCATTACTAGCCAATTGGCATGATCTAAACACATTGGTATAGGTATGAGCAAAAAAAAAATAACATACATACTCAGATCAAGTTGGTATCAGATCTTGGTTGAAAGGAAAGTTTGTTTGCTTGATATTTGCTTGAGTTTTGTGCATGTTTAATGGTTTCAAATTTGTGATGTTGACAAGGTTAAAGTTGCATAATGGTGAAGGGAAATTGTTGGTTTCAAGTACTTAGATTAGGAACAAAAGAAGGAGAGCTAGAAGAGCACCATCTCCACCCAAATTTCCACTCATAGCTGCACTTAACGCACCTCAAGTTTTATCTCAAGAAGTTGAGATTGAAGAGGTAGAAGTTGTAAAAGAAGCTGAGTTGATTGAAGAGGTACAACCATCGGAAGTTTATATTGAATCCATAGCCATCATGTTAGGTGTGGGATAAAGAGAAGGTCATTTAGAAGAGGATTATGTCAAGAGAGACTTCAATGGCATAAAGAGGATGGTTAAAATTATGTTTGATGCATTTATTGTTGGGATGGCAAGAGAAGGTTCTAAGCCTCCACATGGAGAAGGAACTTTATATGATAATAATGATGAAGAGAAGAGATCAAAGGGTAGTGGATCTGCCTCTATCTCCTCCATATACATCATCCTCATCATCTCCATCAACATCATCTTCCACTTCCACCACAAAAACCACTCATGTTCACTCAAAAGCCACAAAAGGAAAAACAACCTTACGCAAACTTGATGTCAAATTTGAGTTTCCAATGTATAATGGCAAGATAACTGTAGAAATATTAGACAATTGGATACATCAATTAGAGGTGTGTTTCATAATTTAGAACCTTCATGAAGATGACATAAATATTCAATTGGCTTCTTTGAGCATGGAAGGATCTGCACTTGTATGGTGGGTAGAAAGGACTCAAGAAGAGATTAAAAACTACGGTAAAATCTCTATGTCTTTGTCAAGTTTTATTGATGCCATTAAAAGGAAAAATTTTCCCTTAGATTACATGCAAAAGGCTATTATGGATTGGAAAATTTTAGATAGTTGTTAGGGAAAAGTGTGCAAGATTATACTCATGAGTTTAGGAGAAGAGCTCTTATTTTGGGTATTAATTTATATTCTCAAGAAACTTTGCATTGGGGGTTTGCATAGTTACCTTAGGAAAATAATCTCATGTTTAATCCCATAAACATAGATGAGGTTTTTGTTCAGGACAGACACTTATAATCAAGAGGGAAACAAAACATAGATGAAAAAAGTGAAAGTGAGGGTAAAGGAAAGCGAAAGTTTTATGGAAGATGAAAGAGAAATAACTCTGTAAAAAGAGAGAAAGAAACAATCACATGTAAAAATTGTTCAAAAACTGACCATGATGAAGACCATTGTTGGTAAATTCATCCAAATTTGAAGCCAAACAAACTGGAAGCCAAATAAAAGGGGAAAAATATTGCTATATTTGAACATGACTTAGGGTCAAATTCAGGAGAAGAGACAAAGATTACAACCATGGGTTTGAAGGGTAACAACATAGAAAGCACTATTTCTTCAAATTGGTCAAATTTCACTCAATATGAATATACAAGAATATAACTTTTCCATATTAGAGTTGTCTCTAAACATACCAAGATTGACACACTTTGTGATAGTTGGTCACGAGCTAACTTGATTTCCAAAGACTTGGTTAAGAAGCTAGACTTTGAAATTGTTACACATCCAAGACCTTATCCTTTAGGGTGGATATGCAAGATTTCAAACTTGCAAGTTACAAGGAAGTGCATACTAAGATTCACCATCAATTCAAACTTTCTTGATGAAGTTGAACTTGATGTGGTACAACTTGAGATATCAGGTATTGTATTTTGAAGTCCTTATCTGTATGATAGGAAATAAATATTTCATCACCATGAGAATAAGTATCATTTGTTTAAATATGGTATTGAGTACATAATTAGAGAAAATAAGAAGAAGACAAGTTTGTCTCTTATACATGCAAGAGAAATGAAGAGGATAGTGAATGCAAGTCATAATTTGACATTGTTGATGATCAAACAAAGAGATGTTTTGAATCAAACGTTTCAAAAAGATGCTTATGCTTGTAATGAGATGTTTCAGGATTCTAACAGGTTTCCTTTCAAAGGAGGTGAACAATATGTAAAACATTTGTAACAGTCAACATCAGTGTTGAGCAGTGTTGGAAACAAGATGTCAATGCAAGAGAGTGCAAAAATCAAAGAGAAAGCGAGAAAACAGCTTGCCAAAGAAGGCATGGGTTCCACAAATTCTTGTTTTTGGTTTCCAAAAGATACATGGCAATGGCGAAGATCCTTGGTCAAGATTCGATGCAGGTACAAAGCGAGATCAGTTAAAAATCACCATGATGAAAGTGTGGAAGGTGAGACAGTTTTTAAGTTTCCGTTGATTAATGACAAAGGTAGGAAAAAGATGGTGTCTACAAGAATAGCTTGCTGCTCTACAAATTCAGAAAAAGTGCAGCATGAAAGGTCAATGATAGCAAGATAAGGTCGTAAGAATCAAGGAAAAAGTTAACTTTTTGTGAAAATATCCAGTTGATGAAAATGGGAAAATATCAGTGGATAGAGACTAGAAGGGTGAGGAAACAGTACCCTCATCCACATGATGATTAATCAAAGAGATTTTGGGGTCTAAAAGGCTTTTAGTGGGGAGGAATGATCAGGTGCTTAGTGTAAAAGCTTAAAAATGAAACTGCTTAGAAATTATCCAAACTAGAATGGAAGCGAAGAGCTCATCGCCAAGAATCTAGCACAATTAGTTTCATCAAAAACTGACTTCGGATGAAGAAGTTATGACCTGCTATTTGTTTTCCTAAACATATAAAAAAATTCAAGAACATTGAGAGGTTGATGACATGGCAGCCCAGTCAGCATACCAGGTATATTTAGGGAATATTCTCTATTTTTTTCCTAATAACACTCTAGCAACTATCACAACAAGATTCGCTAGTGAGCTTTGGAGGTGAATTTTTTTACAGTTTATCCTAAGGTTGAATGAGAAATTTTTTTACACTAAGGTTTGAATTATCAACTATATTTGGTGGAGCACATTTAATTTATTAACATGGTCTGAATTGAACCAAGGTTCAACTATATATGGGCACATATATGTTAAAGTCGATTTTAATAATTATATACATGGCACATATTGAATAATCCAAGGTTCTCATCTTTAGTTGTTTGACGGTACATTATGGTAACAAAAACATGTATATAGGATAGGCAGAGGGCAGGTCAAACCCGTGACCTACCCCTCCTAACTCAAATCCTTTACCATTACACCAGTGGGTGGGAAATGCTAAGCATTGGTGGAAATATTACATTTCAACCCACCAGATACGATGACGGTGGAAATGGAGGGGGCCAAACCCCTCCCATGCGACCATACCACATGACTATTCTTGAGTGCTCATAAAAAACGTGTTTAGTGCACAATTAAACAATGTTTATCCCTCTTAATCCGCTATTTAAACTAATTAAACTCTTGTTTTTAAATGGCAGAGTTTTATAGGTGCCACCAGAATCGGCAGATTCTCCAATTTATGTGGTCTTACCTGGAGTCTTCTCGATATTTGGAGGAGATATTCTAGGAAAATTTGTTTTGACCATAAATGGAACAATTTTCGACCAATTTTGGCTCAGGAAGAGTCATTCCTAGCATATTTTCTTGCTCTGAACACATTGGTACAGGTTACAGAGGTAGAGGAGAAATTCTATAGGTGTTTTGTCACTTTGAAGAAAATAGAAGCCTAGGGCCAGTAGGAGGGAAGGCCATGCCTAGATCAATTGAAGGCCAAATTGAGAGAATGAGTAGTCATTTCTTTTAAATTTTGACACTCTGGACTCGTTGGAGTATGTTTTAGGATCATTTGATGCATGTAAATATCAATTTTTTCACTTTTGAGCTGATACATAGGCCCAAGCCATGGAAGTTGGACCCAGGAAATGTAGCCCAGGAAGGATGAACTCCTTCATCAAAACTCTGCGTTGATGGATCAATTGTGATGGTTTGTTGTTTATTTTTATTTTTTTGTTACTCAAAATTTTAGTTTCATAATTTATGATATTGAATTCACTCATAAAACTCAATTGATTTACCTTTTTGACACACATAAGAAACAAGGAAACCTATTTACATCAAGAATAAGATCAACAAATAAATTATAAATCTGAAGTTGTAATTAGAAAAACAAAACCAAAATACATACTCAACTCACATGAATAAAAAAAAAAAACTAATTGTTATCTTGGATAACAGTTATGTTGGCTTAGACAACCCCTCTTATACTGTCCAAACTCATTTGACTTAAATCATTGGACCTTGGAGATGTATTTCTTCTTGGATTTTCCAAACCTTACCTTCTTCATATTCTTGAATTGAGCTAGAAAGGGTTGAGACTGCTCATTTGATCCAATGTCATCTTCTACCTTGATTCTTGATTCTTCTATAATGAATTGATCCCACAACTCATCAAAAGGAGTTGAATATTTCTGTGGAAATGCATTCAATGCATAGTTGGTAACTTCAAAATAAGATATTGTTTCTCCAAGTCCTTCTAGATGATCTCTTAGCTAAGAGACTTCCATGATAAAGGATGTCATATCCTCATCCTTTTATTTATTCATTCTATATAAATTATTCTGTAAATATATATTTTATTTTGATGTACGTACGTATTAAAAGTTCAATAGATTTTCATTCATAGCCTTGGAAGTTTTAAACGAATCGAACAAGAGAATATTTAATGGATTCAACTATGATCCTTTGATCCCTTACTTCCCCCTTCTTGTATTTTTCTATTTATTGAGTCTTGTATTTCCAGGTTCAGTAATTTCCCCAGTAACATACTCCATTACTTCTTGTTCTATGATTATCAGGTCAACCTTTTCTTCCATGCTAGATAATTTGATGCTCCAACGAGCTTGTTTCTCTCCTTGTAGAAGGAACCCACATGACCTAAAAATTCAGACATGATGTAATAATATGATACTTACTTGATAACCAATATTATTCTTGATGATGTCTACAACCTTTTTTATTCCTTCTATACCTTTTAAGATACTTCCTTGAAGGATGTTCCCTAGGATTTATCCAACAACAATTTCCAAGAGTGATGATTGATAAGATCCTTTGATGCTTCTTTAAAAGAGATATATTAATGAGTCTTCAACTTGAACCCTTCAAGATGTAATCCTTCTTTAATTCTTATTCTTTATGCTTTCATTTATATTAGAGCTTCCTTTTTTGTTCCCCTTGACAATTAATTCCTACTAGTGTCCTTCCAACTACCTTCCTTGTTCACCTTACCTTTGATGCCATTTTGGCAAATGCATAATGGAAGATATTAATTCTTATTTTCCTTACTCCTTAATATTTACTTGTGAACTTAATTAATATTGTTTATTTTCTTTATTTATATATTTTCATAAGAAAATATCAAAATCGAAACAACAACAATAGAGGACACAAAAATTAGGCTCTGAGCTAGGGAAAACCCATCCAAGGGGAAAACCTAGAAAACTCTTCTCTTCTTATAAAATATACTTCATATGAGACACAAAGATATAAAACCTAGACCAAATCCTTATACAAGTACCAATTCAACCCTCCAACAAGTATTTCATTGATTCTACAAAAACCAACTTCAAAACTTCAAATTCGACCTACCAGCTTCAATACTGCAACTCGTCCTGCAACTTTGACCCTAGGATTTTGGTCTTGAAGCTTCTATGAAAGCCCTAATGATTACTCCTCCTAAGACCTTTCTAGAGCAAGATAACTCTTCCTAAGGTCAATGAGGTCAAGGTAGGTTACTTCCTTCCAGGTACAAAATATTTTGTAATGTTTCCAATTAGCCATGAACTAGTTGGAATATTAATTTTTGTTTTTGCTTCTCTATTTGATGAATAAGAGGGTATGGAGACCTATAAATCTCCTTAGTATGAATAAATTCACTACTAATGTGAAAGGATATCACTTTGGTGGTTTGATAAAGCACCCTTATGTGCGGAAAGGGGCTGGAGCACATATACTAGGTCAACTTTGACCAAATCAACAATGTTATTATGGAGGAGTGGACATTTATTGAGGGACATCGCAGTTTTGGAGGGAGATCTTGTTGGCTTGAGGGGTCATTACCAAGGTTTAGATTTAAGGTTTGCCAACAAACCCTGATAATACTGGCCCTTCTCGCAATGACCTAATTTTACCCATTACAGTACATTGGGGGCCTTGACCCACCCCAAAGTCCCTGCGCAAGACCAATTACTACAAAAATATATTAAAAAAATAGCGTTGGAGCATATAAAAATGCACCTAGGGGATCCTATTCCAACAGGCCCCCAACAAAATCTTGTGACTCATCCCAAGTCAAAGCAGCTGTGGGGTTTTTATATTTTCCTGGAGCTTCTTAATGGCATTGACCAGAGGGGGAAACACACATGTGCTCTTCGCATCAACGTTCTGTGCAATGTCCACCCACTTCTGCGAAGTTGGGCCTTCAATGGCAGCAATGACACTTTCCAAGGTCTAATTTAGTTTTTTTACCACAACATCCAAGTCCTAAGATATCTTGAGGGCTTCATCGGCCCATCTGGTTACATAATCAGTCACATTCATGATGTAGAGGGCACCTGTCTTCTTCCATGGTGGGTTGATGGGCCCAACAGAGTCTATGGCCCATTTTTCAAACGCTTGCAGGGCCATCTGTGGTTGCAAGGGAATTTTTTTCCTGCGTGATGGTCGTCCTGTCCTTTGGAATGTGTTGCAGGCTTTACAATAGTCATAAGAGTCACTATGCAGTGTGGGCCACCATAGCCCAGCTCTTAAGATATTATGCACCATCGCTCTCATTGCATAGTGACCTCCTTCGACACCTCTATGGGATTCTGCTAAAATGGTTTGTCTTTCATGCTCCAGAACGTATCTTTGCAGCACCTCATTAGCTCCCAGGTTATACAAGTGGCCTGCTATGATGGTAAAGTCCGCTGAGCGGGTTACCAGCTCTTTTTTTTGTTGTACCAAATATTCTGTAGGTTCCATGCCCGTAGTTAAGAACTAAATGATGTCGTAAAAGTGCGCATCAACCACCTTAATAGCAAATAGATGTGCATCGGGAAATCCTTCCTCTAGATTGGTTGGTTCTTCACCACTCTCGATTCGAGACAAGTGTTTTGGTCCAAAATTTTTTTTCCCCTACTTCATAATGATCTCAAAGTCATATTCTTGAAATAACAGTAACCATCGGCAAATATTCCCCCCCCAACACATGCTTATTGACTAGGTACTTCAAAGAGGAGTGATCTGTGAACAGCTTGAGGTGCCTCCCAGCATATAATTTTGGTATTTCTATAGGACATATACCATGGCCAGCCCCTCGCACTCAGTAGTGGAGTATTTACGGTCCGTACTAGAGAGTTTTCTACTAGAAAATGCAACCGGGTTGTCAACGTCACCCTCCCTGGGCTGCGTAAGGATAGCTCCGAGGGAAATCCATAAAACATCTACATGGACATGGAAAAACTTCACCCAGTCAGGAAATATGAGGATAGGTGCAAAGACCATCTTTTCCTTGAGTAACTCAAAATTCTTTTGACACTTCGTGTCCGAAAAAAATGAAACGTCCTTCTTTAGCAACTTCTCCATGGGTGCCATGATCAGTGCGTACCCTTGAATGAAATTCTTGTAGTATCCTGTGTGCCCGAGGATGGAGTGCAGTTGTTTCTCAGTTGTAGGGACTGATAAGTTGATGATAACTGCTATCTTGGTGGGGTCAACCATCAGTCCCTGCCGATAGACTATGTGGCCTAAAGAGATCTTGAAAGGTACGCATAATATGCACTTCTTAATATTTATAGAAATCTGGTGCTTTCTACAAGCATCCAACATCATGCATAGGTTCGAGACATGCTTATTTACCAGTCCAAATACTGTCCAATCATCAAATTATACCTCCAATAACTTGTGAATGAACTCCTTGAATACTGCGACCACTACCCATGAAAAGATGGCAGGGGCATTTTTGAGCCCAAACGGCATGACGCTGTACTGGAAGGATCCCCATTCGGTGGAAAACGTAGTTTTTTTGCGATCTTGTGCGATCCTAATCTGATGGTAGTCCGAGAACCCATCAGTGAATGAGTATGCTTCCTTCCCTCCCACACTATCAAGGATTTCATCAGAGAATGGCATAGGGAAGGTATCATGTACGTAGGCATCATTCAACTTGGCTAAGCATGGTTTGTGGTTACCTCAGAATTTCTTTCTTCAGCGTGAGTTTCAATCTGAGTGATAACATTTTGGCGACTCTACTGGGGAAAGAGGTGATAGATCTTCTCTGGGAAATGTTTATCAAGTTGCATATCTGATTGCTATTGGTGAACAACGGTCAGACACATATGAAGGCTAAAAAATTCACCTCGTGACTCCATTGTCGAAATCTCGAGTTTCGAAATATTGATGGTGGCTCTACTGGCTAAATGAACGACTTAGATGTCGTTTATATTTTTTCAAGGTATTCATGTATCAAATTTTCTAATCTTCCTGGTTTTCCTAATCAATTACCGAAAGATGCACATTTTTTGAGAAATGGCCCTATATTTAATGGAGAAGATATGACTTTGACTGTTAAGCATGTAGCCAATTTTAAAAGAATTGTTGAAATTCTTATATTCAAACAAGAAGATGTCGTCATCGGATTTTTCTATGATTCATTTCATGGGAAATGTAGACAATGGATTGAAAATTTGCCTGTCAGATCTATTAAGTCATTTGCAGAGTTGTGGCGTATCTTTCCGGAAACATGGATGGAGAAGGAAGAATTCGAAATAGAGGTATCCTCTATTCAAGGATTTAGAGAATGGGAAGATATGTGCACATATGATGAGGTAGATGAGAAATTTTCTTCATCTCTTTCTTCTTATCTGAAGTCCTGTCGATGTAGCCATGAAATTAAGCTCAATTTTTTGCAAGAGTTTTCCATCAAAATCGAAAAAGATCTAGCTAAATTGGAGACCCAAATACAGTCCTAGGATATGAATTGTCAAGTCCCATTCCTTGGGAAATTTTTCCAGTAGAAGGAAAGAAAGGTAAGGCTGCCCTTGGATGTTCGCATTGACAGTTTGCAGCTGGAGGAATGTATTGAGGAGTTGGGGCAGTAGACAAAGTCTAGTTTCTATGATCCTGTTGCAACATATATGGAATATTTTTTTAGTTTAAATGTTAGACTAGATTTTCTTTTACAAATCCAGAGATATTGTGTGCATGTATGGCTATCAGAATGCCCAATTGTTTTCTCGTTCAAGCACTACCAAGCATCAGTATTATTACAGCTGATTGATTTGCTAATATAGCATTACAACATCATTTGATCTATTAATTTTGTAGCAAAGTAGGGTATATTTGTACATAAATAATTTTTCTAAGGAAAAATTTCAATTTTTGGAATTAGTTTCAGTTTCCTAGTGTATAGGTTGCAGTGTGTGTGTATTTTTGGTTGGTATAAGTAGTTCAGGTTTGTAGTTTTTTGTGACCGTATTGGCCCAAAGGTTAGGCACTTGGTCTACGGTATTCTTGACACCTCCAAGGAGTTGTCATCCCCAATAAGGCCAATGTTAGTGTCAGTATTTGCTTACTTCCACCAGAGATCAAAACACATTGTGCATGTGCATCTTAGGTGTTGCACTCTAAAGAAATTTTCAAGCATTCCATTAGGTCATGATATAAACTTGTTCCACTGGTGGTCGGTTCTCCTTGTCAATAAAAATTCACTCTCCCTTAGAGATTCATATTGGCTGACTCATTCTCATGTCTCCTTGAGCATAAAAACACCTATGGAAATGCTCTTTTCACCTGGAAGTCTTTTAAATCAAATCTCATTCATGAAATTCAGGTCTAAAGAAGTCCCGTTAGGTCATTAGGTTTTTTATTTTTCAAGGTCACTCCTCCATTTTAGATGAGGTCAGCAAATATATGAGAGGGACTAAATAAGAAATTTTGTTTTCCTATGTAGAATATCATCATGATGTAATTATCATATTTTCAAAGTTTTAATTTCAGTTTAATGACTTTTATATCAAAATTTCATTTTGATATAAAATTCAATATGTAATTTATTTATATTTTTCCAAATGTAATTTTATGAATCTCATATGTAATAAATTCATCCCAAGATGTCAATGCAATCATTTCTAGCCTAAATGGAGAAAGTAAATCCAAACTCCATGACTTGATCAAACTACAAAATGCCAAAAAGTCATAAAGTTGAAGAATATCAGTGCTAAAGTCCAAAGGGAAAAGTGAACATAGGGAAAGTGGGTCATTCAAACTAAAATTACAATACCTAAATATATAAATCTTTTAAAAATATTCAAATAAATCATTTTCCTCTATTCATCCATCGGGATTTTACAACAGAGGAGAAAATTTCAGAGTTTTTGAGCATTTTGAGAAAACGCCACAGGTCGTTGCACATTTTGCTTGGATGTTGTGTGTTTAGTTGTGTGTTTGACTGATCGTCTGCAGAGAAAAAAAATGGATGTTGTGCTTTTGCCTCAAGATGCTGCGCGTTTTCCTGAATGCTTCACGTTCCTCTAGGATGCTGTGCATTTGAACGGAGAGGGTTTCTCAAGGCTATATCACTCCCAGCAAGCTCAGTTTTTTGTATAGACTTCTTCATAGCTCCTTCAAATAGTAAGTTAAACCTATCAAGGCTTGTTACTAAAGTGTCTTGTGATTTAATACAAAATTGAAGTGGTTATTGGTATGAAACCCTAGTTTTCATTTCCTTTTGCCATTTTCATTCATATTTCCCATACTCATGTCCCTAAACACATATCAGTCATAAAAGCTATAAGATCCTAGGGTTTTATTAGACATAGTTTATCATTTATATTTTCACTTCCTCCATTTGTCACATCTTCTCCTTTCAAATCCACATTCCCCTCATCTCATTCCATTTACCCTAGGGTTTCAAAGACTTCAAGTCCACAATGTCAGTGAGGAGAAAAAACCAAAGAAGAAGACATATAAGAAGAGAGGGAAAACCATCATATATGAACTAGAAAACACAAAATAACTCATGGCTTCTCCACTTACTGTGTCATGTTTTGAACATGTTGGTTGCTTTGAATTTTGTGAGAAGGCGCAAAGGGTCCAATATCACCCTATGTTAAGAAGGCTATTCATCTCAGGTATTCATGATAGTTAGGTCACTCTTGTTGTGGTTACTTTTACCATGTCTACTAATGCCATTGCAGCTGCTACAGGGATCCCTAATGTGGGAGAGAAATGGTTTAAACAAGGAAACCTTGATCATAGCTACTATGAACCATATCTTAAACCTAGATACAAGGATGAAAAAAAGACCATTTTCCCTTTCTCTCATCCTATTGACCGATATGTCCCTATGATGAAAATCATCATGAAATACTTCACCAGTGAGGGGAGGTTTTCTCGACTATATTCATATCATATCTGGCTTCTTATGCATTTCGCTAGAGTCATAATTCTTCACATACCCTATTTCCTCTCCCAAAACATTGACAAGGTGGCATACATTGCACAAAAGAAGGATTATAATCATCAAATTCAGAGTCTCTTTCACCACTCCCTCATCAAAATGATAGTCATGCATCAGCTTGAGCAAAAGAACATTCCATGGGACACATTCATAGCAAATGAAATTTTCACTACCATGCCTAGTCAACATGATCAGAATATCCCCTCATCATCTCATCCTCCCATATCCACTTCTCCATCTCAGCCTTCTGCTTATACATCATCACCAATTCAGTTTCATTCACATCATGTTGGTCCTTATTCTTCACCTTTCTATAACCCTTCCTCATTATCACATCATGATTCTGAGTCATCAAGCAGTGAGGAGGATATTGAGGCAAATTGGGCTAATTTGACTAATGTTGAGCCATTTCCCAATACTTATCAAAGAGGCTAAAAGAATGTGTTTTCTTTACTTAGAGTGAAAGGGGCCATATCTTCTTCATAAACAAAACAAGTGGACAAAGGCAAGGAAAAGTCTAAAGAGGCAATCATTGAACAAGAGGAAAGACATGAAACAGAGCATGAATTCCAGCTAATTGACCTAGATTAGGAAGATGGGGGAAAATCAATAGTGTAGCAATCAAAGGCAAAGAATAAAATATTAGTGAACTTGAAGCTAATCTTGAGAGAGCAAAATATGTCATTAAATTTCTTGAGCAAGAAAATCAGTAGCTGAAAACTAAGAAAATCATCATTGAGGTAAAGACCATCAAAGCCAAAAGAGAGGCAAAAAAGGCCGGGGCCTTGCTGGAGGAGACCTTGGAAATATTTGGTGAAATGGATTATGAGGAGGATCAACCTCCAAGACAGAAACCAAAGACTATATGGCTAAAGAGAGCTTTAGTTCGGGAAATACAGAAAGAAGCTGAGTTGGCAAAGCAGTTCACACCAAGTGAATTGCTTTCCCTAGAGATTAGCAAGGATAAGGAATCATGGCTTGATAGAGCTAGTTTTAATTTGGAGAGATTGCTAGAGAAGGCCAACATAGAAAATGACTTTTTGAGAACAAGAGTCAAAATTCATGCACTGAAAGAGAGAATTGCATTGGCGAAGCTCAAAAGAGCCAATGCTAAAATTGAAAGTTTGACTAAGAAAGGAGAGAAAGAGAGGTTAGATATACTTGTTGAGGTGTCTCTTCATGCCTCAAGCACTTGATAAAAAATTACCCTCACTATTTTGATAAATTTTTGGCACACTTGACACTTCAGTTCATTTCTGGTTTTTTAAGTCTTTTTGCATGCAAAACTTCTGCCAAAGGCACAACGACTTGGATGCTGCACTATTTTTTGGGGCATAAAAATGCCAAATGGACACCACCAAAAGGTTTATAATGATTATTACATCAAACAAATAAAGTTTTAGAATATTTGGAGGAGAATTGGTCCCTCAAACATGAAAAAAACCACCTAAAACTCATGTTTCTGCCTCCTTTTTGACCTGGTAACTGCACGTTTACCAGTCCTGGAAGATTGGCTTTTTGATAGGTCACATCAAAACCATTTTGAAACATGAAGATAGATCTATAAAATAGATGCAGAGATATTTCCAATGAGCTATCATGGAGCTTATTTGGACACCGGGAAGGCACTCAGAACCAAATTTCGAAATAGGCTATTTTTCTTGCTTGGACGCTGCGTGTTTGCAAGAAAATTGCAAATTTTTACAATCTTCAACAAATCTTCTCTAGTTTGAATTTTCACTTTCGGAAATGTAATTTTATTGATGTAAATGTTCAATATGAATTTAAAAGTCATATTTTTAATTTTATCTAAGGTAGATACATTAGGTAAGTCATCAGTTGAGGTCAAATGAATCAGTTTCCTCTGTTTTAGATGCAAGTTGTTGGGTCTTCCTAGTCTTCAGATTCTTATTTGGCATTTGGTTTAACTAATTCTCATCTCATGGATTTGACTACCTGAGGATAGGGAGGTCGGTTTTGAGGTCTATATATTATTCTTCTTTCTCATTTGTAAGGGTTGGACTTAGTTGGATGTTTGGATTTTGAAAAGACACACTTTCGTATCAGTTCTGAGCAAGAAATTAATCAAATTTGCAGCTATTTTTATGGGATCTATGTGGTATGGTGTTTAATTTTAGTTTCTTCTTTTGTGCTTCGTTGTTATAATTTATTTTTTATTTCATTCATCATTTCATAACTTTTAAGTGAATGTATGCAAGTTAGATAAGCAAAATCCATTCTCAGATGCTCTGTTTTGGGTAGACATTCACAGTCTATTAAATTTATTCAGTTTAGAAAGAACCCATGATTGGGCCATGCTCTTTCTAGTCCCTCACCTATATTTATCATCCCACCATCGAAACCCTAAAGTGCTAAAACACTATACCTACCTTGCCCCATAGAACACCCTGCAAATTTTGAGCTAATTTCCTTGTCCTGACTATTTTTCTCCTTCTGATCCAGCACAACCCTATATAATCAAAATCAAAACCCTGAGCTAATATACCTAGCCTAACATCTTCTTTCCTTAGTCATATTGGCTGTGATCTATACAGAGAGGGTCACCTCCTTGCGTAGTAGGGCTAGATAGTTGACTAAGGGTGGTTTTTGTTACTCGGAATTTCCTTCTTCAGCGTGAGGTTCAATTCAAGTGATAATAACAGATAATTAAAATCACGCAGAGGAAATTCAGTAGTGAATGCAACCAGTCCATATAACATAATAGATTATGTGTTCATTAGCGTCCAACACCAATTACAAACCCAAGTCGCAACCTGCGCACACAGCTAGCGGGGTCCACACACAATAGGACTGAGGATCTCCGCGCACATAGACAGAAATATTCCTTACCCAAAACTAGCCAAAATAGATCTCAACAGTTCACATGTAGTATCAATCTTACTTACTTTCTTTTAGACTCAAACTATCCATCTATTTATATCATCATAGATTGCATTATCCTATGGTTCACAAACCATGGTATGCGGACTCTAGATCTACCCTTTGACCCATTACAATACATTGGGGGCTTTGACCCGCCCCAAAGCCCCTACGCAAGACCAATTACTACAAAAAAATATAAAAAATGCAGCATTGGAACATATAAAAATGCAGTTAGGGGACCCTGTTCCAACAGATCTCATGCATGGAGATAGTGGCTTTAATAAGTGGGACCAAGGGTGAGGAATCTCATCACTTATATAAGGAAGAGGATGGAAGCCATAGATCATTATGTTATGTTATGATATTTTATATTTATGGTCTATTTAGGCTTGTTAATCTCTTCAGTTGTTTAGCTACGATTGTAGTGATGTTTAGCACAAGGTGTTCTCGAGCGAGAATCCCACCTCTATCCTTGGGGTACTTATAGTTCCCACTCAGGAAGAGTATTTTCACTATATTTCCACATTCAGGCACTAGGAAAAGCTCCATATTATTCTACAGTGCAGTTTCTATTGAGAGATGTGCTGGAGTTGCAGGGTGCAGCAGTGGAGAATACATCTGGGTGATTTCTGATCTAGATTTTTAGTGAAGGAATGTTTCTTTCCATTGGGAGGCTATTAAGGAAGGCCCTTGAGCCTTATTGAAGCATTTGGCGTCAGGACACATTATTATTTTCCCCTACAATGCAGTTTTTGTCTTGGACTGCGTTATTTTAGGGAGGAGTTGCAGGGGTGGTTTCAGTACACCATCTCGGGAGAAGATTTTCTAGTGGAGGGATCAGCCTTTCATCTGGAGGATCTATTGAAGGAGGCTACATTATTTGTCATATCATGTCAGCCACATCTTTCTAGCCTTATTTTTGCAGTGAATCTTCAGCCCTAGGGCTTTGGTTCATTTCTTGTATATTGTTGTATTTATGAAAACCCTCTTGGGTTTCTTGTTGGAGGTTGTATAGAGCCTTGATCTTCATTGTAGATTATCTATTGAGGCATATAACAACCATTCATATTTTGTATGTTCATTTTCTATAGAAGTTTACCTATGACTGTGTTGTAGCAGTCTTCCAACATTTTTGATATAGTAGCAACACCTCAATATTGAGGGATTTACTCATTGGAGACTTGTGGGATTGTATTGTATTACTTGTGCCTCATTATTTTGTACTATTTTGTTGTTGTTATGATAAATGTAAAGGCTCCATAATGGTCTCATGCTTTTATGTGATGTTTACACTACTATTTTCATGTTTATGCACTATATTCCTACTTTTCCCATTTGGGAATATTACAATGGTATCAAAGCATAATCTTGGCTCCAGCTGTGCATCTTAAGCCAATATGTCATCAAAATAAGGAGATACTCTCACAGATAGAGATAGGAGGTATCTTAGAAGACACCAGAAGTATGAATATAAAAATGATAAAGAAGACAAGGGTAAAACCCTTTTATCTAGAGGAGATCAGGAGAAGGAGTTTCCTAAGCTTCTTCCTTGAACTATGCAATACATTGCTAGAGAAATAAAGGATATGAGGATGGATATACACAAGGAATCTGCTAAAGGTTTCCTACATGGTGAAGGCTTTGGAATTTCTCATCACTGGAATGATCAACCAATGAAGCAGCAAGCTTCCAAACACTCTACAATGCCTACATTTTTAGTAGTTGGAAATGGATGGTTTTAAGAAAAAGAAAATCTTGAAGACTATTTCATGGAGTATGAGTCTCAATCTCAGATATTCAAGGATCATTTGAGTTTTCAAGAATTCTGTCAGATCAAGGACAATAGGAGACCCCGACATCACAATAGAGCTGGAGGATTCATATAGAATCATGATCTACATCGAACTATGGGAAAAATTTTCTTACCTAACTTTGATGGGTCATCAAAATGCACTTCCAAATCATGGGTAGAGAAGATAGACATCTACTTCCAGCTAAACCAAGTACCAGAGATGGAGGCCATCAAAATAGCAACGTTTCACCTTGAGGGTGAAGCACATGATTGGTGGTTTCATGGCTTGTCTACATTGGATCATGCCAATGTGACTACATATTTAGATTTCACAAGGAGGTTCATGGAGAGGTTTGATCAAAGAGATCCACAGGCACCTTTCAGAAGGCTAGCAAAGCTCAAACAATCAGGTAATCCAGAAACTTATATTTCTGAATTTCTAAAAATTTATGTTATGGTTCCTAATTTATTTGTAGCAAGGATGGTCTATATGTTTATTGATGGGTTAGCAGAACCTCTTCATGGGTTGGTTAAATCTACCAAGCCCACTACCCTTCAAGATGCCATTGAAAGGGCTAGAGATCTACAAGATTCCTTGCCAAAAGCAAAGGCAACATTTCAGCAAAAGCCCACTTTTCCATCAAAGGGAAAGGATGAGAAGGCTCCTTTTTCAAAAGAGAGCTAAAACAAAGTGCCTCATAGTGATGATGTCCGAAGAGATTTGAGGAGAATGAAGCTTTGCTTTAGATGCTAGGAATCACAGGCACCCAGACATAGATGTGCAACAAGGAAGGCACACTATATAACGGTATTTTCAGACGATGAGGAGGAAGAAGAAGAAGAAGAACCAGAAGGGGGTCACAGTGCTAGAATAGCAGGAGATGATCCACCACCACCAAGAGGTGAGAATGGAGAAATTGCTCCAATTAGAGGGACTCTTGCATCATTGAGAGTGGTACCCAAATATCAGAAAACTTCCACATAGAAAAGAGAGTTGGATTTATAGAGTGGAATCAAGGACATGGTAGTCCCATATATTATGCATATGAGATTTTCCCATGAGACATTATTTTTTTGTGGCAAACCACCTCGAAGACCACTTGATCAGGAGTTGGTGAGAGATGTCTCACAATATGTTGCACCACTCATAGATCCAAGAGGAGTAGGAACACTAGAAGGTTATGATACAATGTAGAGAGTCCTAGGTAGACTCAAGGAGGAGGGAAAAATTCTTAAACTATAATCATTATCCACTCTCACACAACATCTTGCACTGAGAGAGGATGCTATAGGGTTGGAGGATGGCACCATCATGGTGCAAGGAGACTATTCCTTGATTTTGGAGGCTCAGAAGATGTTCTCAATTGGGGATAAGTATTCCACATATGGTAGAAGATGTTGGCCACTCATGCATGCTTTGGCCAAACTCATGAAGTTTTGGATAGCTGATAGCTTTCCATAGGAGACTAACCTCCAAAAGCTTCAACCTTTACATGAGCATGGGCAGTTACAAGAAGAGAAACAAAGGGAGGATAGCATCCTTCCAGTATATGAATTTGACATAGGAGATTTCAAATAATGGAACAACCACATGACAGATGCTTTATATGATAGATCATCAGTGTTGTCGTTATGGAGGATAGATCCATATTGGAAATCCCAGTTGTTGGTGGATTATTCCAAGGATCTTTTTACTTCAATGATGCTTGATGACCAAATAATAGAGGAGGGGTATTCAATTAGGGATGAGGTCATCTACTATCATGGTAGGATATTCTTATCTAGAGAATCCAATCTCAAGGAGAAGTTACAACAAAGAGCACATGAGGAGTTTCTCTTCAGTCGCACTTATTCCATGAGGTCATACCATACTATCATGGAGGGGTTTACTTGGGAAGGCTTTCAAGAGGAGATATATCAGCATTTTAGGAGATGCATGGATCATGTGGAGATGGAGGAGATACATAAATCTTTGAAGGATTTATCACATCCACATCTTTCCTCTTTAGGAATGAGTGGGGAGCTATCTATGAGACACTCCATTTGTATGAGCAGAGTTTATGGTAAGGATCATGTTTTACTTGATGATTATTTTCATTCCTTTACCATATATGCATAGGCCATTTCTCCAAGTGGGAGAATTGTTCCTTATAAACTTCATGACCAACTTTGGGCCATAAAAATTGTTGAGCATGGCCACTTTCTAGGATGATATAGGGAGATGATATATCATTCAGGGTGCACTCCAAAGGCACCAAACATTTCTCACCTTCTCAAAACATGTGAGAAGAATATGGCAGCAAGTAGGTGGTGGGGAAACCACTTACAATATCATTATCTGAGGTAGACATGAGATATAATGTGCTGGTTGCACATATGGGACTATGATCCACCTCCATTATTGCATATGGTTGTTTATGTGTCATTGGTTTTGATCCCATACATTTATGATGTTCTTATTCTTATTATGGGAATGAATGGAGGAAGGATGGAAGGATTGAGCATGCCCTTTTGGAGAGAGTTTCTCCATGTTTCTTATGCTTCATGTTTTAGGGAGAACATTGGGCAAACCATGATTACTACATTGGATCTTTTTCTTCCTTGTGGTATGAGTCATTTACATCTCATGAGAACTTGGGAGGAGAATTTCATGGAGGGATTGATTGGGAGACACTTGGTATATGAGGGGATATTATCATATGGAGGTGTCACCAATGGAGGAGGAGAAGAGTTGTAGCACTCACACTTTTAGTTTCTTGAGGACAAGCAACATTTGGGAGGGGAGGACTGTAATATTCCAAATTAGCCATGAGCTATTTGGAATATTAATTTTTCTTTTTCTTCTCTGTTTTATGAATAAGAGGGTATGGAGACCCATAAATCTCCTTAGTAGGAATAAAATCATTGCTAATGTGAAAGGAGGTCACTTTAATGGCTTAATAAAGCACCCTTATGTGTGGAAAGGGGTTGGAGCACATAGAATGGATCAACTTTGACCAAATCAACAACGTTGTTATCGAGGAGTGGACATTTATTGAGGGACAATGTATTTTTGGAGGGAGATCTCATGCATGGAGATAGTGACTTTAATAATTAGCGCCAAGTGTGAAGAAGCTCACCAGTTATATAAGGGAATGGATGGCAGCCATAGATCATTATGTTATGTCATGATATTTTAGATTTATGGTATGTTTACACTTGTTGCTCTCTTTAGTTGTTTAGCTAAGATTGCAGTGATGTTTAACACAGGGTGTTACCAAGAAGGAATCCCACCTCTATCCTTGGGGGATTTCTAGTACCCACTCAGGAAGATTATTTGCACCATATTTCCACATTCATGCATAAGGCCAAGCTCCATCTTATTCTACAGTGCAATTTCTCTTGAGAGATGTGTTAGAGTTGCAAGGTGCAGTAGTGGAGAATACATGTAGGTGATTTATGATCTAGATTTTCAGTGGAGGAAGGTTTCTTTCCATTGGAAGGCTAGTAAGGAAGGCCCTTGAGCCTTATTGCAACATTTGGCATCAAGCCACATTATTATTTTCCCCTACAACGTAGTTTCTGTCTTGGACTATGTTATTTTAGGGAGGAATTGCAGGGGTGGTTTTAGTACACCATCTGAGGAGAATATTTTCTAGTGGAGGGGTTGAAATTTCATCTGGAGGATAAATTGGTGGACGCTACATTCTTTTTCATATCATATCAGCCACATATTTCCAGCTTTATTGTTGCAGTGAATCTTCAGCCCCAGGGCTTTGGTTCATTTCTTGTATATTGGTGTATTTCTAAAAACCCTCTTGGGTTTCTTGTTGGAGGTTGTATAGAGCATATATTCATTGTAGATTATCTATTGAGGCATATAAAAACCATTCATATTTTGTATGCTCATTTTCTGTAGCAGTTTACCTATGACTGTGTTGTAGCAGTCTTCTCACATTTTTGATATAGTGGTAACACGTCAATATTGAGGGATTTACTCATTGGAGGCTTGTGGGATTGTATTATATTACTTGTGCCTAATTATTTTGTACTACTTTGCTGCTATTATGATAAATGGAAAGGCTCCATATTGGTATCATGATTTTATGTGATGTTTACACTGCTATTTTCATGTTTATGCACTATATTCCTGCTTTTCCCATTTGGGAATATTACATATTTCACTTCGTCCTCTTGCTACTTAGACTTGAAATTTTTGTATCTTTCTGCAACACCATAAACCCTATGCTTCACAATTGTGAGAGATATAGATCACAAAAACAAGAATTTTCATTCTTCTTTCTTCTCACAGACCTTTTCTATTCTTCTTACTTCCCAACTACAGATTGAATTATTTCTTGATATATCAAACTTCTTGAGTGAGTGTGTCAAATGAGGTTTTATTTATCCTTTATATAGCCTTTCTAGAAGGTCAAATTCCCTCCTTTAGGATGACTTGTAAATTTTAGGGCCGGCTTTCACTTTTGGATTTGTCGGGACTTTCTAGACTAAAAAATAATTCTTTTATAATTACATTTTTCCTAGAAGGGTCTTATAAACATGATGTTGAATCCTTTGACTCATGAAAATAGAAAATAAGGCCTAAAAAACCCTAGAAGCATGAAGAACATGCTTTTACCTAGAAGACCATCAATAAAGAGCATGAAACCCATGCTTTAATAATAATAACTTGTTATTTTCTTCTCTTGTTTGATACATAGGATACATATTGAAATGATTACACCAGCAATTACGAAGACATAAACTAGTTACATTTTCAACATTGGATTTGGTCAACAAACAATAAATAATTAGGAAAGGAAAAGGAGAGACACTCTAAAAAAAAGAATTAGGATAAGAAGAGATGTAGAGTGGTAATTGAAAGGGACACACAAGAAGATCACATGAGAAGAGCCAAACATGGTGATAGTGCAACAATAAGAAATACCATGCATTAGGGGTGCATGGAAAGCACTAGAAGAAGCTCAACATAAACTCATGATTGGGAGCTATTTGAGGGATAATGAAGAAAGGAGAAGTTGTGGTGTTGATAAGGTAGAGAAATAATTGACTCTATACCGTTACTTAGCAGGTGGATAAAATGGGTACTTTTGGACTTCTCTTTGTGTTTTCACAAGTGGAGACCCAAAAGGTGGACTCTCAATTCTCATGAAAGCTATCAGGTGGAGGCATGGTGTGTTTTGGATTCCTTCTAGATTACAGGTGGAGGTACTGTGCGCTCTAAATTCTTGTAGTGTAAATCAGGTGGAGACTTAGTAGGCTCTGGATTATTGTAGTGATTGTTGGGTGGAGAATTGTGTGCTCTAGATTACCTGAAGTGTAAGTTTGTGTGGAGACAATTTTCTCTCAGAACTCCTAGGTTCCAAGTGGAGGCACTGTGTGATTCAGATTCTCATGTCTGTGACTTGACTAGTGTGAATTTCCCTTGAGAACTTCACTCATAAGGCTTTAAATCTGGCTTGAGGGTTTTTAATTGTAAGAAAGAATAACAATGCATTTGACCTATGATTCGGAGGAGAGTTGAATTCCCTCTCTCAGTGACCAGTCATCCCAGATATAAAAAAAGTGTATTTTCTTATGTGCATTGTAATAATAAATTATGTTAACTATGATAACAAATCTTATTTTAGCACTATATGTGGAGGAATATTTATTCTTATTTGTCTTTGACGATATATTATTTATACGTTTTCCATGGTTATGGGAGGTTGGATACATTTGTGTGTATGTGTTATTATTATTCTAAGTGTAGATCCATTTGCATGACCCTATATGCATTTTTAATATGCTTGTTGAACTAGTTACAGTGTATGAAATTCATTTCCTATCATGATGTGGCCAATATAGTTTTTATGCTTAATATTGTTGAAGAGCCTCAATGTTGATGCTTTATAGTAGGCATGAATTGGAATTTATTTATTGAAGTTCTAGCTTAAATTTATGGATGAAATTGTTGAAATGGGAGTGAAGGTATCACTCCGATAGGAATATGTGTGCTAAGTAATGGTGTGCATCAATGCAAGTCTAGGTTGAGTCCCTAGAATTCCTTAAAAATGTCTAGTATGCCTATCATAGAGATTTGGACTTGTGTTTAAGCGAATGAGCTTGATAAAATTATAAAGTAAAATAAAGAATTTTTCAAAGTTCAAAGGCATTAGCATAATCATTGATATTACCCCTAATTCTAATATTTATGGCCTAAACATGGTAATTAGTGTTAATAAAACATCACACACAACGTTAAGAGTGCCAATTTTGGAGCTGGAATAGAGAAGACACAAGGCACAAAGTTAACAAGAGTGCATAATGGGAAAATTACCATTACTTGATGAGGAATTTAAAATCCCACCATGTCAGGGTTGCCATGAATCTCTAGTGGGAGTTGACACGATCAAAAAAATTTTTAGGATGGGAAAATACGCATCACATGTCACCAAGTTTTTCATCCTTCCATGAAGTTGTGACAATGAATTATTCTAGGTGTGGATGCATAAGCCCTATTAACAGAGGATGAGATAGAATGGTATTCCCCTCTTCAAATGGAGAACATTGTTTTACATGGATTCCCAATACTAGTGGGGCACAAGTCTCATGCTAAGGTGGAAGATGTCACGAAGATAGGGTAAGGCTATGTGGATGCCATGTAAGACATGTACGATGTGTATAAGTGACATGGAAATGATTTTGATGTGGCACGTTGACAATATGAAATGTGGTATGAGGGAATGACATTTTGGAGAGGGAAGTGGTTAGTTTTGAAGTGATACATGGGATCATGAGGGGAGGCCACATGGTAGGATAACATAATCCTGACATCATTGTGATATCATCAACATAGTGGGAGCAAGTGACATGGAGGTTGATGCTAATGTGGCACCTAGGTGACACGTGGTATAGGTTTGCAGTGTCGTCGGGCTTGGGGTTTCAATGTGGTACTAATGTGGAGTTGACGTTGTTACACCATTTTTTGGTCATCTAACCTATTATCATTAGATGGACCCAATTACATCATGTAAGACCACTTTTACTGCAAGTAAAATTGCTTTCACTATGAAAATAACTTAGTAAATCACATTTATTAAGTTGCTTATGGTCTAAAAAGGAAACCCCATAAGGAAATATTAAATAAATATATATTTTTTTGACTTTACTCAAGAAATAATTAGTGAAACAGTAGTTTAATTAATATTTCTGGTTATATTTAACCCAAAACAAAGAAATTAATTAGATAAATCATTACTTATCTTATTATTTTTTAAAGAATAATTGTTTAAATCTTATTTAAATAATATTCTTTGTTAAATATGACTAATTCACCCTTAAATAATTAAATAAATCATTATTTATTTGATTATTACTCAACCATATCCTTAAAATGATAAATAAATCATTTATTTATTTATTATACTTAATCACATCCTTAAAATGATAAATAAATCATTTATTTATTTATTATTTACAAATAAGGGGATTTGACTCAAGTCAAATTCATTTTCCCTCCAACAAATATAATAAAATATTCCATAAAAGTTGGATCTAGATTTGGTTAATAATATTTTAATTATGCACCAATCTCTAGACTAACTCAATATTTTGTTATAAATAGAAGGGTTTTCCCATTCATTTGTCACCTTTTGTTGCCTAAAGATCACTCTAGATCTCAACACTTGGTCTGGCTATTGATCCATAATCATAGCCATACTTTTCCATTTTTTTCTGGGTTTTATACACCATCAAGAGAGAGAAGTTATAAATCTGAAGTGCTGGGGACTCACAAGAACCCATCCCATTGAGGAGAACAGGGAACACCCTCTTGTGTTTTCCTCCCAGGTGCCATTAATAAAATTATTCATTGGATATATGATTGTCTTGTCTATTGGTTCTATGGAGTAAATATTATTTTTCTACTATTTAATGTCTTCTAATGCATAGATCTAGAGTTTTGCAGCATTTGTATTGATCATCTAATTGCACATCTGAAGATATTAGCAGTCATTTTTGTTGTTAGGGCTATAAGTTATGTGTAGCTAAAGTGGTATTTTTTCATACATTTTGAATAAATATTCATACTAACAACTAGCAACTCCACATGGGTTTACCATTACGACCGCTGTCTTTATGGCCCAAAAAGTGTGACCTCTTCTGAAAAAAGGCCAAAAACTGCGACCTGAACTTTCTGCAGGGATTTTTCTGAAAGTTTTTTGGGTTTTGGTGAGCCTTTTTTTAGGATTGTCTAACCTCCGTCTCCACCCGTTTTGGACCTGTATTTTTTTTTTGTTTCACTCAACTAAGTGGTAACCTAGCCCCCTAGGGCTTCAGTACCCTCCACTTTTGTGGAAGAGTGTTTGTTGTTGTAGGTTGTCTAAAATTTCAGAGTCTTCAACCATTTTTTCAGATCCGATACCTCATCTTTAGATCCACTTCAGATCGGCTTGTTATCCATCCAAATCTTCTCATTTATATTTTTTGGTTTTTCCATTAGGGGGCACTCTGGTTCCTTCCTAGAGATAGCCTTTCGCCACCACTTTTTATAGCAATTTTCCTCTGATTTGTTGTTGTTTTCTGCACCACTTTCCAGTAGATTTTGTCTTTTAGATCTTTGTCCCTTTTGACACAAGATCTATTAACCTATTTTAGTGTGTTTAAATTAGTTTTTTTTTGCTCACCTATAGACTAATTGTTGAGAGACCCGCCTCCTTGGGTTTAGATTATTGCATTGTTAGCTGTTTATTTTCTATTTTTTAGGTCTATATACTATCATTTGCAAGTTTATTCACGGCTCTACAACACATTTTTTCTTTCCTCTACAAATGTATGGGTTTAAAAATTAAAATTTACACACTTTTTACACACACACCCTAAGCGAAAAAGGGCTTGGTTAACATCGCCAAGCAAAGACTCTAAAACATTGAAATCATTTGATCCTGCACCTCTTTTCCCTTATTTCCACATTGTAATCACTTGATTTTTTACCTCCCTACCCTTGTCGGTCTCTTTTTCCTTGGTTCCGTGTGTGTGTCATCATTTCTCAACCTCCCATGGGCTCTGATTTTCCTCAGGAGAAGGCCAGTAACCCTTGCACATCTTCCCCTCTTGGTAGCACGTATTCAGGGTACATCATGCCTCCTTTCTTTGCCCAACCTTATGTATACCACACTATTACCCAACCTTTGCCGTTTGGTACCCCCAATGACCAGATTCTCATGATGAAATATGATCAACCTTCAACCGTAGACATCAATCTTCAGACTCGGTCCCGTCAGTATAGCAAGCCTCCCACTGCGTCTGTCCCCGAGCCACCTCCTACGGTCTCTACAGAGCCTCTTTTGACACCTAATGGCCCCTTGAAGATCCCTTAGCCTAGGAAAAGGTTCATACCAAGATCTCTAAGGGTCCACTACGCCAAAATTCTGCTTCTGGCAAAGCCGCCCATTCATATAGCATAGTCGATGATTTGGCACAATCCCCTGCTACCATTTCAATGCTGGAACTCCTCCAGTCGTGCCCTTCACAACGAAAATCTCTTCTGTCTGCCATGGGCACTGTAGACCCTTCCAAAGATCGATTGATTTTCTTTGATGTTGACCGGTCAGAACATCCTCCCCTCCCTGCTTTCATTTCTTTCCAAATCCCATTCAAGATCCGGAACACCAACGTTTCTTGGTGCATTATTGATGAGGGGGCATCCACCTGTGTGATGTCCGATTCGGTTTGGAAACAACTCAGATCTCTTGAGATGGCCCCTTCCATGATCACTCTGCGAGCATGGGATGGCCACGCCTCCAAGCCCATTGGCTTATTCCGGAATTTTCCTATCACTCCTGCGGGAAAGACAATTTGCATTGACGCAGAAGTCATAGACGCTCCCTTGGATTACAACATTCTTTTGGGTCGTATCTACACTTATGCAATGTCAGTTGTCCCTTCTGCGGCTCACCGAAAGATGTCCTTCCCCCATAACGGAAAGATAGTCACCATTGGCTAGTTGACATATTACGAGCCAAAGGCTCAGACCTCCCCTGAATCCACTATCTCTTTGGTGACCAACAAGAAAACCATTGAACCTTTGACCAGTGTCTTACCTGGCATCTACAAGGACTCTTCCTTGCTTGGTAATTTCCCTAGTCTTCCTCCTCCTATCTCTGATCCCAACTCATCGAATGTTTTCATGATGCAATCATCTCGGGCTTCTCTCAAGAGGCCCACCTTGGTTAGTCAGAAGCACCCTCGCCCTCAGCAGCCGTCTCCTAGCCCTTCGATGCAGCCTCTTGGACCTCCTCCTCCTGGCCATTCAGCTGGTACTTATGAGCATTTTTATCCTCCTGGGTCAGTTCCTTCAGGCCTTAACCATTTAGGAGTCGTCCCACCTGGCCATTACCCCTCCGATCAGATACCGTTCCTAGTCCCTCCACCAGGCATCTATATGGCACCTGTCATGGCCACCCTCTCTCTGCCTAACTTGACTATTGGGCTCCCAGTTTGGTACCTCGATCCTCCAACTGCCACCCTGCCAGGTCAACCTAAACCTTATCTTGCTTTGACCTTGGTTCAACCGGTCCCCTTGACTTTTCCCGTTGTCACAGTGCCTCAGCCACCTCAACAGGAACCGCCTCCTATTGCGACTGCTTCGGGTAAGAAGGGAAAAGCTCGCAAAAGGGCCTCAAAGGAAAAAGTGGCCCCTACTGACCCTAAACCTCCTCCGCCTCCAAAGCCCTGTGCTTTGTGTGATGTCATCGGTCATGCCACCCATACTTGTCCTGAGTTGCCCTGCATCAAGCCCATGGTTAATATCATGTTCCCTGAGTCGACAGTCCCCGAAACCTCTACTTCGTCATCGACTATTACCAAGAACAACAAGACTATTCACACCAAACACCCGTGTGGTTTTTGTGGTATCCATGGCCATTACTCTCATCATTGTCCCTGCTTGACGCATTACCATGCCTCTTTAGAGGTAGTTCAGGAATACGAGATTGAATAGAACCAATCTGCTTCTCCCATACTTGCACAATATCCTACAGGCCAGATCGAGGATTTACCCACTCTTATTGACATTCCTCCCCCTGATGTAGACATAATGGAGCATGCGGCCACCATCCTCTACCTTTCATCATCCTTGAGACCCTCGACAGAGGTTCCCTCTGAATCTTCTCCTGTTGTTTCACTTGAACCCCTTTCAGCAAACACCCTGGGCTCAACATCAGTATATCCTTTATCTTCTTGTTCTAACGTCATATCCCGCGACGATGCGCATGTGAGTATTTCTTCTCATGATGATGAGTCAGGTCGCCCCGCTGAGTCATGTGGTCTCCCTTCCTCCTGTCTTTCCACCTTCTGTTGTGACAACGACATCATGGAAGCTACGTCCACCCCTGACTTCATCTTTGCTGCCCATAAATAGGATGCCATCATCCATACCATTGGTGACTTATGCAGCCTGAGCTCAAGCTACGTCTCCTGTAGCTCCCACATTTCCCCTCATCGGCAACATGTGGGAAGCAGACATCCTACCCAGATCACTCACTTCCGCAGAGTGCATTCGATTTCTACTATGCGCTCAGGTTTCCAACATTGTTCTTTAACCTCCCATTTATTGTCTTGTGGCACCTTTCAGAGGGACCCCCTATCGACACCTTATATCGGTTTTGCCGATGGTGCAAGTCGCTACTCTGGGAATTTAGCCTCGGCAGGTTGGGCCATTTTTACCCCTTTGCAGGCACTTGTTCTTTCAAATGGTGTATGCATTGGTACTGCTACCAATAATCAGACCAAATATGATGTTGTGTGAGGTTTATTAGCCGATGCGCTTTCACATCGCATCCTCCACTTTCATGTTCGTTTAGATTCCGTGCTTCTTGTCATGCAATTGAATGGTGTATATCGTGTGCATAATCCTATCCTTTTCAGAAGATATTTATGAGTGAAGCTTTTGATGCGTGAAATTGAAATCATTAATTTCAGTCATGTACCTAGAGCACAAAACCACTAAATAGATAACATTGCAAACTATATTCTGGATTGGCATTTAACACAAGTCAATAACATAAAAATATCAAAATGATGCATATCCATTGTATGTGTCGTATAATTTTTTTTAGAGTTCATCAACTCTGATACATATGACATGCCCATAGCATGTTACCAAAAACTCAAAAATGGGGGCACCACATGCCCCTACACACTAATCACTATCTAGAGGATCCCGAGCCAATGGCTTTGCCCCCGTAGCTTGTAAATCACGAACACTCTGTATGGCCATTACCATGCATCGCATGACCCCTCGCCATTCCGAAGGTAAACCAATACATGGCTCTATGTACTGGTCATCTAAGTCTTGCCACCCATGCTCCAAAACACTGGTCATAAGCCTGTCACATCTATGACGGATGTCCTCTAGAAGGGCTACTGCATCCTCATTTTGCTGCACCCTTGGTCCACTAGATCTTGCAGCCCCCGATACTGCATGATGCCCCATGTACCCGGCCGATTTTACCGGTGCTGTATCTGCATACCAAAAATAAAAAAATCAGTACTACATACAATATTCTAAAAAATTTACATGCACATAAAATATCAGCAATGTGGTACTTACCATCTAGTCCCCATATATGACTAGGTGGAAGTGGCAGGTTCGGGTCCCCACAATAACTCATCCCACTATAGGGATAGTCATGTATATATAGCGGCATCTGATCCCAATGAACAAAGAAATCAAGACGAAACACTCATCCAACTGCTCCACCTCCTCGTCTACATAGTAGTTGCCCCCACTGGCGCATCCTAGGCTCTCTTGGGTCCCCATCTAGGAGTTTTATGCGAGGTCGAAGTGTAGGGATCTTCTCAAAGAAGAAAGAGCACAAAACTATACCATACACACAGTCATGGTTCACTTACCTCTTACATAGTGACAACTGTCATTTCAATGACAAAAACATCATATGGGCCCACCCATAGTAGGTCCCACTCAAAACACTCTCCACCAACATCATCTGTCTTCCCGTAATGTGATGGAGTGCCTAGTTGTCCAGGATCCGCAGCACCGTTGCGGCCATAGCACGGGTCTCTAACCTCTCCAAATCCCTGATGGGTATCCGAGTCCCCTTGAGTTGGAGACCTGGATGACAATGGCGCTCTACAAACTCTATGATATTCTGCCCACGCGGTAATATTGGCTGAGTATTCCCTACCATCCCAAGTGGTGGGAGACCAGTCAGGAAATATATATCCTGGACCATCAACTCGATCCGGTACCCCTGCACTATAAAGACCTCATGGTCCAGGTCCCAGTAGCTGACAATCCAGGCAAATAAGGGCTCCCTAGCTCTCATCAAAGGGTTCTCCACAAACTTCAGAAGCCCAAACCTGGCCAAAGCATTGCGGACAACCTGATCCTCCTGGATCTTCGAACGCAATGCGCCCAGGTCTCTCTCTCTCCATTTTATCCGTAATTCTGCCATACCTACACAAAACCATCATATCAATCAGTGCGCAGATAGGAAAGACTGTTTCTCATCAAAAAACCCTAGTGCTTAGCCAAAAAACAACATCGAAACACCCCTCCCAGACAGGTCGCACTTTTTAGGCCCTAACCTGGGACAGGTCGCACTTATCTAGCCAAAACCTGCTACACAAGTCACAGTTTTTGCCCCAAAAAGTGCGACCCGACCGTGAGGAGGAGTAGAGGGCTTTTACTGAGCATTAGGGACCTAATCTGAACTTTTAATCCACTGAAAAGAAAGATTAGGGTTAGGCCTCTTACCTGCAACTGACAGCTCCTGATTCCAACAGTTGGTTTGTCCGCTACGATCGCCACAAGATTTAGGGCCTTCTCTCCTCTCCACAATCACCATAGCTCCACATGCAAATGAATGAATTTGGAGGGAAAATGCCTTATTAAAAGAGAAACCCCTGTTTCTTCTTTTGCTTGCCGTGATCCAACCGCAGCTCTGTTTACCAAACCGTCTGCACCGTTGGAAAGCTCTCATTGAGTCCTCAAATGGGTATCTGTTAGTTTTTAGTGATTTGATACTTCATCGGACACATTTTCCCAAGAAGCGCCACTTCACCCTTCCACAAAAATCGAATTTCTTCACTTGCAACACTTGTACCGGGGACTCCATGTTGCCTCCATAATTGTCCATGCTCGTGTCAACTTTCGTCATGAGTCACCATCTAGTACTCATGCCTTTATGGTCCCCATCGGCCCCTGTTTATATGTGGCAGCACCATCGAGTCACCCTTGTTTAGAGCATCCGAGTTGAGTCCTCATTGCTTTCATGGAGTCTATCCCGAGTCCCTTTTACATCTCGCCACAGTCCCCCATAATTCATTGCTTGGTCCCTCTCTCGTGTCGCACATTATGGCCTTTAGTCTAGCTATCCCCTATCCCTCACGGTGTTGTATTAGTTGCTGCCAGGTCATCCATGCCATTTATGCTCTAACAAGGGAAATCCTTTGTTCGCTACTCAGTCCCCCCCATTTCATTGTTAAAGATTGCAACAAGAAAAAGTGAAGGAGGCATCCTGAAACATCATTCCTGATCCTAGTTGGAAAGTGATCACCTAAACTAGGTGGGGCCCATACAGGTGATTTTTGTTGCAAAGTCTATTTTTAGACTATGTCTATTTTTAGACGTGTCGATCATATTCTATGAGTTGCGGGATGCTATTTGTGGATGGTTGATCAAGTTGGAAAAATAGATGGACTTATATTTTTAGACATATTGGGTGGAATCTATTTTTAGATTTCCAGTCTAAAAATAGATATGTCGAATATTATTAGCTCTTAATAATATTTGGACTCTAAACATTATCTTATTCTCTTGGAGAAATTTAGTTATGCACAGATGTGGCAATAGGAGATGACAAGAGAATTACGCTATTCTTGATGGTGGAAGAAGCTATTTCTATGATAGACTTACTTTAGAACTCATGTGACAGAGTTTGGTGGAGTTGTAGAAGTAGTTGGTGGAGTTGTGTTCAGTTTAACTCAGTTAGACACAGCTGAGCTAGTTGTATCTAGTCTAACTGATTGATACACTAGTGAGAGTGGTGTGAATTAATTAATAATTAATTCACTAAATATTAACTCATTAATCAACTGAAGAATACATCAGTTAACTACAGTGCATGGACAATTCAATGGAGACCATTGGAGAGGTAGGTGAAAGAGCAAGTGTGACTTTCAGTTGTGACTATAGTGTTGCATTGTTTGCACCACAAATTTAGTGGAGATGCCTTTAAAAATTGTGTGAGCAAGGCTGGAGCAATTCGAGTTCATCCAGACCCATTCTTCAATAGGGATTGCGCAGTAGAGGCAAGCTAAAGGCTAGCAAAGATCGGTGCATGGATTTGCAAGATCAGACTTGATTAGTGTGTGATGATTGGATTGTACTGAGAGCTTGTGAGAAGATTTGTATGAGGATTGTTACATGATCTCTATGACATATATTATATACATATAGTTGGGGTTTTTAGCTTTAGGCTTTCCGATAAAAACATTGTGTTAATGTGTGTGAATTTTTATGGTTTCAATGTGTGCATGCAATTGATTTAATTTCTGCATTTGATGATCAATGGTGGAATAGATTCTGTATTGTGCATGAAGTTAAAATAGTGTGTGATCGGGAGAATCTTGGACATATGCATGGGTAGTGCATATAATTTCTACATGGTATCGGAGCGTTGATCATTGGAGAAATTGCAATTATTGAAACAGTTGAGTTTTGTGCTGGTGGAATTCGAATTTGCTGCAGTGTTTTCTTAGTGTCGAAGTTGAGCATTCATTGAAATGTCTTTCAATGGATTGCGATTGGAGTATGCCCTTGATGGGAGCTTGAATTATATTGCATGGAAGGACAGGATGGAGGTGGTACTGGAGGATAATGGGTTGAAGGAGTTCGTAGATGTCGATATTCCTAAACCAGGTTCTAGCGATGCAGCCGCACTTGATGCATGGAAAAAGAAGGTAGCAAGGTGTCGAATGATTCTATTGGAAGGTGTGAAGGATCACATTGTGTCCAACCTTCACGGTAAAGCCACTCCATTCTTGATGTGGAAGGCTTTGACAGAATTTTTCCAAAGCAGAAGTGACCAGAGGAAGTTCGTGCTTAAAGACAAGCTCAGGAAAATAAAGATGGAGAAGAATGACACTATTATGGTATACTTGACAAAGTTTTTCCACTACAAGGATGAGCTTGGGAGTGTAGGAGTTAGTGTGGATGAAGAAGACTTGGTGAGCTTGGCTCTCCTTTGGCTTCCAAAGATTTGGCATAGCTACGAGGACTCTGTCAATGGTCGAGAGAAACTGCCAGGATCGGAGCGACTTTGGTCGGATCTTGTGCAGGAGGAGATAAGGCGGAGTACCAGGGATGACTCTTCATCAAAGAATGATGATGAAGATGATTGTGCTTTGGATGCCAAAGCAAGGAAAGGGAAGGGGAAAAAAATCCTTCTCAATCTGGTGCGGATGGCAAAGAGCATGACATGTCCAAAGTGAAGTGTTTTCACTGTCACGAACATGGGCATTTCGCCAAACATTGTCCATAGAAGAAGAAGAAAAAGTAGGTTGCTGGAGCTGCAGCTGGTGAGGCTCTTGCCTCGCAATTTGAGCTGGACTTCTCATTGATCACATGCATGGTGTCTAGTGCATTGGGATCGAGGTGGTACTTTGATAGTGGCACTTCCTTTCACATGACGGGAGATGTGAATCTTTTCAGTGACTTGGTGGAGAAAGATCTTCAGTTGCATGTTGAGTTGGGCGACAATGGACGATACAATGCGACCGACATTGGTACCATTACCTTTCAGAGGGAGTCACGTAAAATCATTCTTTTACAATATGTAGTGCATGTTCCAGGTTTAAAGAAGAATTTAATCTCAGTCGCAATGCTAGAGGATAAAGGGTATGATGTTGTCTTTAGTGAAGGAAAAGCTTTCCTTCGGTACAAAGCAACAAGACAAGTCAAGAAGGTTGGGATTCGAGCTAAGAATCTCTATAGACTTGAAGTAGATGGGATTTCTACGGAGCTTCCTAATGTTGGGAAGTGCAAGAAAGACATGAAATTGAAGCTTGAGAGGGAGTATGATTTGCATGCAAGTAAGAGTGGACCTCGAGATGTGGAGCATCCATAAGATGAGGATCATGGAGTGGAAGCAACCGCTCATGCAGAGAAATTTCGTGCCGTATACAGAGGGAGTGCATACAACATACCACCAGGTAAGAGGTGGGGTGACATGTATGATTAATCCCAAGAGGATATTTCTAGTCGATTCATTTCAGGATATGGTGTAGATTTCATGAATTGAACCCGGCTACGAGGTGCCCATAGAGCAACAAGAGCATGATCATTGGATTACGTGTGCAAGATCAAAGTGATGCGATGATACTTGAGCACGGTTCAGAGTTGACAACAATGCAGAGTGCATGGGTGCAGCAGTTCAACAAGCAGTAATCGGTTCCCGAAGACATGTGCAATAGCTAAGTAGTAGAAGTCGAAGAATTTGACGATAGATACATTAGAATGATTGGAGGTGCTGGAGTTGTTTGAAGGCTATTCGCTTCGGTGGAGGAGTCACAGAGCATGCATGGAGTTGCATGACACTTGTAAAGGTTGCAGGGCAAATGCATGGAGTTGCATGTCGCATGCAAATACAGTCCTTTCTTGTTGAAAGGGAGTGTTGGATATTGCAACAAGAAATAGTGAAGGAGGCATCCTGAAACATCATCCTTCATACTAGTTGGAAAATAATCACCTAAACTAGGTGGAGCCCACACAGGTGATTTTTGGCGCAAAGTCTATTTTTAGACATGTCGATGATATTCTATGAGTTGCAGGATTCTATTTGTGGATGGTTGGTCAAGTTGGAAAATATATGGACTTCTATATTTTTAGACATATTGGGCGGAATCTATTTTTAGATTGCACTTAAAAAATAGATATGTCGAATATTATTAGCTCTTAATAATATTTGGACTCTAAACAAAATCTTTGGCTCTCTTGAGCACTCTGGCTAAGTGCACAGATGTGGCACAGGAGCTGACAGAAGGAATTACGCTATTTTTGAGGGTGTAGTGAAGCTATTGCATGGAGGAATTCAGTTAGAACTCATGTGACAGAATTTGGTGGAGTTGTAGAAGTACTTGGTGGAGTTTTGTTCAGTTTAACTCAGTTAGACATAGTTGAGCTAGCTGTATCGAGTCTAACTGATTGATACACTAGTGAGAGTGGTGTGAATTAAATTAATAATTAATTCACTAGATATTAACTCATTAATCAACTGAAGAATAAATCAGTTAACTACAGTGCATGGATATTTCATTGGAGACCAGTGGAGAGGTAGGTGAAAGAGCAAATGTGACTATCAGTTGTGACTATAGTGTTGCATGAGTTTGCACCACACATTGATGGAGATTACAATTAGGATTGCATGGTAAATGGATTAGAGTTCATACAGAGCAATTCTTCAGCAGGGGCTGTGCAGTAGAGGCAGGCTAAAGGCTGGCAAAGATCGGTGCATGGATTTGCAAGATCGAGCCTGATTAATGTGTAGCGATTGGATTGTACTGAGAGCTTGTGATAAGATTTGTATGAGGATTTTTACATGATCTCTATGACATATATTATATAGATATAGTTGGTGTTTTCAGCTTCAGGCTTTCCTGTAAAACAACTGTGTTAATGTGTGTGAATTTTATGGTTTCATGTGTGCATTGTAATTGATTTAATTTCCACATGTGATGATCAATGGTGGAATAGATTCTGTATTGTGAATGAAGTTAAAATAGTGTGTGATCAGGATAATCTTGGACATATGCATGCGTAGTGCATATAATTTCTACATTCATCATCATAATTGGTGTCAGTCTGTCAGTCACTCTACTATTTTCTCTTGTTCCTTAGTTGAGGATCCCTTATTACCTCACCTATGGCGAACCTTTTTTTGTTGACATCAGCTCATTCATTCCAGAAGACAGGTCTAGAGGGTGGTTTACCTTGGTTCCAGCTCCCACTCTGGTTCGGTGCCTTGGATCAGGAAAAGGAACTCCTTATTTCCCTCTGACTTGATTGTTTCTTAGCTCCAGCTCCTTTCAGCATAATCTAGAACTGTATACTCGATGGTTCAGTGATGTAGCAGTCGACATCGATGATTCTCGTGTTTGTGTGAGATGTCCCAGCCCTCATGAGGCGGTGGCCCTACAAGTAGCCCCCCACACACTCGGATGACCTCTTCATCATAGCCTTCGATGTAGCCCCATACATTCGATGATGTCGGCCTCAGCCGCTTGCAGTGCCGTTTTTTTTTCATGTATCAATCAGATTTTTAGAGCCCTTTCCTATTTTTAGGGGCATATGGGCTGCATTTATATCTCATGTACTCAGCTATTGTTGTACAAGTCCTGGCTATTATCCCAAGCACAATATATATATGGGATTCATTATCATGTTATTTATCTGGCTCATGTTTATGCCAGCATAAGATTTATTATTGTGTTCCATGGTTTTTCGGGCGCCTTATTGTTTGTGCTATTGCCTTGGCGAGCATAGGTATGCCTCCCCTGCCGCCTATAACACGTACTCACTCACCAAGACTTTTCGCACATGCAAGTCACCTCCTCAGGGTCTAGTTCTTTCAACACTTTGGTTTACCTTATACTTCTCTCTCTTTGAATTCCCCTTCGATGTCTAGTGATTGAGTTCTTACAATGTACTTCAGTCATATGATTAGCTCCTAACGCTCGCACGCTGGGGGGCAATATATTACACCATTTTTTGGTCATCTAACCTGTATCACTATATGGACCAAAGTACATCATGTAAGACCAATTTTACTCCAAGTAAAATTTCTTTCACTATGAAAATAACTTAGTAAATCACCTTTATTAATTTTTTTATTGTCTAAACAGGAAACCCCATAAGGAAATATTAAGAAATAATTAGTTAAACAGTAGTTTAATTAATATTTATCGTTATATTTATAACTTTAGTTAAGTGCACAGATGTGGCACAGGAGCTGACAGAAGGAATTACGCTATTCTTGAGGGTGTAGTGAAGCTATTGCATGGAGGACTTCAGTTAGAACTCATGTGATAGAGCTTGGTGGAGTTGTAGAAGTATTTTGTGGAGTTGTGTTTAGTTTAACTTAGTTAGACACAGTTGAGCTAGTTGTATCTAGTCTAAATGATTGATACACTAGTGAGAGTGGTGTGAATTAAATTAATAATTAATTCACTAGATATTAACTCATTAATCAACTAAATAATACATCAGTTAACTACAGTGCATGGAAATTTTTAGTGGAGACCAGTGGAGAGGTAGGGGAAAGAGCAAGTGTGACTATCAGTTGTGACTATAGTGTTGCATGAGTTTGCACCACACATTGATCGAGATTCCAATGAGGATTGCGTGGTCAATATAGGGTGGATTAGAGTTCATCCAGAGAAATTCTTCAGCAGGGATTGCACAGTAGAGGTAGGCTAAAGGCTGGCAAAGATCAGTGCATGGATTTGCAAGATTGAGCCTGATTAATGTGTAGCGATTGGATTGTATTGAGAGCTTGTGATAAGCTTTGTATGAGGATTTTTACATGATCTCTATGACATATATTATATACATATAGTTGGGGTTTTTAGCTTCAGGCTTTCCCGTAAAACAACTGTGTTAATGTGTGTGAATTTTATGGTTTCATGTGTGCATTGTAATTGATTTAGTTTCCACATGTGATGATCAATGGTGGAATAGATTCTGTATTGTGAATGAAGTTAAAATAGTGTGTGATCAGGAGAATCTTGGACATATGCATGCGTAGTGCATATAATTTCTACATTCATCATCATAATTGGTGTCAGTCTGTATGTCACTCTACTATTTTCTCTCGTGCCTTAGTTGAGGATCCCTTATTGCCTCACCTATGGAGAACCTCCTTTTGTCGACATCATCTCATTCATTCCAGAAGACAGGTCTAGAGGGTGGTGTACCTTGGTTCCAGCTCCCACTCTGGTTCAGTGCCTCGGATCAAGAAAAGAGACTCCTTATTGCCCTTTGACTTGATTGTTTCTCAACTCCAGCTCCTTTCAGCATAATCGAGATCCGTATACTCAATGGTTCAGTAATGCAGTAGCTAACATCGATGATTCCAGAGTGTGTGTGAGATGTCCCAGCGCTCATGAGGGGGTGGCCCTATAGGTAGCCCCCCACACACTCGGATGACCTCTTCATCACAACCTTCGATGCAGCCCCATACATTTGATGATCTTGGCCACAGCCGCTTGCAGCGTCATTTTGTTTGCATGTATCAGTCAAATTTTTAGAGCCCTTTCCTATTTTTAGGGGCATCTAGGTTGAATTTATATCTCATGTACTTAGTTATTTTTGTATAAGTCCTGGCTGTTATCCAAAGCACAATATGTATATGGGATTCATTATCATGTTATTTATCTGGCTCATGTTTATGCTAGCATAAGATTTATTATTGTGTTTCGTGGTTTTTCAGGCACCTTATTTTTTTTACTATAGCCTTGGCGAGCATAGGTATGCCTCCCCTGCCGCCTATAACATGTACTCACTCAACAAGACTTTTCGCACATGCATTTCACCTCCTTAGGGTCTAGTTCTTTCAGCACTTTGGTTTACCTTATACTTCTCTCTCTTTGAATTCCCCTTCGATGTCTAGTGATTGAGTTCTTACAACTTACTTCGGTCATACGATTAGCTCCTAACGCTCACACGCTGGGGGGAAATCTGTTACACCATTTTTTGGTCATCTAACCAATTATCATTAGATGGACCCAAGTACATCATGTAAGACCAATTTTACTCCAAGTAAAATTGCTTTCACTATTAAAATGACTTAGTAAATCACCTTTATTAATTTGTTTATGGTCTAAACAGGAAACCCCATAAGGAAATATTAAATAAATATATATTTGTTTGATTTTCCTCAAGAAATAATTAGTTAAACAGTAGTTTAATTAATATTTTTTGTTATATTTCTAACTTTAGTTAAGTGCACAGATGTGGCACAGGAGCTGACAGAAGGAATTACGCTATTTTTGAGGGTGTAGTGAAGCTATTGCATGGAGGAATTCAGTTAGAACTCATGTGACAGAATTTGGTGGAGTTGTAGAAGTACTTGGTGGAGTTTTGTTCAGTTTAACTCAGTTAGACATAGTTGAGCTAGCTGTATCGAGTCTAACTGATTGATACACTAGTGAGAGTGGTGTGAATTAAATTAATAATTAATTCACTAGATATTAACTCATTAATCAACTGAAGAATAAATCAGTTAACTACAGTGCATGGATATTTCATTGGAGACCAGTGGAGAGGTAGGTGAAAGAGCAAATGTGACTATCAGTTGTGACTATAGTGTTGCATGAGTTTGCACCACACATTGATGGAGATTACAATTAGGATTGCATGGTAAATGGATTAGAGTTCATACAGAGCAATTCTTCAGCAGGGGCTGTGCAGTAGAGGCAGGCTAAAGGCTGGCAAAGATCGGTGCATGGATTTGCAAGATCGAGCCTGATTAATGTGTAGCGATTGGATTGTACTGAGAGCTTGTGATAAGATTTGTATGAGGATTTTTACATGATCTCTATGACATATATTATATAGATATAGTTGGTGTTTTCAGCTTCAGGCTTTCCTGTAAAACAACTGTGTTAATGTGTGTGAATTTTATGGTTTCATGTGTGCATTGTAATTGATTTAATTTCCACATGTGATGATCAATGGTGGAATAGATTCTGTATTGTGAATGAAGTTAAAATAGTGTGTGATCAGGATAATCTTGGACATATGCATGCGTAGTGCATATAATTTCTACATTCATCATCATAATTGGTGTCAGTCTGTCAGTCACTCTACTATTTTCTCTTGTTCCTTAGTTGAGGATCCCTTATTACCTCACCTATGGCGGACCTTTTTTTGTGGACATCAGCTCATTCATTCCAGAAGACAGGTCTAGAGGGTGGTGTACCTTGGTTCCAGCTCCCACTCTGGTTCGGTGCCTCGGATCAGGCAAAGGGACTCCTTATTGCCCTTTGACTTGATTGTTTCTCAGCTCTAGCTACTTTGAGCATAATCGAGATTCGTATACTCGATGGTTCAATGATGCAACAACTGACATCGATGATTCCCGAGTGTGTGTGAGATGTCCCAGCCCTCATGAGGGGGTGGCCCTACAGGTAGCCCCCCACACACTCGGATGACCTCTTCATCACACCCTTCGATGCAGCCCCATACATTTGATGATGTCGGCCTCAGCCGCTTCCAGTGCCATTCTGTTTGCATGTATCAGTTAGATTTTCAGAGCCCTTTCCTATTTTCAGGGGCATCTGGGTTGCATTTATATCTCATGTACTCAGATATTTTTTTACAAGTCCTGGTTGTTATCCGAGGCACAATATGTATATGGGATTCATTATCTTGTTATTTATCTTGCTCATGTTTATGCCAGCATAAGATTTATTATTGTGTTCCGTGGTTTTTCGGGCGCCTTATTGTTTGTACTATTGACTTGATGAGCATAGGTATGCCTCCCCTGCCGCCTATAACACGTACTCACTCAACAAGACTTTTTGCACATGCAATTCACCTCCTCAGGGTCTAGTTCTTTCAGCACTTTGGTTTACCTTATAATTCTCTCTCTTTGACTTCCCCTTCGATGTCTAGTGATTGAGTTCTTACAATGTACTTCAGTCATACGATTAGCTCCTAATGCTCGCACGCTGGGGGGCAATCTGTTACACCATTTTTTGGTCATCTAACCTATTATCATTAGATGGACCCAAGTACATCATGTAAGACCAATTTTACTCCAAGTCAAATTGCTTTGACTATTAAAATAACTTAGTAAATCACCTTTATTAAGTTGTTTATGGTCTAAACAGGAAACCCCATAAGGAAATATTAAATAAATATATATTTGTTTGATTTTCCTCAAGAAATAATTAGTTAAAAAGTAGTTTAATTAATATTTCTGGTTATATTTAACCCAAAACAAAGAAATTAATTAGATAAATCATTATTTATCTTATTATTTTCTAAAGAATAATTGTTTAAATCTTATTTAAGTAATATTCTTTGTTAAATATGACTAATTCACCCTTAAATAATTAAATAAATCATTATTTATTTGATTATTACTCAACCATATCCTTAAAATAATAAATAAATCATTTATTTATTTATTATTACTTAATCACATTCTTAAAATGATAAATAAATCATTTATTTATTTATTATTTACAAATAAGGGGATTTGACTCAAGTCAAATTCCTTTTCCCTCCAACAAATATAATAAAATATTCCATAAAAGTTGGATCTAGATTTGGTTAATAATATTTTAATTATGCACAAATCTCTAGACTAACTCAATATTTTGTTATAAATAGAAGGGTTTTCCCATTCATTTATCACCTTTTGTTGCCTAAAGATCACTCTGGATCTCAACACTTGGTTTGGCTATTGATCCATAATCATAGCCATACTTTTCCATTTTTGTCTGGGTTTTCTACACCATCAAGAGAGAGAAGTTCTAAATCTGAAGTGTTGAGGACTCACAAGAACCCATCCCATTGAGGAGAGCTGAGGGACACTGTGTTTTTCTCACAGAGTTTTGATAATAAAATAATTCATTGGATATTCTTATCCTTCATCTATTGGATATATACCAGGTAAATCTGACCACTCTCATATAATTTCTTCTAATGCATAGATCTAGATTTTTGCGGCATTTGTCTTGGTCATCTAATTGCAGATATGAAGACATTAGTAGTCATTTCTACTGTTAGGGCTATAAGTTATGCGTAGCTAAAGTGATATTTTTTCATACATTTCGAATAAAGATTCATACTAACAGACGTGGTTGGGTGACACGTCACTATGGATTGTGTATGCTTGGAAATGTTTTGCAGTGTATCTCATAGGTAGAGCATGGGTTTATGGAAGCCATGGAGGAGAAAAAAGTCACAGGATGGATACTGTCCTCATTACTTAACATGAAAATATCTATTGTGTTGTGGGTGTCCAAGGGAGGAACACTCTTACAGGTTGTAGCAATGGTGTGATGATGTAGTAACATTGTGGCACTATGACATGGTGGGCACCACGTTGGACCTCGTGTGAGGTGGTAGTGCCATGTGGGTATCATGAGGTGGAACCTTGCTAATGTGGTAAGGGTTATGGGGCACAACCTTCAATTGGCCATAACTTTCAATATAGAGGTTGGACTGATGAAAAAATTATATTGTTGGAAATCTCTCAATGAGATGAATACGATGGATTTCTCTAAAATTAATTCTTCTATCTTTGGAAAAGGAAGAAATTTTGTAACCCCATTTCCATAATAAGACCATGGAGGTTGGGTTAGTTGAAAGTAACACCTCCCATTCATGCTGGGATATTTTAAGCGGGTGGGAGGAAGCGTTAAAACATATTTACATGAAGATGTTGCGACATTTAAATATTGTTACATTCTTGAGTGTCAACGTTTGTGGCCAAGAATTGAGTGGAATATTAAGAATTTGTTAAATATATAGTTTTATGACCATAAATTGACTCAAGAAGTGGTTTTCTAGTTTAAGGGTGCCATAGAAGGTTATAATTTAGAATTTGTGGTTGTATGTCAAGAAATGACAATTTGGTTAATGAATACCTATGTGCATAAAAATGTTGATGGTGGAATGGGGTATATTAAGAAGCCCTAGTAAGATGAAAGTGTAAGACTTTATTATGGGGTGGAATGGTTGGAGTACCTTATGGTGGAGTCAATGTAATAAATTTCTTAAAGGATTGATGATATAAGGAGAAAAAAATTGAAAGTGAATTGTAGAAGCAACATCAAGAGTATGCACGAGTTACAAATTGTTGGTGGTAGAGAGAGATGCAAAATATCTCCATGAGTGGAGAGTATTTGATGAGAAGTAAAAGTCATGCGATACATTTAGAGTGTGGAAAAATGCATAGGATGAGAAAAGTTTAGAAATGATATCCACCCAACCCTAGAAGTAGAGAAGATAAAAAAAGTTATATTGATGTTAAGAATTGAGGAGTTTGTGATGTTATAATGACATTTTCAGGAGTTGAGAAGCCAAATGCACAATGACATAGGATATATTGCTAATCAAATCACAGATTCAAATATGCTTGTCAATCTTGCTAACCTATAAATGATAATCAAACAAATTAAAAACTACATTTACTGTGTGTCATTTTGTATAAATAATTATTATATTTCCCACATATTTAGGGAGAAGAAATTGGAAGTTGACTAATTGTCCAAAACAACATAACAATGGATCCAGGGATTTGTTAGTTTGGTGAAGTTCGTGATGGCTCCTATTTCTCATATGATTGTCACTTCATGTTGGAGAATTTTCCTCCTCATCTAGGGGACCCAACATAAACTTTTCTATTATCAGTTTTGTGTTTTTTGCTTTTGATGATGCACAAGGTTATTTTAGTGCTCAATCTTGCATCCTAATATATATATATATATATATATATATATATATATAGATAAGACATTGAACTAATATTTACTTGACCTCTCATGTGACCCTATGGGACTAATATTTACTTGACCTCTTATGTGACTCTATGGTTGAAGCTCACTCTGAATATTATTATATTATTGAATCCATTTTTAGATTTTCTAGATTATATTTGGATTAATATTTGTATACATAATCACTATGTCTACATACTGTAATATTTATTATCCTTTAATATTATAAATATATAAAAAAAAACATAAAAACATAAAAAATATTTTAATACCATAAATAAGATAACTAAGCATGCAAACTATCTACCAAAATATAAAAGCACTCCCTTTAAAAAAAAAAACTTTACCATACAACACCAAAGAGATTTACTCTACTAGAATTTATGCTTTTACAAATTACATACAAAACACAAGATATTTAGTTTAATTATGGGATATCCACTTTAATTAGGAAGAACTTGAATTTTGTTTTAAAAATCTAAATTTAAGGTAGTATCTCTGTGTATATATTTGTAGGATGGTAGACGAAAAATTGTAATGATGTGAATTTTTGGTATTGAAATTATCAATTTTTTCTATTTTAGTAATGTTTAGATTATGGCGAAAGTATATTTAAAAAAAATATTATAGAATTGAGTTAATTTAAAAATATGTATGTATGGTATAATTTTCCTTAATTTTTTATTAGTTTACTTTTGATTAAAAATATATATTCATTATTTTTAGTGTTTTTCTCCATATTTTCAATTTAAGATGACTTATTATCTTATTAATATATATATATATATATATATATATATATTAAATTGTATATTTGTTAATATAAATAATTTTGTTTTTTGTTGATGATATTTAACAATACAATCTATTATTAGTTGTTTTATTTTTGTGATGAATTTATTTATTTAACTTTATTTTATTTTTTTTAATGAATGCAAGATTTTATATTAATGATAACAACATTTTACATAGTTAACTCTTTGTATTTATGTCTTTATTATTTTTTATTTTAATTAAGCTATATTTAAGCTAAGCGACATGTATTAGTTAACATGTAGTCCTTGTTATACTTTGTAATATCTCTGATTCACAAAAGAATTTTTTTTTTTCAACATAAGATTCATATATTCACTGCCTCAATTTTAACCACTTCTACTTCTATTTTTAAATGATCGTTTTGCCATCGTTTAAACACTATCAGAAATTACCATTTCTATTTTCCAACGATATATATACAGATTTCCACCTAATGACCTTATTTCACTACACTCTTACTTAATTTATTTTCTTCTTTTAAACCCTTGGAGATTATTAAAATCTCAAATTCTTAAATATGATCCTTAATGCTACTTTCCACCCGGTCCCCTAAGTTATAGACAATTAGGATATGTATATGAATGCATATTCATAAACATTCATCTTATCAATTATCTATATGTACCACTTAACATATGTACTCACTAAACATATACATATAACCCCTTTTTAATTAGATATATAAATATACCACTTTCTACATAGTATTCCATTTAACTAGTTAACACCCTAACCATCCATAGGAGGTAAATCCTATATACATATCTTTTATATGATTTACATGGAGTTATTAAGTGATTTAATTCTCGTTCCACTTGATTATGCTATCACTTCCCAAGGATCCCAACGAATGTTAAAGCTATTCCACCAACTCTTAAATCATCATTCTTATACGAATGACACCTCCCATGGTGGTTGAACTATTAACTTCAAAGTCAATTTGGTACGTACTCATCATTCGTATGCCCAAGAGACTTTATGGCTAAACAGGACTTTCACCCGACACCTTTAATAAGTCTAGCTATGGCCCATGTGACTTGGTACCACAAATTTTAATTAAAGTTAGATTTATGATCTCTCTCGGGATTTGATTTTCAATGGGTTCGAGGTGATCTCAGTACCCATCCCCAAAATGTTTCTCCGATCTTGAGAACCCAACACATGGATGGTAGGATGTTTGCCTGAAGTTAGGGTTTGCATATCATTTCAATCACTTGTTTCATTCATTGTTTTTAGCTCCTACGTTTTTGAGTTGTCATTTTTTGTTCCAAGATGATGTTCAAGGATCCGAGACCAACTCAGAGAAAGCTAACAATGGTTCCTCTTCAATCCTGCACCTTATCATTATTCTGTCACGGTAAGTGCTATTCATCCTTACTCACAATTTTCATTGATTCTACTGTCATGTATGCATGAAGCTTGTTTGGATTCATACACTCCTGTTCTCTGAGTAAATTCGAATGGTTGTAGAATAATATCGAAATTCTTAGTGAACTATGTATAAAATTTAATTCAATTTTAGTTCACGTTACATGATGAATTTTTTTTTCTAAATTTTGTAAGTGTTTTTGTTCCACATAAGTTCATTTACTTAAGATAAAATGTTGAGTTTCATTCTGGATTGATTCGTTTCGACCTAGTGACTTCTCGTCGCCTCTATTTTCTTAAAACCGAAACCCTGGCTCACGTTTTATGGTTTTTGGTTTCTCTCTTGATTGCATATGGGGAAATGTTCCCAGTTGCAGAGTTAGCCCTTCTCATCAATGGAAATATGATGCAACTTGAATTCCAGTCTCGACTTCCACAAAGCTCAAGAAATATAAAACTTAATTCTTTGCTCAACGGTTAGAGGTATAACCTTATGTAGACCCATTCTTCAGTGCGTTTATTGTTTAATATACTCTACAACATATTTTAATTTGATTTCATGTTGGGTCAACGTACAGGCTATGGAGATCATCATACATTTTACAATCGTAAGGTATAATTGTAATTAGATTTTCTAAAATGATTACAATCCTTCTTATTATTTCTTTCATATTGTAAACCCACAAAATTTCTCCCAATTCTAAATTTTGGTTTTTCCCTATGTGCAGGTATTGTTTGTTTGGGGATTTCATTCCAGTTTACATTTCCAACAATTTTCGTCTAGCAACATTATTCCAACTAACCATGTGCTAATCTCTTTCCCAGGTTTGTTACCAACATTCCGGTTTTCTTTGGAACTAAACTTCTGTTTTGGCCTTCCGCCGATATGTCTATTTACCATTTCTATCATTCGAACAATAGTAGAATCGCTACAACGTTTTCATAAGAAGTTGATTTCATATGTATAATGACATTCTGGGTTTTTAGCCCCCAATTCTAAATTGTGTAACTCTGTATTATTTTGATTCTTATTTTACTGTTTTTTTCTCTCCGGTTCTATAACCCGAGGAGAGTCAAGCTTGACTCCTGAAAAATTTTAGGTGAACAGGCATATTGATTTGAATATTATAGTTAACCTCTTTCTTAATTTATTAATAATTTTAATTTTGATGTTGTGACACATTAGTATAAATAAGGGTCACAGTTAACTCATAACAGTTTTCCACATGCTTATATATATATGTGTGTGTGTGTGTGTGTGTGTATAGAAACATACTTGTGTAGCTTTTCTCATACTCATATATATTCATTTGGGTTAATTGAATTCTCTATATTTAATAGTGGTAGTACTAAAGAAATCATTGTTTCTCTATTATTTGTCTATAATTTCGGTATACTGAAAATTTCCAATATAGTATGGTTTTAATTTTCTTAACAGAATTATCAAAATAAAAGATTGTTTAACTGGTTGCATTATAATATTTATCACATATATGGAAAGTACTATACTAGTCTCCCATTAACAGTTTTCTTCAATCGAAACAATTTCTGTTTAATGAATTTTTGTACAACATTTGTTCCTTAATTCTGCTCATATGAATTTCTTCAAAATTCTGAGTACTACTTTATTAATTCAGCAAATAGAATTTGTGTTTCCATATATAATAATAATTCTTTTCCTTCAACCACTATTGTGTAATTTTCTGTGAAATTAAGATGAATTAGAACAGACATAGATAGTTATAAACAGAGTTATAACTTATTGTGACAGGTTTTCTTATGTATATCAACTTTGCTTTATTTCATATCAGCATATACTATTTTCCTTTTTACAGGTATAACTCTATATTATACTATTACTGTAAAATGTAAATTAAATTTAAATCTTCATGAGAAATATCTAAATTTAATCTTGTTAAATAATATTCCATATTTTAAATTTCTTCTGCATCTAATGTCAATTTCGGTTAGCTCTCTTAACCTCATATTTAAATCTGTGCTCGGATTTAGAGATTCTGCTAGTTGGAACTAACTCGATTCTTACCCATACAACTATACTATTTTGGAATTACTCTGGTAACTAATTCAGTTAAATGTATGGCTTCATTCGACAAATTGAACCCATTAATCAATCAAATTTTTAAAATATTTCTACACTACTCCAATGTAATAACTTGTATCCAGACAGCCATGACATTCTAGTAAATACTTCAGAACACATATTGTAGCATGAATATAATTTTAACAACATAGTAGTTAGGCATGCATACCAAATTCTCTGACTAGTTCCTCCCAACCTTAGAGTTTTATCTCCGTAACTCTCCCCTGAGCTGAGACCTTTCCTTCCAGTCATAGACAACCCTTTGTCTATCCTGGAGGAACTTATTTAAGAAGTGCTTTCCCAAGCCTATTTTTCATTTCTGCATCCAGAAATTTCAGGATGCTTTCTTCCTATTTTGCCTAGGCTTTCCCTCAGTGAGGTACTTTAAAGTTGTCTTTTCCGCTTTTCCATCTTTTCTTCCTCTTCCCAATTACTTTCCTCTTCATTGGGGAAATTAGATATCTCTCTCCTAATCTAATTTTTTAGTAAGATTCCTTCCAAGGTATTCTAGAAGGTTTGGGAAAGTCTAACCTTATCCATATCCTCATGGATCTAGGTTTAAGATCTCCATTCTCATTCTAGTCATTGTACACACATAACTATTCAATTTATTTTTATTAATAAATAAAATAAATCCACACATTGTTTCTCCATTAGGGTCCACTTCCCCTTTGGATTTGTTCAAATGTTAAGTTAAAAAGCATAGAAACTTGGGGTGTTACATATTCCCCCTCTAAAAACAAACACCGTCCTCGAAGTTGACAAAATAAACTTAAACAATTCACTGTATAAACAGTGATGGGTATTTTTCCATCATTTCACTTTATCATTCCCAAGTAGCCTCTTCAGCAGTAAAGTGATTCCATTGCAATTTTACTCTGGCTATTGTCTAATTTCGAAGTGTAATTTATTCCAGCTCCAAGATTTGAAGTGGCTCTGGAAGGAATTCCCCTTCTGGTTCCACCTGGATCACATTCCAATCAATAATGTGAGCAGCATCATGTACATATTTTTTTAACAAAGAAACATGAAACACATCATGAAACTTAATATGAATAGGTAAGGCTAATTTATAAGCCACTGGTGCTACTCTTTGCAACACTTCAAACGGTCCACAATATCATGGAGATAATTTTGCACAACTACCAGTGTGCAAAGTGCTATTTTTAGGCTTAATCGTTGGATATACATGATCACCCACCCTGAACTCTCGGTGAACTCTCTTTTTGTCTGCATAAATTTTCTGTCGATCCTGAGCTGTCTTGATATTTTTCTGAATCTGTTTTACAATTTTCTCCATTTCTTGCAAAGCTTCTAGGTAATGTACTAATTTATCCTCAAGTTGGCTCTAGCATAAAGGAGTGTGACACTTTATACCATAAAGTGCTTCAAATGGACTCATCTTTATGGAAGTTTGGTAGCTGTTGTTATAGGCAAATTCTAATAAATGTAAATAATCTTCCCATTTGGTTGGTCTATCCATCACATACATTCTTAACATATCTTCCAGAATTTTATTTGTCCTTTCTATTTTACCATCCGTTTGAGGGTGATAGGTAGTACTAAAGTTTAATTTAGTACCCATGCCTCCAAACAGACTCCTCCAAAGGATTGCAGTGAACTTTGCGTCTCTATCTGAAATGATCATTTTAGGAACCCCGTGTAGCCTTATGATCTCTTTCATGAACACATTTTCTACTTGGGCTATTCCAAAGGTAGATTGAACAAGTATAAAATGAGCAGCCTTAGTCAAAGTATCCACTACTACCATCACAGAGTCATGCTGATATTTGGTTCTTGGTAAACCAGTTATAAATTCCATAGAAACAGTTTCCCATTTCCATTCTGAAATCGGTAAAGGATTTAACAATCCAGCTGGATGTTGATGTTCAACTTTTAATTGTTGACCTTCAATGCATCTGGCCAATTAACTTGCTACATTCTTTTTCATTCCAGGCCAAAATAAATTCTTTTTCAAAGCTGTGAGTAATTTCTGGTATCCAGGATGTCCATAATAAGGCTTTTTGTGATATTCATCCAAAATTTCCTTCTTTAAAGAGTCTACATTAGGGATGTACAATCTATATCTATAAAAAATAAACCCCTTCTGATTTTGTTTATACCCTTTCATTTCCTTTTTCATCATTTAAGTTTGAATTTTTTCATAGTTTTGGTCTTGATCCACTACTCTTTGCACCAGTCCCTCCAAATTAAAGTTGACACTACTCCCAATGTTACTTATTCCTTGCCAAGCATTTCTGCTTAAGGCACCTGCAATTTTGTTCTCTTTTCCCTTGATATGTTTCATTTCCATATCAAACTCACTTAGAAAAGATAGCCACCTAGCTTGTCTAGCATTTAGGTTTGGTTGAGTGAAGAAATACTTTAGACTAATGTGATCTTTCATCAGCACAAATTTCTTTCCCAGAAGATAGTGTCTTCACATCTTGAGAGCGTCTATTACAGCAGCTAACTCAAGATCATAAAAACTGTAATTCTGTTCATGTTTCTTAAGTTTTATAGATTCATAAGCTATAACAAAATTTTCTTATAACAGTACTCCCCCTAATCCTTCTCCACAAGCATCTGTGCAAACTACAAAATCTTGATTTGGATCTGCAATCTTAAGAATAGTTGTTGTAGTAAGTTTCATTTTTAATTCGTCAAAACTATTATGCCATTTTTCAGTCCATTCAAACTTTACTCCTTTCCTTTGCAATGAAGTTATGGGATAGGCTAACGCTGAAAATATTTCTACAAACCTTCTGTAGTATCCCACAATTCCCATAAAGGATTTTACTGATGATACATCAGTAGGTATAGGGCATTCTCTAATTTCTTTTATCTTTTCAAGATCTATAGCCAATCCTTGTTCTGATATTATATGCCCCAAGTATTGAATTTTATCCTTAAAAAAATCACATTTACTAAACTTAGCATATAACTGATTTTTTTTTAGAGTTTGCAACATGATTCTGAGGTGTTCTTGATGCTCTGCTTCACTTTTTGAATAGATTAAAATGTCATCAATAAATACTAGTACAAACTTGTCTAAGTATTTATTCAATACACTATTCATTAAACACATAAAAGTGGCAGGTGCATTAGTCAACCCAAACGATAGGACCACAAATTCATAGTGTTCATATAGGGTTCTAAATGTTATCTTTCTAATATCTTCATCTTTAATCCTTAACTGATGGTAACCAGTCCTTAAATCAATCTTGGAAAAAATCGTTGCCCCTCTAACTTGATAAAAAGGATCGTCTATCCTGGGTAATGGATATATTTTTTTGATTGTCAGTTTGTTTAATTGATGGCAATCAATACACATCCAAAAGGTACCATCTTTCTTTTTCACAAACAGCGTTAGTGCTCCCCAAGGAGATACACTTGGTCAGATGTAACCTTTGTCCAGCAACTCTTGTAGTTTCATTTTTAACTCCATTAGTTTAGGGGTGCTCATTCTACAAGGGACTCTAGAAACCGGAGTTTCCCCAGGCACTAAATCAATTGAAAAATCGATTTCTCTCTTAGGGGGAAGAAATATCTTTAAATTCTCTTATCACTGGTAATGTTTCTAGCCTATTTTCTTCTGTTTTCTATCCTAAATCTTTTACATGTAAAGAATACACCTGATACGATTTTCTAGAAATTCTCTTTAACTGAAGGGTTGAGATTTTCCTCACAGATATGGGTTTAGGCTTCCCTTTAATTATTACAGGTTTTCCCTCCTTATCAATGAAATGTAAGGTCTTGCCTAAGAAATTCGTCATAGCTTTTTGTTTTTCTAACCAGTCCATCCCTATCAGGATATCATAAGATCTTAATGGCAGAATGTTTAAATTTAATTATGTTTGGTATCGATTCAAATTAATGGCTATTTGAGATAACTTGTGAGTTACTTGTCATTTTGTACCGGTGGCTAACTATACTAGCCAAGAATGCTGAAACTTCTTTGACTTTAATTTGCATTTTTCTACCATTTGAGGACTGATATAACTCAAAGATGCACCTGGATCTATTAAAACTATAACAGATTGGTCAGCAATCATACCTTCCATATCGACCATGGTGGACTGGTGTTTTTCTTAAAAATATTCTAAGGCAGCACTGATTTTGGGGATGTTCCTAGCTACATCATTTGTTGTAGTAGCCTCACGCAATACTTGCAATGTTTGGATATTTCTGTGTGGACAGTCCCTCAAGAAATGAGGTTCTCCACAACCCCAACACTTCAAAGGTTCCTTCATTTTAATAGTACCTTCCCTTTTGTTATTTACATTCATTGGTTTGGACCCAGTTTGAGATTGGGCAATCTTATTTTCACTCATTTTACTAAATTTCTTTCTCTGGTGGTTCCTACCAAAGTTTTTCAAATAGGCTAGTTTCTGTTTCTTTCCACTGAAATCACCTTTGTTTGACCAAATCTTTCCTTTCTCTGTCTTACCCCTGAATTTCTGGTAGCATAATCTGGCCTTTATCACTACTTCATCCATGGTTTTTGGATTATCGAACTCTATTTTCTCCTTGTAAACAGTAGGAAAACAGTTCATAAATCTCTGTACCTTTGCCTTCTCCTCTTTGATATAAGGTACATATCGTAATAGATTTGTGAACTTGGTTACCAACTCATCGATGTTGATTTGTCCCAACCTAAGTTCATGAAACTCTTTTGCCTTGTCATCATAGTAGCGTTCGTTCAAATATCGGTTTTTGAACTTGACTTGAAAATCCTCCCAAGTCACTATTTTCTCGTCAATGGCATGGACCATTTTTGTTTCCTCCCACCACAAGGTAGCCTTACCTTGCAGCTGATAAATAGTCCTTCTGGCTCTTAAGTTACTTTCGTATTCGTAAACCTGAAAGTACTTTATCATATTCAAAATCCATGCCTCAACATCTTCTTCTTTCTCTCCCTCATAGGAGGGAGGTTTTATTTTCGGAAATTCACCTTGTAATTCTCTCTTTTGTCTAGACTTCTATCTAGTGGTGTCATCTTCGTCAAAATATTTTGAGAAATTGACTCTTCCCTTCCTCTTCCTTCCTGAATTCAATTCTCTTATAAGTCTGTCTTTCTCCTCACTGGCTAAAGATAGCCTGTCATTGTGGTTTTAACCTGTTCCATTTCTCATTGCATTCTATGCAACATAGCCATCAATGGAGCATTTGGATCTGGCGTGTTTTCTCCACCACCCAAATCTACATACAGCTCGTCCCCTTCAGTCATGGTTCGCAGCTGTATTATTCAGTACTATTCACTGTACAAGAAAATAACATCAGTAAGATTTAAAATTCATCAAATTTTACAGCAGCATATATTTTCTATGTGAGCACATAATTTGCCCAATGTTTTAGCTAATGCTTTGATACCATTTGTAATATCTCCCATTCACAAAAGAAATTTTTTTTTTCTACATAAGATTCATATATTGACTGCCTCAATTTAACCACTTCTACTTCTATTTTTAAATTATTGTTTTGGCACCGTTTAAACGCTACCATAAATTACCATTTCTATTTGCCAACGATATTTATATATAGATTTCCACCTAATTACCTTATTTAACTACACTCTTACTTAATTTATTTTCTTCTTTTAAACCCTTGGAGATTATTAAAATCTCAAATTCTTAAATATGATCCTTAATGCTACTTTCCACTTGGTCCCCTAAGTTATAGAAAATTAGGATATTTATATAAATGCATATTCATAAACATTCATCTTATCAATTATCTATATATCCCACTTAACATATGTACTCACTAAACATATACATATAACCCCTTTTTAATTACATATATAAATATACCACTTTCTACATAGTCTTCCATTTAACTAGTTAACACCCTAACCATCCATAGGAGGTAAATATTATATACATATCTTTTATACGATTTACATGGAGTTATTAAGTGATTTAATTCTCGTTCTTCTTGATTATGTTATCGCTTCCCAAGGATCCCAAAGAACGTTAAAGCTATGCCACCAACTCTTAAATCATCATTCTTATATGAATGACACCTCCCATGGTGGTTGAACTATTAACTTCGAAGTCAATTTGGTACATACTCATCGTTCGTATGCCAAGGAGACTTTATGGCTAAATAGGACTTTCACCTGATGCCTTTAATAAGTCTAGCTATGGCCCATGTGACTTGGTACCATAGCTTTTAATTCAAGTTGTATTTATGATATCTCTCGAGATTTGATTTTCAATGGGTTCGAGGAGATCTTAGTACCCATCCCCAAAACTTTTCTCCTCTCTTAAGCAGCCAACACGTGGATGGTAGGATGTTTGGCTGAAGTTAGGGTTTTCAGATCATTTTATTCCCTTTTTTCATTCATTGCTTTTAGCTCCTGCATTTTTTAGTTGTCATTTTGTGTTCCAAAATTATGTTCAAGGATCCGAGACTGACTAAGAGAAAGCTAACAGTGGTTCCTCTTCAATCCTGGACCTTGTCATTATTCTGTCACGGTAAGTGCTATTCATCCTCGCTCACATTTTTTGTTGATTCTACTGTCATGTATGTGTGAGGCTTGTTTGGATTCATATACTCCTATTCTCTGAGTAAATTCGAATGGTTGTAGAATAATATCGAAATTCTTAGTGAACTGTGTATGAAATTTAATTCAATTTCAGTTCACGTTACATGATGATTTCTTTTTTCTAAATTCTGTCAGTGTTTTTGTTCCGCATAAGTTCATTTACTTAAGATAAAATGTTGAGTTTCGTTGTGGATTGAGTCATTTCAACCCAATGACTTCTCGTAGCCTCTATTTTGTTAAAACCAAAACCCTGGCTCACGTTTTATGGTTTGTGGTTTCTCTCTTGGTTGCATATGGGGAAGTGTTCCCAGTTGCAAAGTTAAACCTTCTCATCGAGGGAACTACAATGCAACTCAAATGCTAGTCTCGGCTTCCACGAAGCTCAATAAATATCGAATTTAATTCTCTACTCAACAGTTAGAGGTATAACCTTCTTTAGACCCATTCTTCCCTGTTTACACACAGTGCGTTTCTTGTTTAATATACTCTGCAGCATATTTTAATTTGATTTCATGTTGGGTCAAAATACAGGCTATGGAGATCATCATACATTTTATAATCCTAAGGTATAATGGTAATTACATTTTCTGAAATGATTACAATCCTTCTTATTATTTCTTTCATATTGTAAACCCACAAAATTTCTCCCGATTCTAAATTTTTGTTTTTACCTGTGTGCAAGTATTGTTTGTTTGGGGATTTTGTTCCAATTTACATTGCCAACGATTTTTGTCTAGCAACATTATTCCAACTAACCATGTGCTAGTCTCTTGCACAGGTTTGTTACCAACATTCCGGTTTTCTTTGAAACTAAACTTATGTTTTGGCCTTCCGCCGATATGTCTATTTACCATTTCTGTCATTCGAAAAATAATAGCACCGCTACATCATTTTCATAAGAAGTTGATTTCATATGTATAATGAAATTCTGGGTTTTTAGCCCCCAATTACGAATTGTGTAACTCTATATTATTTTGATTCTTATTTTACTATTTTTTGCTCTCCGATTCTATAACCAGAGGAGAGTCAAGTTTGACTCCTGAAAAGTTTTAGGTGAACATGAATATTTATTTGACTATTATAGTTAACCTCTTTCATAATTTATTAATAATTTTAATTATGATGTTGTGACACATTAGTATAAATAAGGGTCACAGTTAACTCATAACAGTTTTCTACATGCTTATATATATGTGTGTGTGTGTGTGTGTGTATGTATAGAAACATACTTTTGTAGCTTTTCTCATACTCATATATATTCATTATGGGTTAGTTGAATACTCTATATTTTATAGTGGCAGTACTAAATTAATCACTGTTTCTGTATTATTTGTCTATAATTTTGGTATACTGAAAATTTCCAATATAATATGGTTTTAATTTTCTTAAAAAAATTATCAAAATAAAATCTTCTTTAACTGGTTGCATTATAATATTTATCATAGATACGGAAAGTACTATACTAGTCTCCCATTAGCAGTTTGCTTCAATCGAAAAAATTTATGTCTAATGAATTTTTTTACAGCATTTGTTCCTTATTTCTTCTCATATGAATTTCTTCAAAATTCTGAGTACTACTTTATTAATTCAGCATATAGAATTTGTGTTTCCATATATAATAATTATTCTTTTCCTTCAATCACTATTGTGTACTTTTCTGTGAAATTAAGATGAATTAGAATAGACATAGATAGTTATAAACAGAGTTATAACTTATTGTGACAGTTTTCTTATGCATATCAGCTTTGTTTTATTTCATATCAGCATATACTATTTTCCTTTTTACAGGTATAACTCTATATCATATTGTTACTGTAAAATGTAAATTGAATTTAAATCTTCACGAGAAATATATAAATTTAATGTTGTTAGATAATATTCCATATTTTAAATTTCTTCTACATCTAATGTCAATTTCGGTTACCTCTCTTAACCTCAGATTTAAATCTGTGCTCAGATTTAGAGATTCTGCTGGTTGGAAATAACTCAATTCTTACCCATACAACTATACCATTTCGTAATTACTCTGGTAACTAATTCAGTTAAATGTATGGCTTCATTCGAAAATTTGAACCCATTAATCAATCAAATTTTTAAAATATTTCTACACTACTCCAATGTAATAACTTGTATCCGCACAAGCATGACATTCTACTGAATACTTTAGAACACATATTGTAGCATCAATAGAATTTTAACAACATACTAGTTAGGCATGCATACCAAATTCTCTGACTAGTTCCTCCCAACCTTAGAGTTCTATCTCTGTAACTCTCCCCTGAGCTGAGACCTTTCCTTCCAGTCATAGACAACCCTTTGTCTATCCTGGAGCATCTTATTTAAGTAGTGCTTTCCCAAGCTTATTTCTAATTTCCGCGTCCAGAAATTTCAGGATGCTTTCTTCCTGTTTTGCCTAGGCTTTCCCTCAGTGAGGTTTTTTAAAGCCGTCTTTTCCACTTTTCCATCTTTTCTTCCTCTTCCCAATTACTTTCCTCTTCATTGGGGAAATCAGATATTACTCTCCAAATCTAATTTTTTAGTAAAATTCCTTCCAAGGTTTTCTAGAAGGTTTGGGAAAGTATAACCTTATCCATATCCTCATGGATCTAGGTTTAAGATCTCCATTATCATTCTAGTCATTGTACACACATAACTACTCCATTTATTTTTATTAATAAATAAAATAAATCCACACATTGTTTCTCCATTGGCGTCAACTTCCCCTTTGGATTTGTTCAAATGTGAAGTTAAAAATCATAGCAACTTGGGGTGTTACATACTTGTGGTGGGCATGGTATTATGCATTCAATTTTACTAACTTTGACTATATATTAGTTTATCTTTGACCAAACAATTATGCCCTTTATCCATAGTTTAATATTAGGGATTCAATTTTTGTTATTTTTTATTATTATTTAAATTTATTTATTTTTAAGGTGATTGATTGAAGTCTTATTATGTGTTGTTTAGTAACTTCCATTTCTACTAGTTATTAATTTGCTATATTTTAATTTATTTCCTTTTTATTTAACTTTTTATTTTTTATTTTTTTCCCTTTTCTATTATTTCCATTTTCATGAATTATAGTTTTTTGTGCATATTTTCAATTTTAGATGATATATATATATATATATATATATATATATATATATATATATATATATATATATATATATGTATGTATGTATGTATGTATGTATGTGTGTATGTATGTATGTATGTATGTATGTATGTATGTATGTATGTATGTATGTTGTTGGGAAAAATACTGAGAGGGGGGGGGTGAATCAGTATTTAGAGCTGACTTAAAATTCTTTTAGTTTTTCCTTTCTCTTAAAGACCATATGCTATATTACTGCATCCAACTTGTAAATATCTTATCATGTCGTTACTTAGCTCATTGCATCATTTATTCATTAGCAAGTACGAATAGAAATAAAAGTACAAAACATAAGCAACACATATGAACACCAGGATTTAAGGTGGAAACACAGTTTGGGAGAAAACCACCACTGCTGAAATCTTTGTCTTCAATATTTTATTTTAAAGAAAACATATTAAAATTTCTGTGCTGGCACAGACTTATACCAGTATGCAGGCACCCACCTGCAGAAGGCTGCAGCCTTCTCTCGTTTACTAGTCTCTCCTGGAAGGGAGCTACAACACCCTACAATGTTTCATCAATTTTCACACTGATCAAGCAGCTTCAACAATTAATCATAAACATGCATATTTTCTCCGCTATAACCAGAGTAACCCAGACTTTAGAGAAGATATTCATTTACTAACTCGTGTATACTTCCATGTAATTTAATCTTCTGAAACCTCAACTGCCATATGCACTTTCAATGTAGATGACTCGCATATATATATATATATATATATATATATATATATATATATATATATATATATATATATATTCGTGCTTTTCTTGTATAGATCTGTAATAACAATATTTTTGCAGAACAGACCTGATCTACAGAAACTTACCCGGATTCATATATGTTCTTCAGCAGTTATGCACAAGCTCTTCATCGTTTCTTCACGACTCATCACCTTTTAGGTCAATGTCTCGAAGGGTACATCATGGACTTAGAATCATCAATTAAGCACGTCGTCTGTCCATATAGATATTCCTTAGAGGAAATTCTTCTTCATCAACCCTCTCACTCACTTCAACTCTTTTCGAATAATCATCTTTCTCATTTATATAGTTCTCACCTTTATTAAAACCAAGAGACAAAAACCATTTCAACCACTAATGGTATTCCTTTTACAATGTTTCCAATAGTTTGGCCCTTGGGGTTTTTATTTCATATTAAAATATTTATCAAATATTGCATAGTCATCATTACGTCACTGCGGGGGGTTCTTGTGGTACGGATGAAAATTTTGGCTAGTGCCCCGCACTTAATCTCCACTATCGATTTCCGGTCAATGCTTGATTTCTTGTTCAACTGCGGGGGTACCACTTCTGAATTTTTTAAATATTTATACTGCCCCCGTAATATTATTTTTAATTAAAAATTCAATGAACTTTTAATCTGGGCTTTATATAAAAATCCAATGCTTTCAAATAGTTTAATATTAATAAAACTTTGACCCCTGGCCCACATATGCGCCCCTCCGTACCAAGTTAAACTTCGCACAGGTCCATTGCTCGATCACCGTTAGATCGCGAGCCTCCAAGATCGACGGATATCGCTTGGGCAACTTGCACAAGCAATAACACGCGATGGCGTGTCGTACTTGTGTGATTCTTCATGCATCTTGATTAAACTTCGGGCAAGTCTGACGCACAATCACCATCATATTGCCCCCTTTCAGATCGATGGCGCAAATGCAATTTCGCTAGCTGTCCTGGTACAAGCTTTAACGTGCGAAGGACTATCGTTATCATGTGAATGGCGGTTTTGCAAGGGACGCATGTCAACACCTCTATGGAATCGTTGCCAATTTGTAAATACCACGTATCTTCAAAAGGTGGTGCGAAAAATACCACGGTTTCGCTCCACATCGTCATCACTGTTCCTCTCAATCACGGTTCCATCTAAGCACATGGTTCCGTCAAACTTATTGTTTAAACGATTAAAACCCCGCTTCAGAGTTTTCTTTATATAATCAATTTATTCATGCTCCAGGTTCTATTACACAGACAACGCCGAGACTCGTAGAACTTCCATACCTACACAGAGGCAGAGGCATATAATTCCACTATAAATCATATTGGTTCCTCAAACAACTTACAGAACCAGAGCACCATTAATCCCTCCATTATGCATATTTACTTCACTGTGCCGTGACCTTAGCCACCTGATATCATATACAACTTCACAAATCTCCTCCTTCGACAGAATCGAGATGGTCTGAGCATTACTCTCATGCTTTTCACAATTCAAGCTGTCTACACAGACATAATCCCAACTGTCAGTAACACATGATTTCACCAATGTCCACAGAGACTCAAATATTCTGCTGAATATATGAGTCATGGAGATTTTAGAACCAATCCCTCATCACCATATACGAATGAATAAGAGTTTCACTCATTCTTCTCAATTTGCCTCTGTCTCTGGAAAACTCTGCTTCAATTCCATGCTTATCTCTGTAAATGCATTCTTCCTTTGTTCTTTGCTGCTAATCGTTGTTTTCTGCAACTTTGTTGTTCTTCTTCATTGCCCATGCCTTTGCAAATTCCTTTGCCATATCCTTTGCCATCAATGACAATATTCCAACAATCTCCCCCTTTAGCATTGATGGCAATACTCTTCCTTTGATGACTTTATAGACACCCTTTGTTGCGTTTCCTCCCCCTTTGACATCAATGGCAAAGAATTTGATCAAGAACCGTTGAACCGACAGTCCCATGCTCTACCACTGAGATCATGTTGCATCTTCAAACATAATATGACCAAAAATTCATCCTTTTCACATGACCAATGCTCCCCCTGAGCCTGTGCATTCAGAGATGCCTGACAGCACCTCACAAACAATTTAGTCTTCTGTAATTAAGTAGACCTGATCCTCTGCATGGCAGAGACTACTCCCAATTTCTGTCTGAGATATTTGAATGCTTCCTTGGGTAGAGGTTTGGTAAATATATCAACAACTTGTTCTTTGGAGGAAACATATTCTAATTTCACCTTTTGCTCAAGCACTTGTTCTCGTAAGAAGTGATATTTGATGGGAATGTTCTTGGTCTTGGAATGCATAACAGGATTCTTTGAGATACTGATGGCACTTGTATTATCACACATAATGGAGATAGGAGGTGAACATTTGATTTGAAAATCTTGTAGGGTTTGCATCATCCAAAGAAGTTGAGTGCAACATGATGCTACAGCCACATATTCCGCTTCTGCTGTAGATAAGGCAATGGAGCTTTGCTTCTTACTGAACCAAGATACTAACCGGGGCCCCATAAAGAATGCACCACCACTAGTACTTTTTCGATCATCAACACTTCCATCCAAATATGCATCAGTGTATGCATGAAGAGTAATATCAGCATTCTTTGGATACCATAGTCCAAATTCTTGAGTTTCCTATAGATATTTGAATATTCTTTTCACAGCCTGAAGATGAGAATATTTTGGATTGGCTTGAAATCGTCCAACAATCCCAACTGCATGCATGATGTCTGGTCTTGTCCCAGTGAGATAAACTAGACTTCCTATCATAGATCTGTATTCTGGTTGATTTACGGTGGGGGAATCATCATTAGAACTGAGATTGCATCCGGATATCATTGGTGTACTTACAGGCTTGCAATATTCCATGCCGTACTTCTTCAGGATTTGCTTGAGATACTTTGCTTGTGATAAGAATATACCATTTGTTGCTTGTTGCACTTGCAGGCCAAGAAAAAATGTTAGTTCCCCGAGTAAAGACATTTCAAATTCTTGCTGCATATCAGAAGAAAATTTCTGACTCATAGACTCTTTATTACTTCCAAAAATGATATCATCGACATATACAACCACAATCAACAGTTTGTCATTTTCAGTTTTTGTGTATAAGTTGCTATCAGCAGACCCTTTTGAAAATCCTTGTTGATGAAGATATTTGTCAAGACGATAGTACCATGCCCTTGGAGCTTGTTTGAGACCATATAGAGCCTTTTTAAGTCTATAAACAAGTTTTTCATCATTTCCCAAAATGAATCCTTCCGGTTGTTCTATATAAACTTCTTCTTCTAGATCACCATTGAGAAAAGCAGATTTTAACATCCATTTGATAAACTTTGAATTTTTGGAAGGTTGAAAAAGCAAGAAACATTCTTATGGCTTCAAGTCTGGCTACAAGAGCAAAGGTTTCTTCAAAGTCTATACCTTCTTGTTGAGCATACCCTTTGCACACAAGTCTAGCTTTATTTCTTATAACATCCCCATTCTCATTTAACTTGTTTTTGAATATCCATTTAGTTCCAATGACATTTTTGTCATGAGGCCTTGGTACTAACTCCCAAATGTGATTCTTTTCAATTTGATCAAGCTCTTCATTCATGGCTTGAATCCAAAATTCATCTTTTCTAGCTTTACTGACACTGTGAGGTTCAACCATGGACATAAATGCCAGATTGCTAGAAGATCCCACAAGAGTCCTTCTTGTTTGTACACCTGATTCCTTTTCTCCCAAAATTTGAGATTCTGGATGATTTTTTTGAACATATCCAGATGGAGCCTTTTCAGACAGCTCTTCTTCAGGTTCTTCACTGGGTGTACTGTTTGTATCATTAATGTTTGATGTAGAAGGATATGTGTCCTCATCATCTTCATCTGTTGTTTGCTTTTCTTATTTTGGGGCTGCAGTAGAATCATCAATAACAACATAAATACATTCAACAATATTTCGAAGCCTTTTATTGTAACATTTATATGCCTTACTCCTAGAGGAGTAACCAAGAAATATTCACTCATCAGCTCTGGGTTCAAACTTGCCAAGTTTTTCATCATTATTTTTGATAAAGCATTTGCTCCCAAAAATTCTAAAATGCTTTATAGTGGGAGGATTACCATACCAGAGTTCATATGGAGTTTTATCACTATTTACACGAACATGTGCTTTGTTGAGAATGTTTGCTTCTGTATGTGTTGCTTCTCCCCAAAATGTGTCAGGTGTTCCGGAATCATCAAGCATAGCTCTAGCCATTTGTTGAATTGTTCTGTTCATTCTCTCTGCAACACCATTCTGTTGTGGAGTGCCAACTACAGAGAACTGTCTTTTTATGCCGTGTTGTTCACAGAATTCAAGAAATTATTTGGATGTATATTCTCCTCCTCGATCAGATCTAAGACACTTGATTTTTAACTCTAATTCATTCTCCACTAGTGCTTTGAAAATCTGAAATTTCTCAAATGCTTCATCTTTGTGTTTAAGAAGCCCAATCCAACACATTCTAGAGAAATCATCAATGAATAAGATATAGTATTCTTCACCACGGGGTGAATTTTTCCTCATAGGTCCACATATGTCAGTATGAATGAGTTCAAGAGGCTTACTTGATGATCCTTCCTTGGCATTAAATTGTACCCTAGTTTTCTTACCGAATTGGCAAGATTTGCATATGATATTTTCAGGTAGAGTAATATTGGGAAGATCACGAACAACTTTAAGTCTACTTGATTTTTTGATTTGAGAGAAGCTCAGATGCCCCAACCTTCTATGCCATAGCCAATTTTCTGAATATTTACTCAAATAACATTGTTCTTTGGGGTTATTCAATATATACAGGTTGTTTGGAGTTCTTTTTCCTTTTATAATTGCTTTAACTGTATCAAGATCACGTACCACACATTCTTTTGAACTAAAGACAACTTCAGTTCCTTGATCACACATTTGACTTACACTTAACAAGTTATGCTTTAATCCATCCACATACATGACTTCATTAGCTTTCACCTTATCCTTTAGGAAAACAGAACCTTTACCTTTAATTACCGCAGGAGTATCATTTCCAAATGTAACATTCTTCTCCTTTTCTAGAGCACTATATGCAAGAAGTTTGTCTTTATCACCTGTCATGTGTCTTGAGCGTCCACTATCAATGTACCATTGGTTTTCTTCATCTTCTGCAAATAACACTATGCCACAATTTTCAACTTGTAACTCCTTCTTTTTCCATACTTTGGATCTTGAACGAACATGTTCTTTTGGCTGAACTTTGCTCCTGCATTCAAATTCTTCACGGCCAAAGTTATTGCAATAAGTGCATTCAACTTCATTTTGAAGAGGAGAAAAGTTGTTATAAGTATTCCTCTTTGCTTCAATATCAGTCCTTTTCTTTCTTGCTTCTCTTGTCATAATAGTTTTATATGCTACACATTGAATAGCTTTATGACCAAAATTGTGACATGAGAGACATTGTCCATTGAAGAAGAAATTTATGCGATCATAAGATCTTCTATATGAATTTATCTATTGATTGGTGTTTCTTTGAAAGACATTCCTATTAGTGTTTCTTGAATTGAAATGATCATGATTTACCTGTAAAGATTCTTTGTTCCCTTGCTGAGTGGCAGCATGTTGTAAACCAGCTGTAACTGCTTTTAGATAATTTGGTGCTGATGCCTGAGAAGATTCTCCAATATATCCAAGACCTGTCTTTATAAGAGGAGAACGTTGTACCTTGATAATCTCATCTAAGGTTTCAGAGCCTTTAGCAAATCTAAGATTCAGAGTCTTTACTTTCCCAAGTTCTTTTCTTAGATCTACTACTTCACATTCTAATTTCTCATTGTGTTTCTCTTTATCTTCAAGCTGATTTTTCAGAGTTTCTATGATTATTTTGCTCTCTTCTAAGAAAATTTTGAGTTTATTATTTTCATTAAGAAAATCACTGTCTTCTAGAGCGTCCACAAAAGTATCCTCTTCTTCTCTAGATTCTTTTTCAAATGCCATGAGAAGTCTCAGATCTTGTTCACATTCTTCCTCACTACCAGATAACCCATCACTATCTTCATGAGTATAGTAACTATTTTTAGAGCTAAAATGATTCTTATTTCTTCTTGCTACTTCCTTCCCCTTTTTATGTGTTTCTTTATAAGGACACTTAGCAGCATAATGACCAACTCTTCCACAATCAAAACGTTTGAAAGGAAGCTTACCTCTGAATTGTCCTGTGCCAAGTTGAAGTTTCTTTACGAAGTTTATCTCATCTTCTTCTGAGATATATCTTGGTCCTTCTATTATTTGTACTTCGTTTCCTTTTGTAGAAGTTCTAGAGACTGCTTCTTTGACTTCAGATGGTCCTCCTCTTCTCATTTCATATGCAGTTAGTATGCCATGAAGTTGTACCATATTAAGATTTTGAAGATCCTACTTTTCTTCAAGAGCTGAAGCTTTTGACTCAAATTTTGCTGTTAGAGATCTTAAAATTTTCTCAACCAAAGAGGATTTAGTAATTTTTTCTCCCAGATTTCTCATGCAATTTACAATATCATCAATATGTAGAAAGAAATTTGCAATGATTTCTTCATTAAGCATTTTAATATTCTCATATTGGATTCTGAGATTTTGAATTTTAGCACTTTTACCTTTGCATCACCTTCATAGCTTAGAATGATTTTGTCCCATATTTCCTTTGCTGTATTCAGCTACATGACTTTGACAAATTCTGATTCAGTTAGACTTCCTAATAGAGCATTGATTGCCTTTGCATTTGTTTCATAATTCTTTCTTTTTGTTGGATCTGTTGGTACTGTAGCTGGATATTCATATCCTTGTTCAACAATTGCCCATACCTCTGCTCCCGGAGACTGAAGATAGGATCTCATCCTTGTTTTCCAAAAGATTAAATTGTTTCCATTAAAGAGCGGAGGCCTGATAGATGCTATTCCATATTGATTGCTCATCTTGCTTGATCTTCCTTCTAGCGACTAAGCTTTTTCAGAAGGAACTGCTCTGATACCAATTGTTGGGAAAAATACTGAGAGGGGGGGGTGAATCAGTATTTAGATCTGAATTAAAATTCTTTTAGTTTTTCCTCTCTCTTAAAGACCATATGTTATATTACTGCATCCAACTTGTAAATATATTATCATGTCGTTACTTAGCTCATTGCATAATTTATTCATGAGCAAGTATGAATAGAAATAACAGTACAAAACATAAGCAACACATATGAACACCAGGATTTAAGGTGGAAACCCAGTTTGGGAGAAAACCACCGTTGCTGAAATCTCTGTCTTCAATATTTTATTATAAAGAAAACATATTACAATTTCTGTGCTGGCGCAGACTTATACCAGTACACAGACACCCACTTGCAGAAGGCTACAGCCTTCTCTCGTTTACCAGTCTCTCTTGGAAGGGAGCTACAACCCCCTACAATGTTTCATCAATTTTCACACTGATCAAGCAACTTCAACAATTAATCATAAACATGCATATTTTACCCGTTATAACCAGAGTAACCCAGACTTCAGAGAAGATATTCATTTACTAACTCATGTATACTTCCGTGTAATTTAATCTTCTGAAACCTAAACTTCCATATGCACTTTCAATGTAGATGACTCATATATATATATATATTCGTGCTTTTCTTGTATAGATCTGTAATAACAATATTTTTGCAGAACAAACCTGATCTACAGAAACTTACCTGGATTCATATATGTTCTTCAGCAGTTATGCACAAGCTCTTCATCGTTTCTTCACGACTCGTCACATTTTAGGTCAATGTCTCGAAGGGTACATCATGGACTTAGAATCATCAATTAAGCACGTCGTCTGTCCATACAGATATTCCTTAGAGGAAATTCTTCTTCGTCAACCCTCTCACTCACTTCAACTCTTTTTGAATAATCATCTTTCTCATTTATATAGTTCTCACCTTTATTAAAACCAAGAGACAAAAACCGTTTCAACCGCTAATGGTATTCCTTTTACAATGTTTCCAATAGTTTGGCCCTTGGAGTTTTTATTTCATATTAAAATATTTATCAAATATTGCATAGTCATCATTACGTCACTGCGGGGGGTTCTTGCGGTACGGATGAAAATTTTGGCTGGTGCCCCGCACTTAATCTCCACCGTTGATTTCTGGTCAACGCTTGATTTCTTGTTCAACTACGGGGTTACCCCTTCTGAATTTTTTAATTCTTTATACTGCCCTCGTAATATTATTTTTAATTAAAAATTCAATGAAATTTTAATCCGGGCTTTATATAAAAATCCAATGCTTTCAAATAGTTTAATATTATTAAAACTTTGACCCCTGGCCCACATATGCGCCCCTCCATACCAAGCTAAACTTTGCACAGGTCCATTGCTCAATCACCGTTAGATCGCGAGCCTCCAAGAACGATGGATATCACTTGGGAAACTTGCACGAGAAATAACGCGCGATGGCGCATCGTACTTGTGTGATTATTCGTGCATATTGATTAAACTTTGGGCAAGTCTGACGCACGATCACTGTTAGATTGCCCCCTTTCAGATCGACGACGCAAAAGCAATTTCGCTGGCCATCCTGGTACAAGCTTTAACATGCGAAGGACTATCGTTATCGTGTGAATGGCAGTTTTGCAAGGGACGCGTGTCAACACCTCTATGGAATCGCTGCCAATTTTTAAATACCACGTATCATCGAAAGGTGGTGCGAAAAAGACCACAGTTTCGCTCCACACCGCCGTCACTGTTCCTCTCGGTCACTGTTCCGTCTAAGCACACGGTTCCATCAGACTTATTTTTTAAACGATTAAAACCCCCCTTCAGATTTTTCTTTATATAGTCGATTTATTCATGCTCCAGGTTCTATTACACAGACAACGCCGAGACTCGTAGACCTTCCATACCTACACAGAGGCAGAGGCGTATAATTCCATTGTTGATCGTATTGGTTCCTCAAACAACTTACAGAACTAGAGCACCATTAATCCCTCCATTATGCAGATTTAATTCACTGTGTCGTGACCTTAGCAACCTGATATCCTATACAACTTCACGAATCTCCTCCTTCCATAGAATCGAGATGGTTTGAGCATCACTCTCATGCTTTTCACAATTCAAGCTTTCTATACGAGCATAATCCCAACTGTCAGTAACACATGATTTCACCAATGTCCACAGAGACTCAAATATTCTACTAAATATATAAGTCATGGAGAGTTTAGAACCAATCCCTCATCACCATATACGAATGAATAAGGGTTTCACTCATTCTTCTCTATTTGCCTCTGTCTCTGGACAACTCTACTTCAATTCCCTGCTTATCTCTGTAAATGCATTCTTCCTTTGTTCTTTGCTACTGATTGTTGTTTTCTGCAACTTTGTTGTTCTTCTTCGTTGCCCATGCCTTTGCCAATTCCTTTTCCATATCCTTTGCCATCAATGACAATATTCCAACATATATATATATATATATATATATATATATATATATATATTTCAATTTGTTTATGATCATTCAGGACTGACCTATGGCTTGAGGAGCCATGATCCAATGGAATCTAATCCGTCAAAGTCACCCAAGGATCACACCCTCGGCCACATTAGCCCTAATCTGACTAGATTTTTTAGCATGTCTCCACCCGCTAGCGCATGGCACAACCACCCCCTGTGAGGTTTGATATTGAGTCATCTTGCTGGCAAAGCCCATCCTCAACAGGTTATGCTAGTTAGACTTGACATGACTTATTATTATATTAAATACATATTTTAATAAATTTTTATATATATATTCACAAAAAATAAAACACACACACATAAAATAAACATATATACTAAAGTGTATATATGTTAATATAAACAATATTAGTTAATCATATTTCTTAATTTTTGGTGGCAATAAAATATTTAATAGTTGTTTTATTTTTGTGATGAAATATTTGTCTTTATTATTTTTTAGTTTAATTAAGCAATATTTAAGCTAAGAGGGAGGTATTACCTAATATGTAGGCCTTGTTTATTATTATAAAATTAAAAATAATATTATGTATTTTATTTTTTTCATAGAAATTGATATTTTTTTTAATTTTAAAGTGTTGAGAAAATATATTTATATAAATATAAATAAGAAAAATTTAGAAAGGATAGGAAAGTTCACATCATTGCATTGGAATCTTATTAAATCTAAGTTTTGGTTAAAAATTATTTTATCGAGAATGTTATATTTCTGCGATATGTCGTTATTCCCACCTCTGCACATGCTTATTTTGCACCTCCGCACTACATAATGAAAGCCACCTACACACAACTTAATTTGCACCTCTTCTTTATACAATGAAATCCATCTCTTCACTCCACACTTCTTCAACTCTTTTTATTGCCATTTCTTGTTCAATGGGTTAAATTTTATGAAATATTTTGACATTCTACCATTTATTATTTTTTCTATACAATAATCAATGTTTCATTATGTGGAGCTTTCCTTGTGTGGAGAAAGCTTCCTTAGGACATTCACACTCTGCCTTGGTGAAAAAAATGAGGCTATATTATTATTATTTGAAATAAACCAATGTGAAGTGTATAGGTATAGAGGAAGCCTACATTTGACATGATTTTTCTCATAAACAGTTTAAGGTTGCATTGAAAGTGAGAAATAATCACGGAATTGTTTCACATTTGTGGTTGGAGAAAGTGTTTGCTTTTGAGAATCATTTCGTTTTACTTATTCATTGGGTGCAATCAGATAATATTGCAACTTTTCCTTATATATTTCACAAAAGAGGAATAATTTTTCATTTTTTAAACTAAGCACAAAACAAAAATTCTACTTTAAACACCCTTTGCCATGAGGAAACACATAATTTTGATGAGGTAGGTGGTGTCAAGTAATTTAGTGAGAAACTTGGCCACAATTTCATTGAGGGAAAGAGTTTATGATGCTACCAAATCTGTATTCACCACTTGTTCCTTGAGAATGTGGCAATAATTTTAATGACAAAATTTTATAATCCCTTAAGAACTTTATTGAATTGGTTGGTCCATGGTTTTCAATCTAAATAAATTGCTAATTGTTTTGTCTTTTATGTTGCACATTCTTTCATTAAAATCATTTACATATATTTGACACATAAAGGGCCACCTATATTTTTAGTCCCTATCGTAAGGCACAGGGACTATAGTAATCGATATGCTAGATTGTATTAGTCCTGACACATAACTCAACACATTAAAATTAGTTTTTTAACACATGTTTAAGCATAATTTTTCTCTAGTGTATTAAGTATTGGAAACGATTTTTGTTATCCAATGAAGGGTTTTGAGGTATTACTTGGACTATTCTTGAGGTGAAGAGGCACATACTATATGAAAATATTGGTATAATGTAATATCCAAAAATGGAATAATGCATTGATACACAAACATAGTATTTGAAACGCAGAAAATGTACATGTAAGTTTATGATAAACACAGATATAGAAATAATAGCTCAGAAATTTTATTCATATGAGATGATTCAGTTACAAGAGTGTACAAAAATAAGGTACTCTAGCCAAAGATATGGCCTAGAATGACCCTACAAGCCTGCTTCAATAAGCACTGCGTAACTAGGAAGCTGCAGGAAGCAATACTGCGCTATCCCTTCAATAGATAATGAACATGTGGCTGTTAGATGAAAGGAAAATGTAGATATATGGATCTCAGGAGCTCTGATAATGCCAATATTCAATATCTGGGCTCTATGATGGTAACCCAAGATAACCCAGAAATGAAATTCTAGATCTATAAGATTGGAAATTTACCCTCTTGGGGTTTGATCCCTAGTCTGTTGGGTTATGCAGATATGAAGCTATATCTCATCATATGATGCCTAAAATATGATTTAAAACATTATTTAAGCTTTCAGGGTTGATCCCTCCTTCATATCTCCAAGCTAGAAGCTTGAGATATCATCTCTTCTTCCTCCTCCTTCAAGATGCAGCAACTGAATATGCATCTGCTATAGAAACTGCATTGTAAAAGAGGGAGATACTCTATGCATACTAAAATATGCTTCAATAAGCCTCCGGATGATGGAAATGGTGATTTAAAGGTGAGGGGATGATCCCTCACTTGATTCCTAGCTGAAATTCTGAAAACTTCCTTCCTCCTTTGGATCTGCAATGATGAGCTGCGTAATCCTTGATGGGACTGTTGTTGATAGGAGGTAAATAATATTTGGCCTAATGCCAGATCTAAAATGAGGCCCTGGTATTGCTGATATTGAAGTCCAAGGTGATAGGAATAATCCTCCACTAGTTCTCTAGCTGAAATACTAAAGACAACCTCCTCCTCCCAAACTGATCTTCAGAAATAACGCAATTTTTGAATATGGATGTTCTGCGGAGAGCTAGAAAACTATGGAGCCAATTCATGATGATGAAATAATAGCTCATAATACCTTCCAAGAGTATCCACACAAGTCCCCCATTGGTAAGGGTGGGATTCCCACTCGGGAACACCCTGTGCTAAACAACACTGCAAAATTAGCTAAACAACATAAGAGTGCATGGAATGTCAAAAGACAAATCTAGATCTAAACAGATCATAAAATAATATATCAAAGACTACCTCTAATGTTGCCTTCATCTTCATTATATAGTTTATGAGGTTTCCCATACCTTGGCCCACCTCTAAAGTGTGTTGTGCATGTGGACATAATTCTCCATGTTTGACTGCGTTGTCTCTCCAAGTCTTCCATCATGTCTACATGCAGTGTGCACCCTCTCCATCATGTGTGAATTAAATGAACTACTTCTTACATCACTTCATCATGAATGCTCTATGATCTTACCTTAGATTCCATCCATGATCTTAGTTGACTGCTTCAACCTCCATGATCTATCTCATTAATGAGACATGACCACCACTCCTTTTACATTAGTAGCTACTCCACTACTCCATTATGTAGATCTATGTTTAATTAATCCAAGTTCACACATAAAAAAATGGATCTTATTCATCTTTGAGGATTATGGGTCCCTCCACCATTTTATTTACTTAATTAATTAAGAAAATTAAGAACTCTATTATTCCAATTATTTTGTGAAAAAATGGGAATATTACATATAAGAAACAATATTTCCAACGGATTTTTTCATAGTCAAGTAATTATAGCATTAATATATCATTACATTAACATTACATGGCTAATATTTAATATTTACTATAAACAGAAAAAATAACCATATAGAATGTGGCCCCTGATGTGTAATGTGCATGATTACATGTGGTTTCCAAGATTCGGCGCATGGCCTGAGGTGATGTCTTTTTCATGTTAGCCTTCTTGGGGAAAGGGCTCACTCTAAAGATCAAATGCTTCATCATTTTTGCATTCACAAGCACATCATATCGAAGTGAAAAACTTGAATTCTGGCGTTTGGGAGGCATGGTGCAGGTCCAACTTCAGCAACACCTTATTTCCCACATCTCCCACCTAGAATTCTAAGACTCTTAGGTTTGTATTCGTAGTAGCTTTAAATTGTTTCCCTTAAATATGTACTTTTTCCTTGCTATTTGAATTTTTGATTTGTTGCACAGGTACAAACAAGGTTGATTTGTTGTGCAGGTACAAGAAAGGGTTTTAACAAAAGTAAGCTCTACTCGTGCATGCTTGAACTTTTCTTTCCACAATATTTCTCACAAAGACTTGCACACATTGTTTTCATTAGTATTTGAAAACCTGCACACATTGTTTTCATTGGTATTTCATAATAAAAATTCCAATAACCAAATTAATCTCGTAAATGACTTCTCAAATTTATTTCATAGATTAATTTAATTTTGCTGTCTCATTGTTAGAGCTATGAGAGTGTTGATTTCATGGAGTTTATTTGTGCCAAGAAACCCCACAGACATCAACATTTGAGATGAAGTTTGATCATTTCTATGGCTTTTTAAGTCCAAATCAAATTTTAAATGACTCATTCCAACTTTAATCCAGTCATTTATATATTTGTTTTGCAGGTTCCTTCTAAAGCTCCTATTATCCTTTGATATTACTGTATCTTATGGTATTTTAAATTTCCTGTACAATAGAAAATTTTATGTCCAATATTTTTGGTCCATCAATGAAGATGAACTAAGGGCATAACCTTAACTCATCTCCACCCAGTCGCTGATCATTTCAAGAAGGAATTAGTCTTGAGGCCCTGGCTATGCTATTAGCTATAAACAGGTTTCCACGGGCTTAACAAAAGAATGGATAGATGGAAATTAAGAAGAGGCTAGACAATAATTAGTTAGTTACAAATCTTCATAATGATTAAGCATCACATGGTTGTTCGCGTGGTTGTTATAGGTTCTTCTTGAGAATACCCCTTCACAACTAACGTACCTCGATTCTCATGACTTCTTTAGAAGCCAGAATAGGTATTGGGCTTGGGATATCCATTAATTACATGATGAAAAATCTTTTCATGCATTGGCATATGCACCTCAACAAATTCCTATCAGCAGAAGAGCAGACAGTGAGGAAATGGTTGGCATAAGAATTACAGCTTAATGCAAATAATAAAATCAATTATGGTTGATATTTTCAAAAAAAATGACATTACAAAAACCTTTAGATCTTATATCAAGGAACCATAGTTTGTGTCTGAGAACATGGGGCTCTGTAACTTTTTTCCATCACCATGAAAGAAATAAAAAACTATTACAACCACATTTACCAATGTGGTTCATATACCCCGATAGGCGTATATGAAGCATATATACAACCACATTAGTAAATGTGGTTTATATACACCGATATGAATTTACCAATCATATTAATAATTATTAGAGGTATATTTTTAATGTGGTTATTATATATTTACTATTTGTACTTATTAATAACTATATAAATAATAACACACACACACACACACATATCAACAGTAATATATTTAACGCTAACAAAATTAACATAATTTAATAACAATATAGGGTTATTACTAATAATACTTTTTTATCCACCACCGTTATCTTAATGATTAATATATATTTATTAACATATTAATATAACTATGAATATCTTTTATACATAATGACAGATTTATGAACCATTCTAACATAAAAATATTAAATCAATTATTATAAGTCCTCATATTATAAAATCCAACTTTATAAACCCTAATATTAATATTAAAACCCCTAATACTATATCAAACCAAATATTATATACCCCAATATTAAAAACCCAACATTTCACATCCTCATACTAAATACAATAGTATAAACCCAAAATTAAAAATCGCAATATCCCAAATCCAAGGGATTAATATTATAAACCTCTGGGGAAATAAACACAAGGGTTTCATATTAAAATGTTATATTATTAATAAGAACAATGTGATACATCATGATATTAAAATTTAATATTAAACTAAATATTATAAACCCTTACATCATTAAACCCAATATTATAAGCACTAATATTAATATTATAAACCCTAAGATTAGTATTATAAACTTTAATAATAAGCCCAAGATATTAATGATATAAACCAAAGTTATTAATTTTATAAACCCTTGGGAATAATAGACCCAATGGGTTAATATTATAAAACCAAGGGATTATAAACATTATAAACCCCAATATTAAAAATTGAAGATTTCAAACCCTTATACTAAATGCGACATTATAAAACCATTATGAAAAACCCAATATTATAAAACCAGATGATTAATATTGTAAACCTGAGGGGAAATAAACCCAAGGGATTAATATTGTTAACCAAATGGACTAATACTATAAACCCAATGGATGAATATTATAAACCCAAGGGATTATTCATATTAAAAACCAAACAGACTAAAAACCCCTGGGATTAATATTAAAATCCCGAGGGATTAATAAACCAAATAAATTAACATTACAAACCAAAGGGGTTAATAAACAGAAGGAATTATTTATATTATAAACCCAAGGATTAATATTGTAAATGTTGGATATTATTAACACAAGTAAGCAATAAACCTAAACAATTAATATTATAAAACCTAGGGATTAAAACCCAAGGGATTAATGAAACCAACTAACTGTTAATATTCTAAACCATAGGAATTAATGAATGCAACTAAGTATTAGAATTATAAAATGAATGGATTAATAAACCCAATACATTAATATTATAAACCAAAGGGATCAGTAAACCTAACATATTATTATTATAAACCTTGGGGATTAATATTATAAGCCCTAATATTACAAATTATAAATCAAAAAGGTTAATATCAAATTGAAAAATAAATCCAAGAGATTAATATTAATATTAAATTATAAATCCAAGAAAATGATATTAATATTAAACCCAAGATATTAATATTTTAAACCAAGGGATTAATAAACGAAAGGAATTTGTATTATAAAACCAATATATTTAAATTAAACCCTAGGATTAAGACTATAAACCTTATGAATACTATTATATCCTAGGAATATGAATCCTTAGATTAATAAATCTGAGGGACTGATATCGTAAATGCAAGGGAATAATAACCGAAGGGATTATAAAGCCATGACAATAATATTAAACACAAGGAATTAATATTATAAACCCAAGGGATATAAACCCTAAGGTAAATATTATAAACCCTACAATAAATATTAAACCCTAAGATTAATACACTATTACAAAATGGCTAATTAATTACCAAAAAAATGACTAAAATTTACATATAAACGACTATTTTTCGGTCCGTGATGAATAGTAGCTAATTTACAATATCTTATAATGCGACCAACTTTTAGTCGTTTTTAACTTAGTCATTAATTAGGTGTCTCAATTTTTTGTGTAGTAGTATATTTGGTCATTGATTTAGTCATTAATTGCCATAATTAATGATCAAATATACAACAAAAAATATTACTAAATGATCACCTGAGAAGACGAATTAATGACGAAAGAAATATGACCAAAATGTTGCTTGTGTTAGAAGATACTGTAAATTAGCTACTAATAGTCATATATATGAAAATTTTAGTTATCTCTTGAAACCAATTAATGACCAAAGAAATATGAATAAATTTTGTTCGTGTTATAAGATACTGTAAATTAGATACTAATAGTTGTATATATGAAAAATTTAGTCATCATTTGTAATCACAAATTTATCATTTGAAATAGACATTTATCTTTTTTTGGTAGTTTCATATTCATTATATAAATGACTACTTTAGTAGTTTATATTCATTTCATTTAATTTCATTAACAATAATTATAAGCAACTAATTTAGCCATATATTCATTTTATTTGTGTTCATCATTAATAAACATAAATATTAATTTAATAGTTTTAGATTGAATTTATGTGTTAATTATTAATCAACATAAATTAATTAGTATGATTTTGCATCTAAATTAAAAAAATGTCATACAATTTACATGTTCATCTAATATGAAAATGCAAAGTTACACATGCTAATTACAATACCAAGTAATATCAAATGCAACAATAAATAATTCCATTCACATAAATTATATTCTATAAAATTTCAAGTATTACAATATGAGTTTCCAACTTAATATTGGTTGGAGTAAAATTTACAGATGAAATATTGTTTTATCACTTCAAAACATTATCATTGTCTTGCAAAGACATTGCAAGTGAATTCACTAACTTTGAAAACTTAACCATCATTCTTTATGTGTGTGTCTTATGTGGGATATTGTCTCTACGGGTACCACTAGACCAATACTCTTATCTCTCTTTGTCACTCTAGTGTTATTGTTTTCATCTTTCATTAATCATTGCTTCATACCATCAGTACTGAGTCCAATTTCTGCAAAAAAAATTAAAAAAAATTACAATGCAGAGTATAAGACATGAAAGTTGCTGAACACTAGAAGATAAACTAAATTAGACTATAAAGGATTTATACGATATATGCCTCAACATCAGAAATTTTTTTAATGTCATTTTCCCCCATAAAGGTAAGAATCTCGAAAAAAATTTCTTTTATTGGGAAATAGTGGCCATTATGTGGCCAAATGACCTGTATGAACAAAGAAAATAAAATGTCACAAATAAACACAACAAAGCTAGCAATTTCTACTAATAATGTCTCATGCTCCACTTTTGTATTTTTATCATTTCCTCTAGTTATGTCTAAGAAACAGTGGCACTTCAACAATACAAATGGTCAGTATAAATCTAATGGATGGAGCAAAGTATTGCTGACACAAGATTAAAAAAAGAAACTAAAAAAGAATAAAAAAAGACTTTGTAAATTGTGATACTAAACGGGAATATAGCTTCAATATAGTAATATTCAATTATCAACGTACTATTCCAAGGGAAAAGGAATCCAATTCCCATTAGCCAACAAATTATGTATGCCCCTTGTTTTCTATGTAATTAATTGAGAAATATTAGCACACGCAATTTCCATTTAGAATCTCTAAAATGATTCTATAAATACTCAAAGAAAACTTAATGTTACTCATTCATTTTTCTTTGATGCAGACAAAACTGAATATGCGAACTTTTTTTTGAGCTAGAGAGCTTTGTAATTCATTGTGTCCAAAATATTTTTTTATTGTCATGATTATTTTTTTAATGGTCAGGCAACGAGCCTATATTTTATCAAAAAACATATTTTTCATAATATATTCCATTATTCTAATTCAATGCTAAATCTACTTCTAGTTTATGATGTTCAAACAAACTGGAATCATTTTCCTTTAACAAGTCACTGTTGTAATATATTACTAAATGGACAGTTACGTAATGAATTTATTAGTGGTGGAATACTAATAAATAACAGATACATGCAAGAAATAACAACACTATGTCCTAGGTATGCCAAGTATTTATCCTCTTGGTTGGAAATATTATTTCATGAAGACAACATATCTGTGAAAGAGAACTTTTCTAAAACTAACGAACACTAGTATATCCAACAACATTGACATTTCTATTGGCATGCCCTCAAAGTGTGTGGAAGTATCAAACAAGTGTAGTGTACTTCCCTGTAAGGTTAAAGTTTGGCAATGGAATATGTTTTCCCTTAGTCTAATCAAGTTTTAACTTGCCTTTGATAACTTAGAGAGAATGGGAATCCAATATAGAACAATGACAGAAAGCTTTTATTCATTCACACTTACCTAGATCCTAAACAAGCATTGAAGCGTTAGACAAATCCAAGCATGTCTCACATTTCACGAGGAAACAAAATTTCCAAATTTTGATTGTAACCCTTAAGGCTTTCTCAAATTTGTAAACAAGTAACATAATAAATATTTTTCCTTAGTTCTCAAACCTTCTCTTGTGTGGAGCTTGAGAAAATATGTGCATGCACATATCAGAATATAGCATGTTGCGGAGTACATTTACATGAAACCAATCATTCAAATTTTATATTCGATCAAGATTGAGGCATGTGTTAAATTCCCATTATTTGCATCTCTGCACAATGGTGTCATTAATAATTTGAAGGTTATTATCTTTATAGTATGATCTAATTATTGCTTTGTGCAAGATATTTTTTCACTCCTATTATTAAAATTTTGATGTTTATGAACAATATATAGATACAATGGATGGTTCGAATAATAAAAGAGGCAATTATTTTTCCATCAATAGTGTTTAGCATTTTCATATGGTGTAAATTCAGTAGTTCTATTGGTGGTACTTAGGGTCAACCTAAACAGTTATTTCGCATGCATCAAAAGAAGTAAAAAGTGATAATATTAAGTACTCATGCGAACTTTTCTAATGATACATGTTGAATCTAGAAGTGTTAATGTTGTTGTGCTCAATTTCTTATTAGAGTACCTATCAGCTAAAAAAATTTGTACAAATGTTTGAAATGATACTAAATAAGGTGGACCTGAGGGACTGAAGAATGAAATCACAAGACAATACTTGACTGCTATATATATATATATATATATATATATATATATATATATATATATATATATATATATATATATATAAAGTCATGGGCCCACTTCTGGCAATGACCTCTCCTAGAGGCTTACACCATAACTTATTTCCAATGTAAAACCATAGTTTTTCATCATCAGCAAGCCCTCTTTAAATATTCCATTAGCTTCTACCTTAAATTATCTGTAAATATGATGGAATGATATCTTCAACAAATGTGCCTTGATTGTCTTTAGCTACTCCAGAATGGGTTGCAAAAAAAATTCTTCCATCCTAAAGCTCCATTCAACCTGTTGTAACTCCTAGAGACAGCCTAGAGTTGCTATAGACTAGTGCCTAGGACATCTTATAA